>OY755237.1:39169753-39617253 GCA_963576725.1 Azorinus chamasolen | reverse complement strand
GGTGATCTTTTCGAACAGTTTGAATCCCAAATGAGACGGCTTCTCACCAGGTTCCAAACAGATCGACACTCGGAGTGTGTGTATGTAGACATAGTATTAACTCTTTATCATATGATTAGTAATGTAAGAAATAATGACATCATGCATATTAAATCATTAATTAACTGGTAGAAACGATATAATCTATTTTTATTCGAAACCAAACAGAGCAGATCCTGATCAGACAGCTCCTATAGGAGCCGTCTGATCTGGGTCTACTTTGTTTGCAAAAGGTGTTTAATCAGTGGAGTTACGCGTTAGACAAGCAGCAATCCAAGGGCTCACGCAGCATGCTCGATGTTAAAGACAAGCAAAAACTTGAAAACAAAAAAAAATCCAAAACACTAATTGATCTGGGAATACTTGCAAACGGCAGCAGTTTGATAGTGTTCTCATCAACTTAACAAACGGTTACCATGGAAACTGGTCCGGAAAACGATTAAAATACAGCCTGGGTGGAGATTGATGGCCGTAGCCCCATGGTCGCTTATTCTTTATCTGCAGTATAACTGAAACAGACAGGCCAGACTGGGCATCAATGCCACTTGTCAAAGTGGGTGAAGGTCAATCGAAGATCAGGTACAATGTAGATAGATTATTCGACAAAACAGTTAAAATGATGAGGACAATATATAATCCAGATTCATTTACATTTGCTTATGTTCATTAAATCAAAACGCTAAAACACCGTTGAGTTTCTTCTTGGTTTTTTCTCCATACTAAGAGTATCACTTACCCCGCAGTGAAGATAATAATAATGTTTGATGCATTGTTTACTTCAGCCAATTTGGTCAAGCTTAGTAGAAAATATTGACCGAGTCTCAATCAGCTTGTTTCGTTTTGAGGCACCGAGTTGTTCGGTCTTTCATCTGGATCCAAGCCATTTGGAAATACGAGTCGTTCGCTGTTAACCCATTCCCTCATTGGCTATTTTAGATACATGTACAACCTCTTTGAATAAATCTACCAAAAAGGAGCATTAACCAGATAAATGGAATTTTTAGAAGTTTGGAGTTTGAAACCATTGTGATAAATAGAGCATTTGCTCCTATAGGAGCAAATGCTCTATTTATCTCATTGGTTTCACAAAGTGAGTTTTGCAGAGTCGTCAAAAGTCGTCAATGTGAAGGAATGGGTTAACGGGAGAAAGGCTATTGTCATAAAAATTATACCGTTTGCTATTATGACCAGTTAACATGATGTAACCTTTACCTGATGAATATTTATGTATGGAATAATGACATCATGAATATTAATTACAAATGTAGTTAAATCTTTATATTGACACATGCACACGGGACGTGTTGGTCATTACAAAAACTGCAGAATCATATCTACAGTGCATCCTCTCTACAACGACACCCTTTGGGATACGAATATTGTATGTGTTGTTCAGAGGGAGTTGTTGTAGGGAGGGAACATCAAACATAATTAGCTTGTTTGCAGATCCCCAGATAAGGTGTATTTCGAGAACTAAAACCGTTATGTCTCCATCAAACCCTATGTTGTGACCACTTTTTAGAATCGTCACTTTGTGACGATTCTAAAGAGTGATCACAACATAGGGTTTGATGGAGGCATAAAGAAAATACGATGGAAAAAGGTTGTTTCTGGTGCCTTGTTGTTTCGGAAACAGTGACATGCGTTGTTGTAAGGAGGGAATCGTTATTGAGAGGGCCGTTATAGGGAGGGAGCACTGTATATCATTTAATAAGCAAACCAGAACAGACACTCATCAGAGGGCTCCTATAGGAGCCGTCTGATCTGGGTCTACGCTGTGTGCAAAGTCGTAGAAAGGCGTATTTATGGAGTAAAGGGTTAAACCATTACCTGATGAATATTCATGTAAGATGTAATGACTGTATGACTATTAGTTTGCTGATTGTTTTAATATAATAGTTTATGGCAGAATATGCAGAATCAGCTGTATAATAGTCCATTATCAAACAGACCGAGCAGACCTCGAAAAAACGACTCCTATTGGAGCAGTCCGATCTGAGTCTACTCTATTTGCAATGGTGTTTATCTTTGTTAGTTAAAGGGTTGGCATTTCAGTCCCTTTCTTCTATATCTCATCCGGTGTTCAGAATTATAGTGACCCTATCTTTAAGCAACCATTAAAAAGAAGCCTTAATTTAAATACAGGACACTGGCGCTTTCTGTACAACCTTTGCATTTAACAACCACCTGCTTTGTATTATTCCTATACTTAATTAATCAATCCATTATCACATAAAACATATTTTTTTCTGTATTCAGTTCACTTATACTAGTGTCCTTGATACGGCTGAATTTTCAAATGAATAATTCCAAAGTTCAAACAGGTCTAGTTTACGGTGAATATTTAGGGTGTTTTTTTTCTAAAGAATAGTGTAACATGACAAACAGTGTAGAACCTGATGAGAGGGCTCCTCTAGGATCTCTCTCATCTGGGTCTTCACTGTTTACAAGGGACGTTAGTAACTCATTTCCCACATTGTAATGGTTCACGATCGTTATATATAGGAACATTAACGGATGATCATTAAGTGCACGCGTTCTCCCAAAGAGCAATTTGCATAAAGAACTTGAATTCTTTCAGTCATCCAGTAATCGCACTCAATACGAACCACAAGCATTTCCGGACGATTACTGAATAATATTGATAAAGATTTTACAGACCTCCAGATAAGATGCGTAAATTAAATCATTTTCAAGAATAACTCCTTTATTTCTCCGCCAAACCCTATACTGTGACCACTCTTTAGAATCGTCTCGACGAGACGATTCTAAAGAGTGATCACAGTATAGGGTTTGTTGGAGAAATGACGATTTTAGTACGTACCCTTATCTGTAGCTCTGTTTTAGATAGATCATAACATAGTTTTGTAATCTTACAGTAACCATCTGATACATGATGAACTTAGATATCACAGTATGTTATAGCTGTCGTTCAATGCAGAGGGATTACTGTGATCAGTGGTGTTATAATGGGCGTCTTTTGTCGGTTATCTCCCAAAATTCAATTTATAGGTGGCGTTAGCAACGAGTAGGTCCCACATCCGGATATCTTCTGATTTTATCGATCTCCGTTGTATGTGTTTACTGAAGTTATTCATGCTAAGATTGATCAACAAAATGATTTTAATCATTATATTTAAACCATTATATTTACGAAAAGCCCAGAACATTAATGAAGACTGGTATGTGGAATAATCCATTTAACCCGTTCCTTCATATTAACAAATTTTCGCTTATCTGCAAACAGAGTAGACCCAGATCAGATGTTCCTCTAGGAGCCATCTGATCAGGATCTGCACTGTTTGCTTATGAAATTTGATAGATCGATTTCTTTAATTTCTAAAAGGTCTACAATATTCCACCTTCCATATTTTGCCCGTGGATATTCAGCAGTTATTGGAAGTTTAACTAAATATAGAACAGGGAAAACCATTATCATTGTGAAACACACGTTTGATTCAAATATATTGCAATGTTTGCATCCTTCTGACTCGGTTAAGCTTTCTTTTATCCGATTGTTAACCCTTTCCTTCATATAAACGCCTTTTCGTGCATTTGCAAAGATAGTAGACTGCTATTTTTGTTTATGGTATAATATAGATCTGATTCTAAAACAGTCTGTATGCATATTCCGTCAAAAACAGCAGCTAAAATATTCATAATGTCATTATTCCTTACATAAATATGAAAAGGGTTAACCCTTTCCCGCATATTGACGCCTTTTGACGCTTCTGTAAAAGTCACTTTGTGAAACCATTGTGATAAATAGAGCATTTGCTCCACAGGAGCAAATGCTCTATTTATCACAATGGTTTCAATACTACATAATTCTTAAAATTTCCTTTTCTCTAGTTTATGCTCCTTTTTGGTAGATTAAATCAAAGAGGTTAGGTCTAAAAATAGCCTAAGTGGGAATTGGTTAAATAGGATAAATCTTGCTGAGTCTCACATTATCTCGTTGTATCATATGGGTTCAAGCTGTTTGTACATACATTGCTGTTGGCCAGTGGTTCTATCCGTGTGAAAACAATGCAAGCTGTTCCCTGCACGGAACAACCTCTGGGGTCTTTCGGCACTTGTAATGAGGGACCTTGGTCAGCAAATCTCCCTTGAATACTCTCCCAAATGTTTTGAAAAAGTCTAGATTCTACTATTTGGTTTCCTCTGATTTTATCGTTGATTTCTTGGCAATACAATAGCACATTTGTCTTTAAATATTTCATATAAGAACAGAGGTCTTGTTAAGAAGCGTAAATTTAAACATTTTCAATAACATCTCCTTTATTTCTCCACCAAACCCATACTGTGACCATTCTTTAGAATCGTCTCTTCGAGACGATTCTAAAGAATGGTCACAGTATATGGTTTCGTGGAGAAATGGTGAATTTAGTATTTGGATAAAACCCTTATCCGTAGCCCTGTAAGAATAATTTATGACTTATTATGACATTTGTTTTATACTTTCTTGGTCTATATAACTCATTTGAATTACTTAATGTTTAGAGTTTAAGAAAAATGATCTTTCATTAAATTTCAGATCAATTAATCGCAACATCTCATTGAAATACAAGAGAAATAACTGAGTATTCCAACTAAAAGGACCTACTTATGATTTGGTATACCTTTGAGTTCATCTATAAAGGGAAATAATTTGCATCTGAACAATATACTCCATTAGCTGGACGCAGCGATATGACTGAAACATTGTCAAAGCGACAAGCAAACATGTATGTTAGTTCGGTCGTGATCGTCGATTTACATATCAGATACGTTACAGCGACAATCTGAATATGTCATCGTTTCATTTAAATTATTTCATCTAATTATTTCATACTTAATATCCACTACCGTTAGTAATATAATGAAGCATTCGCCTTTGAAATTTCAGCATTCAAAGTGCTAATGTTCTTTGACGTCAGAAACATGCAAGTCACATGAAAAGGTCTGATCTCTTGGGGTTTTGATGAAATATCTCTGTATTCTCGCGGATGACAATATTCCGGCTTAAATCCTAAGTAAGGAAAACACTTTGAAACTTAAACTTGCTGTCAGCACATTTAAATTTCATGTTCATATTCTGTCCCTACTTCAAAAGGAAATCATATCAAAATATATTAATTCATAATGTGTTTAGCCTGTTTAATCATAAGTGGAAATTAATCTCGAAATAAGTTTGATTCTTAACCCATTGCCTCATATGGACGACTTTTGACAACTCTGTAAAAGTCACTTTGTGAAACAATTGTGATAAATAGAGCATTTGCTCCTATAGGAGCAAATGCTCTATTTATCACAATGGTTTCAAACTACAAAATTCTAAAAGTTTCCTTTTCTCTAGTTAATGCTCCTTTTCGGTAGATTTATTCAAAAAGGTTGTATCTAAAAATAGCCTATGACGTAATAGGTTAAACAGACGGTACATATAGATCGTTATAATCCATTCAGCCCTGTTGTTGGTATATTTCATGCACACACATCATTTGCCTCTGGTATGTCTAAAAGGTACAATTTCTTTATTGCCTTTATAGAAACGCGAGCAGGTCGTCAAACTGTCTGGATCACGTGATGGGACAGCGAGTTACTCGGTGTCTCATCTGTATCCAAACCGTTCGCAAATGTAATAACAAATTCGTCACGTGGACTGGATCAGTCAATTTCTACAAATCTACAGACATCTACTGACGTTTTCGACTACTTTTGTTATTTTCAAACTACATGATTGTATGTCAAGGGTAGTGTACAGTTTTTATACAGATCATAATGGTCCCGAATTGTTAACACTCAGATACATGGGTCGTCTGATCTGGTTTGCAGTAGAGCCTACATGTATCTTAACATATTCTTCCATGGGCTATTTTTAGATCAAATCACTTTGAATGAATCTACCGTAAAGAGCATTAACTAGACAAAAGGAGAATTTGAGAATTTTGTAGTTTGAAACCATTGTGATAAATAGAGCATTTGCTCCTATAGGAGCAAATGCTCTTTTTATCACAATGGTTTCAATAGGTTATTTTTACAGAGGTGTAGAAAAGCGTATTTATGGAGGAAAGTGTTAAGCGGCTATCAAAAGGAGGTCTACTTATTTGTCTGTAGGACAGGTGGTCGCTTAATGCAGATCAAAAGTTACTTTTGCCCGGCATTAAGCTACTACCTGTTTCTAACACTTCTATGTTCAATATATGGATGGCCGCTTAAGACATATTCTAATGTACATTGTACATGGATA
This sequence comes from Azorinus chamasolen, assembly GCA_963576725.1. Classification (NCBI taxonomy): domain Eukaryota; kingdom Metazoa; phylum Mollusca; class Bivalvia; order Cardiida; family Solecurtidae; genus Azorinus; species Azorinus chamasolen. Next base: position 39,610,985 of record OY755237.1, on the reverse strand, counting down.
CATTTGTATCAGAAATTGAGTTAATCCTTTCCCTGTTGCATGTTCATGTAAGAAATAATGACGTCATGAATATTAATTAGATTATTGATTTATTGGCATATTGAAAACGGGACATTTTGGCTCAGACAGAAACTGTAGAAACAGGTCTAAAGTATATCATTTTAACCTATTGGCTCCCAGTGGATTCGCCCATGTTTATATATTGGATTAGTCCACTTTTTACCTGAGGGGCGCATGGCCTTAATTTTCAATTTCGTTTTGTTTTATATTGAAATTCCTATCAGCAAACAGTGTAGACTCTGATCAGACGCCGCATTATGCGGCGTCTGATCAGAGTCTACACTGTTTGCCTATGTCCAGTATATGGGACCGTGGGAGCAGATGATTTAAGCAAACAGTGCAGTCCCTGATCAGACGGCTGCTACAGAAGCCGTCTGATCATGGTCTACTCTGTTTGCAAACACGTTACAAGGCGTTTATATGTATATGAGGGTTAGTGAAAAAGGGGATGGGTTGCAAACTGCTTGCAAAGGCTGTCATGGTTTCACAAATTGCTGAAAGAGTAATCGAGCTGAAGCAGGACACACTTTAACCATTGTGATGTTGACAAAAATGATGTCTGTTCAATCTCTGATATGTTAACCCTTTCCTCGCCGATGTCGCATAAATGCACCACGACAAATAGTGCAGTCCCAGATCAGACGCCGTCAGGGACTTCACTTTTTGTCCCAACCTCTGTTTCTATATATATGCTTTATTCCTTTTAAATTTGCAATTTTTTTTTATCTCATTTCCTTATTGTACCGAATGATTTAACAAAACTGGATTGCAGACGACAATTAGAAATTCGGCGCTAAAAGGGTTAAAGCCTTTGAGAAACCGCTGGCCGAGTGTCAGACAGCTTGGATCCTAATGGTGTGCCGAATTACTCGGCGTCATATCTAGATTAAATATGTTTGCAAAATGCTAGTCAGATGGTACTTAGCCCATTACCTCATAGGCTATTTTTAGACCCAACCTTTTTGAATAAATCTACCGAAAAGGAGTATTTACTAGAGAAAAGGAAAATGTTAGAGATGTACATTCTTAAAACCATTGTGATAAATAGAGCATTTGCTCGATAGGAGCAAATGCTCTATTTATCACAATGGTTTCAAAACGTTATTTTTACAGAGGCGTAGAAAGGCGTATTTATAGAGGAAAGGGTTAATGTGAGAATGATTAACATTTGTAGTTATAACAACGAGCTGACTTGCTTTTTCAAATAGCTTAAATCCAGATGAGACAAAAATCGTGCTCCGAAGTTTTTACTATTTCAGATAAAATATAAAAAGCTTCAATTTTAGAAGCGAAACAGACAATACTTTAGAATTGGCGCGAGTGCCAAAAACTCTACAATGCTTTATACGCTGCCCTCATATTGTTAAGGAGTTAATAGCGGCATTATTTTTCGGTCCATGGGAGCTGATGATTGATATAGTTTTAAACCCTTTTAGCGAACATTGTCGTTTATTTGAACTTTCGACTGCTTTTCTAACCCTTATTCCGCCGTGAAAAAACATAAACACCAAAAGCATGTCTGCTAAATAATAGTGATTTGGAGACATTTTTACGACTTCCAACTCTCTCAAGCTGCTGAAAATCTACTAACCGTGTGACACTTAGCCTGGACCCTGGCGATACGCCGAATTACTCGGTCTCTCATCTGGATCCAAGCTGTTTGCAAGTACTAGCCAGGTTAGCGAGAGACGAGTTAATACATCAATTTGCCCGCATTTGTAGAGTGAACATGAAGTTGATCACGGTACCAGGTTAACCGAATGTCTTGATATCTGTCTCGTCTGCGCTAACTATTTCGCTACCACGTTTTGTCGTCTGCAAACGATGTCGCCTGCTACAACTTTCAGTGTTCAATTTCCTGCAATTTTCTTTCTAAAACATGACCACCAAAAAAAGCAGTTCGGACCCTGATGAGACGGTGTGTGACTCGTATGGTTGAAAAATTAATCGTATTCGTCGTTTTCAGTGATATACTTAAATACCCCCCTTTGCCTGTTCCACGTTTATTCAAAATTTCAGAACCTACTGAATATACGTGGACAAAACAGTTATAATGAAATATGGAAGGTGGAACATTGTAGCCATTTTATAAACTAAAAAACACATCTATCAAATTCATTAGCAAACAGAGCAGACCCTGATCAGACGGCTCCTCTAGGAGCCGTCTGATCTGGGTTTACTCTATTTGCAAATGTGTGAAAAGGCGTTTATATAAGGAAAAAGGGCTAAAGCGGTTTTGTATTCTGTACATGTGTTAAGCATGTGTTCAGATGTTTTCAGCATGATGAAAGCACATACATAGTTACAAAATTTAGAAGCAATGGTATGCTGGCATTCGCTTGTTTTGTCTCGTCCTCCTATTATTTAGTATTTAGCATGCCGATCTGCGTTTGATCTGCGCTAAAACATCTCAATAACTAGCATTAACGCATTTCCACTTGGACATTATTCAAGATGTCTTGACCTATGAAATATCGTTGACAGCATGTTACAATGAAACGTGGACTGGGAATATTTGTTTGGCCAATCAAGGCTTGTAGAAACATATCCATCAAATAGCATTACCATACAGAATAGACCATGATCAGGAGCTGTCTGATCTGGGCCTACGTTGTTTGCAAATGCGTAATAATGTGGGAATGAGTTTAAAAGAAATGCATAATCTAGGATTTTAAGCCAGGCGGTAGCTTTCTGCATTAATTCCTGCCTGCATTAAGCAACCGACAACTCGTATAGATTCCCATGCCCGTGTTTATTCATTAATCCTTTCCTTCATATAAACGTGTGTTTCATTCATTTATTCAGCATATGAGAAAAAGGATTGGATCGAAAGCTAACAGCTTATATGGATCCTCTCATTGATACAATATGTTACAAAAGATACGGCGTAGCTACTTCTCTCTCGTGAATATGTCGTAAAAGGGTATAATATACCAACGTATGACGTCTGTACTATAGTTTCTATGTTTGCCACTATCATACTGATATTATCAAAGCTGCTAAATATTATATCGAGTAGAATATTATACGGCAGAATTTGTAAAGTTTGTCAATCACAATCAGTATAGAAATATACAGTTAACACTAAAATAAGCATCTGTATTATGTCATGAAGTGACATACATATACTGGTAAAGCAAGTACAGGCTTTATGCATTTGCAAACAGAGTAGACCCAGATCAGACGGCTCATATAGGAGCAGTCTGATCAGGTCTGCTCTGTTTGCTAGTGGAATTTGAGAGATATGTTTCTCACATACCTTCCCTTATCTCCGAGTTAGAACAACGGGTTAAGATTCCCTGATCTGTAACACGTGTAAGATCACTTTAGAACATATATGACGTCATACTTGATATATGGCGTCAAACAATTGAAACCTTGGGGGGACCGATGTTTGCATGTCATTAAAAGGGCAAACATAGATCTAGATCTACACTGTTTGGTTATGTGAGAAAAAGAATCTGATGCTCGTTGTCTTTTAAGATCATATGTTCCTAAACTCATCTGGATCAAGTCTGTTTGCAAATTGCATCACGGATTATCCATTAAGTAGACTAACGTTTAATCCATTCATTCATACTGATGACTGTTGACGCATCTGTAACAGTCACTTTTTGAAAAAACCATTGTGATAAATAGGAGCAAATGCTCTATTTATTACAATGTTTATTTATTACAATGTTTTCAAACGTATACATTTCTAAAAGTTTCATTTTCTCTAGTAAATGCTCCTTTTCGGTAGATTTATTCAAAGAGCTTGGATCTAAACATAATCTATGAGGGTAATGGGTTAACTAGATGGTCTCTACAATAAACACGTATTTTCAATAAAATCATAAAATATGGTGTTTGTTATGCTCACTCATTATTATGAATTTTGTCAATTTGAACTTGTAAATGCCCTATGATACAAAATAAACCGTTGTCTTCGATATACTTATTTAATATTTTGTTGTGCAACAAACTATCACCAGCTTATTCTGAACAGTACTGAAATTAAAACGCAGCCCGAATGAAAACCTATATATCAGCGAATAACATCAGGGTCTTCAATATCAAACACATGGCCATTTTGTCTTCATCAGCGAGTATACTATTGGTTTTCTTGCGATATAACTTTCAGCATATAAACACATGATTTATGAATATTTTAAAGACTATCGTTTTAAGACGTTTATTCCGGAACATTTAAAACGCTTAAGGAATATGTTGGATTCTGAGTTGGGACTGTTTGAATATTTACTGGCACCAGACTTTTAACCCTTTCCCTCATATAAGCCGTCTGATCAGGGCCTACTCTGTTTGCTAATGAAATTTGATAAATGTTATTCTTTACTTTCTAAAATGGCTACAATGTTCCACCTTCCATATTTCATTATATATATTTTGTCCATTAATATTCAGTAGGTATTTAAATTTGTAATAAACATAGAACAGGGAATGATCTGTTTGCATATGATATAATATAGATATGATTCTACAGCTTCCACCATGACCCAAAATGCATGCGTCCATGTGCTATTATATATTATATAAAAATAATATAATGAAGATTCATGATATCATTATTTCTGAGATTTGTATTCATAGAGTAAAGGGTTAATCTGTTATCCATTCACTTCTTATCGCGACATTGCTATCATTTGCAAATAACTTAATCTCCTCAGCATCCAGGCTGTTAGATGTTTGGTCAACAGTTTCACTGAGGTTTGAACGAATCAAATGTTAGTAAATACTTCTAACAGATCAGAGGTTAACCTCTCCCTCATATAAACGCCATTTCACACATTTGCAAACAGAGTAGAGCCAGATCAGATGGCTCCGGTAACCACCATGGACATACAAGCATAACCTCTTTAGGTACATTGTTGCGCAATTTGATACATAGGAGGTAATTAGTTAACCCTTTCCTTCATATAAACGCATTTTCAGGCATCTGCAAACAGAATAAACCCGGAGTTTGCTTTGTTTGCTAATGGAATTTGACGGAGCTGTTTCTTTAAATTGCTACAATGTTCCATCTTCCATATTTCATTATAGCTATTATGTCCATGAATATTCAGTAGGTATTGAAATTTATACTAAATATAGAACAGGGAAATATAGAACCAGACATCATTTCCATAGCAAATAAATGTTTATTAACGGTTCTATATATTGAACTTGACTATCACAATGTCATGCTGTCACATGTGTTCTAGCTCATTATCAATATTACCCGTTCATTATACCTTATCTCTGGTACGGTCTTATGTGTTCTTAAGATTGTCAGTACTTCTGTTTTGTCATATGGATGTTCTAAATAGACGGTTAACATTGTTCACTACCAGCCTATATGAAATATAATATTTGTTAGATATATTCTGTTCAACTAGCTGTATTGTCTCTTGAATAAACACACTACTGGAACAAATGTGACATTTTCCATTAGTCGTAAATACTTTAAATGCAAATGGCGTTTGAAGCGTATTGTGAAAGTGTCAATGAGAATAAATTGAGTCATATATTTGAGTTTCTACGAATATTTGGAATACATTTGCAAGATGTATAAATGAATTTGAATGGGTTGTGAAAAGAATTGCTATGCGTGTTATTATATTATCATTTACAGAGCAACACATAACTGTGCGTACTTTGATACTAAACTCGTATTTTCTCCACCAAACCTTATGTTGTGACCACTCTTTAGAATCGTCTCTTCGAGACGATTCTAAAGAGTGGTCACAACATAGGGTTTGGTGAAGGAATAAACGAGTTATTCTTGAAAATGTTTTAATTTACGCATCTTATTTGGATCTCTATAGCTACATGTAGCACGAAGGTCGTTAAAAACGTATTTAACAAGGACTGTAGAATGATGCATACTACTCAATCAAAATCTCGTATTTCCCCGCCAAACCATATGTTGCTGCTACTCAGAAGAATCAGCTATGTTCATCTCTGATTAGCCTAGAAGATGTGGATTTTATTTCGCATTTAAACTCATTTATACTCGACAATTGCAATTGACTTTCAAGCGCGATGACGCATGGTTCGACTGTAAACTATCCATTGGTCGTAGATATATAATGTATTCTTGTGTGGGAATCTGGTAACAATGTTTGTCACTGGTTCTTTAGTAGACCCTGATGAGACATTGAGTACAGACGCCGAGGTACTCAGTGTCTCATCTGGATCCAGGTGGTTTGCAAATGAGTCGCATTGAACGGAGTAGGGGTTACTCGTCACTGTACTATTGCATTAAGTACTATTTTTGAAGACAATCGTCCCAGAACACTTCCTTGCAGAACGATCGTGTATATCAACATATTCATTGTCAAATAAAGGATATAACTTACTAGTAATTTGCAATATATTTTAGATTATTAGTATAGCATACTTTACACAATATTGCAACACTGAAATAAATATTCACTATAGGCGCCGCAATAAATCAATTTGCGTTCTATAGAGCAATTCTGATTTTGCATGACGCCATATGTTATTGAATTCAATACGTTTCATAATTGAATTTAGAATGAATCTTGAAAAGCAAGGAAAAGTAATTTGGCTACAGAAGGCTGATGCAGTAAAACTTCTCTGATCCGAAGTTTTAATAACCTTTGAGGCAGGTGGCTAGTTAATGTTGGCTGAATATCGTGTAGATAGTTGCCAGAGAAGCTTTCTACATGACTTTCATCCTGCATTAAACAGATATCTGTCTTGAAGGCCAATCATTATTCAACCCCTCGCTTGCTAATCACGTCAATATACCTACCTGTAAATAGTGTAGACCCAGATGAGACAGCTCCTGCAGGAGCTGTCTTATCAGGGTCTGCACTATTTACAAGTTGATTGTGCAACCAGTGCACTCCACAGCAGTGATTGCACAGCGAAATACTTGTACACAGTGAAGATATATGTAATTATACAACAGGACATGGGTAAAGAAGGAGAAATATATTTTAAAATTCAGCAAGCGAAGGGTTAATTATACTTATTTGAGTGTTCGGACTAGCGTGGTTTTATGGTAATGCAGTGATAATGATACGCGTCATATTTTGTACAATTGTTGCCAAATCAAAATATACCATTCCAAAATATTCCTCGCTTGTTAAACAACATAAGTACCAGGCAAGCAGATAAGATTCGTACTGATCTATCAAAATCTCTAATTTCTCATCCAAACTCTTGCTACAACTCATTAGAATCGCATCGGAGAGGCTGTTCTGATGATTTCAACAATGCAGGGTATAATAGAGACATGTCAAAACTATTTTATCCCTTTACTCCATAAAGATACATAATGCACACATAAGCAAACAGAACAGACCCTGCTCAGACGGCTCCTACAGGAGCCGCTGATATTGATCTACCTTGTCTGCGAAGGCACAGAAAGGCGTATTTATGGAGTAAATGGTTACCATTTTAAATCCTAAATATTCAGAATATTCATAGTACAATGTATTCAATGTTTAATTATAGAATCAATTCAATATAACATACTTAGATTTACTAGAAACTTTAGATGACAAACGGTTCCGACCTTGATCCGATGTCTTATCTGTGAACCTTCTAACATAGATCTACACTGTTTGCAAATGTCAGTAACCTCGCTCCACAGGAGCAAATGCTCTCTTATCACAATGGTTTCAAAAATGACTTTTTACAGAGGTGTCAAAAGGCATCAGTAGGAGGGAATGTGTTATGTTACGACCTGCATCTAAGATCCAGTATAATATCATTTTTGGGGATCACATTATAGGGGCTTTACTTTATATTCATGAAGTGAAGGGTTCAGACAGCAGTGTGTATACTTTAGCGATTTTAATATTAGTGCGTCTCTTAGGCAAACACATTATAACTAGTACAATTTTATTGCCATTTTATGGCATGCAATTACGTCTCCCAGTATTGGTGTGGCTAATAATGTCATTACGTAGTTCCATCTCCAGATAACCAGAGTACGGAAGCCAATCTGCAGATACATACATAGAATATACACAGGTTTATTACAACACCCAAAGTGTATAAAGTAGTTGTAATTTTGTAACTGAGAGAAACATATTAAAAATACGTATTACTGTTTCTACGATGGTATGTTATAATAAATAAAACATTTTTAGACTTAACTGTGAAGACAGCTTGTACCAGTCATCTTACTGATTAGAAAAAACACACACACGAGGATTCCATAGCTCAATCGGCATAATTATCGTTCTTGCATTCAAACATCAGTGTGCGTCAAACGTTGGGTATCTGCAACGAACTATGACACATGTTGTCAGAGTACAGATAGCCTTGGTCCAGACTAACGAACTTCGGAAAGGAATCTTAGTGCATTAGCCCTTTCCTCCATAAATACGCCTTTCTACGCCTCTGTAAAAATCACCTATTGACACCAATGTGATAAATAGAGCATTTGCTCCTATAGGAGCAAATGCTCGAATTATCACAATGGTTTCAATCCACATGTATAAAATTCTAAAGTTTCTTTTTCTCTAGTTAATGCTCCTTTTCTGTAGGTTTATTCAAAGTGGTTGGGTCTAAAAATAGCCTATGGAGGCGAAAACTGGCGAAAACATGTATCCTTGCTTGCGTTTCAGTCTACTAACCGAGTGTCAAACAGTTTTGGTCCTGATGAAACATCGAGGTACTCGGTGTATCATCTGGATCCAAGCTGTTTGCAAGTGGCGTTTAAGTATGTTTTTCATTTGTTTTCTATCTCTGAGCCCATCCTCACCAAGACATTGGCAAGTTATAGTAAGAATGGACAAATCAAAATGTGTACACCATATACAATGAATCCGTAATTGATGTCTTTACCTTGTTGAAGCATTACTTGTAAGCATAGTGATACGCATTGCATTATGAAGGATTATAATGGCCATTATGTAATAATTACAGCAGTTAACAATATAGTATAAAATCGCTTCATGTGATATGCATCTTGCTACCATACTTGTAATATATAGTTGTGGTTAGTATTTATGTAAACTATGTTTTGCATTTTATTGAAGATTCAGAGGTCGAGATTCATCGAATGTACTAATACATTGTAAGTCATTATGGCACGCATCCGATAACTTTAAAGTAGACTGACATAACAAATCGTGTTGACCCGGATTTAAACTGCGTCTTTAAGGAGCAGTTTGATCCGGTACTGTGGTTTATATGTCCCACTTCCTAGGGTAATTAGGATACCAGTGACTTCCTCCCTAGGCGCATAAAAGTATGACAGTAGTCTTAGTAGTACGGTAAAACCCCTTTTAATATGTCGTTACATTTAGTATAAATATCGGCCTTAAAGACAGGTGGCAGCGTAATGCATGGTGAATGCCATTCAGAAAGCTTCTATAGGGACTTTCCGCATGCCGCCCACTCTGCATTACGCAGCCAGCTGCCTAAAAGTATCTTAATTATTGTCTACAAGAATTTCGGTTGGTTCAGACGAGTTTTACTGTAGCTGATAATTATGGCATCAGGAGTATGTGATTAGTCTTGAGTTAAATCCTACCAACTATCAATCCAATGGTGTGTTTTTTTAAAAAAAAAAGTCTTGATTAAAAACAAACAATACTTAATATCACAATATCAGCTCTGATATATTTCAAGACTAAGTCAAATCAACCCATCACTTAACGGTATCGAGGACAATCTGGCAATTGGACATTTATAAATGGACACAGGACGTCATTAGCAGCCATTTTGAAATGCTACACCTGAACAGGGTCTACACTTGTACTCAATTATCGTTTAAGTGAGTGCATTCCATTACCAGACAGCTGAACTGAGTATGTACTCTTTGTAAATATCAGTTAGCTTGTTTCCATTGACGCAGAACATTTTACTGACTTTTCCTATGATCGGTTGTGCAAATATTTCGCTGATCCCATCCTCCTCGACAGGAAGGGGTGACGTACCTATTGCGAATGAATATACAATAACACTTCTCTATTGTGACTAACAAAATGGGTTTAATTCTTGGTTTTAAAGACAGGCGGTAGCTTAATGCCGGACGGAAGTATTGCAGAAAGCTCCTATAGGAACTTTCTGCATCACTTCCGTCCTGCATTATGCAACCATCTGATTTTAAAGACATTATATGTTTGTACATAAAGTAGCTGCTTCAGTGGTATTCTAATGTACCATCTTGGCACTGGGCCGTTTAATAATCACAAACATCTCAGAAAACATTATTATCACAGCTTAATATTAACCTGGAACGGTACCAAAGATGCCGCCAGCAGTGTCCTGAGAAGTCACTACTGCAAGCTATAGCCTAAGATGTCGGTAGCGAATACCACGTAAACACAGCAGAGAGTTTTTTTCTATGAGTTTTCCAAGCTTTGGCATAAAATCTTTTATTGCCACATTCATTGTCAGCAACACATTACTAGATTATTACTTGATCTATTATGCTTTTGGTCTACGTTGGAAGAAAGTCGTACTCTCCTCCGGGAATAAATACGGAAAAGTAATTTTCCTTTGTTCAAACTGTTGTAACCACCAACTGACTTTGTAAAGTACAGGGAATAAATGGGCTTCAATATTATTGTAGACATATCAGCTTTTGAAAATAGCTTTTTGTTGATTTTTAAGTAACTATACATTATGGAATATAATTGTATTGGGAATAAAGATGTTTGTTTGTTGCCTTAAGCAATTTCTCCAAGTAATGCTCTGATGTTTTCGTTTACACTGGTAACCAAATTGCTAAATATGATAAAGGCATACAAGGATTGTATCATACCTTTTGATCAGTTTGTTAACAAAATGACTCACTTGAAAATATTGTCTATATCGAATAATGTCGAAGATTGAAGTTTGCCTTATGGGAGATAATTCACTGAAATATGTCCGTAAATTCATTTCTGTATCTGGAATTAACCCATTACCTCATACAAACGCTTTCTCAGGCATTCGCAGACAAAATAGACCCGGATCAGACAACTCATATAGGAGCCGTCTGATCAGCGTCTGCTCTGTTTGCTTATGCCATTGTATGAATCTCATTATACAATTTCAGCCGATACTAAAATCGCAGCTAATAAATACCCATAATGTCATTTTTTTTTGTTATATGAATATTCATCAGGTAAAGGGTTAAGGTTACAGAGATAGGTACCTACCCCCTTCCCTGTTTCAATTTTCATGTAACAAATAAGTTTTCATTATGAATACAGTAAAACCCCGCTAATGCAACCACCTAAAAGAGGTATACTTATCCCCTAGAGGAGCTTTCTGCATTACTTTTGCCCTGCATTAAGCAACCAGCTGCTTATAAAGACATCCATGTTTATTCATTAAGTGGTCGCATTAGAGGTGTTCTACTGTATTTATTACCTGTTTTGTTTATAATGGCATATGTACACATGAATTGTTGGTATTGGTAGAAACTATAGAGTCAAATCTAAGAATTTACATAAGCAAACGGAGCAGACCCTGATCAGATGGCACCTATAGAGTAGAGCCATCTGATATTGGTCTACTCTGTTTGTAAATGGTCGAAAAGGCAATGGTTAGAGATTAGATGAAAATAAATACATGTACCACGCACACTGAACGCACGTACATGCATTTTCCAATCACAAGTACCATGGGAATTCAGACCGATGACAATACAGCAAAAAACTTTTAAAATGGCATAATTTTATTAGCACGTGCAATTTTGAAGTATTAATCCAATTAATAATCCTGCTGTCATCATTTCTTGCATGAATATTCATTGAGTAAAGGGTTATAATTAATAGACGACATATCTTGGTTTATTGTACTGATAAATTACAGTGCAGATACATGTTTGTTAATCATTTTAGGTTTGAATAAAAACGCTAATTATGATACATACAATTCATTCGTTAATTCATATTGATATTTTAATTAATTTACAACACTGTTAATTAAACTAAAAGCATCTTGCAGAAAATAAATGCATAAATCAACCACAATCGTAAAACCTTTGGGAAATGTTTCCATCATGAGACATGGGCGATGTTGTTCAAAGATATATACGCTAAATTAGATATTACACGAACATCATAAATACATCAAATTACACGAAATTGGAAGCGAAGCTTTCAACAAAAATCACAGTCATACATTATAAATCGTAATAGAGTTGAATTATGACTTGTTGCAAAAGTGAAATGGGTCTCCCTCTTGAATAATTTGTCTTGTTTTATGTACCAGGATAAATGAAGACTGGAAAGTATAGATTTCAACAATGTTACACGATGCAACACTGTTAACCCTTACTCCATAGATACGCTTTTTAACACATTTGCAAAAATAGTAGACCCAGATCAGATACATCCTGTAGGAACCGTCTGACCAGTCCGCCGCTGAGAGTCTGTTCTGTTTGCTTATGAAATATGGGTCCATGCTTATAAAGCTTTTTAGTTGAGTCTGAGTTCGTTCTCAAGCTTTTGATTGCTCAGATTTGAGTTCTCAAGCTTTTGATTGCTCAGATTTGAGCCAAAGGCTCAAATCTGACCAATCAAAAACTTGAGAACGAACTCAGACTCAACTAAAAGTTTTATAAATATGGACCCTGATTTTACAGTATCAACCAGTACAAAAACATATTGTGTACATATAACAATTCAGCTGATAGTTATTCATGATATCATTATTTATTATACAATTATTCAACAGAGAAAGTGTCAAGGAATGCTAGTCGAAGTTCCCTTACTGATATTTTCATACAGCTCGAAAGAAAGCCAAATACGAGTTGCACTGGTCTCTGATAATAAATCAAGTGCCAGTATCGAATTTAACCCATTCCCTCATAGGCTATATTTATATCCAACCATTTTGAATAAATCTACCGAAAAGGAGCATTAACTAGAAAAAATGAAAATTTTAGAATTTAGTAGTTTTCAACCATTGTGGTAAATAGAGCATTTGCTCCTATAGGATCATTTGCTCTATTTATCACAATGGTTTCAATAGGTGATTTTTACAGAGGCATAGAAAAGCGTATTTATGTAGGAAACGGTTTATGTATGTTTGGCATAAGTATAATGGTGTCCATATTTATGCATGAGGAGGCAATAAATGGTTTCGCCACGAATAGGTACGCCATAAAAAAAAATCTAAATTTTCTTGCAAATTACTGATATTAAAATGCATACAAAACCAATGGCATTAGTCCATTGGGACTGCACATCATTAAAATCCTTACTGAGAACATACATTCAGACTAAAATATTACTAGGTGATTATTCTATTTTTTTTCAACGAACAACCACGGAAACACCAAAGGGCTGACATTTCAACAAATCACTACACACCGCTTGTGAGTCTCAAACCTTCCACCTAATGTAAATACACTACAGTGCTCCCTCTATACAACGACATCCTTTGGTATACGAATATTGTATGTTTTGTTCAGAGGGGGTGTTGTAGGGAGGGAAAATCAAACATAATTAGCTTGTTTGCAGATCCCCAGATAAGGTGTATTTCGAGAACTAAAACCGTTATGCCTCCATCAAACCCTATGTTGTGACCACTCTTTAGAATCGTCACTTTGTGACGATTCTAAAGAGTGGTCACAACATAGGGTTTGGTGGAGGCATAAAGAAAATACGATGGAAAAGGTTGTTTCTGGAGCCTTGTTGTTTCGGAAACAGTGACATGCGTTGTTGTAAGGAGGGAATCGTTATTGAGAGGGCCGTTGTAGGGAGGGAGCACTGTATATTACCACAAAGACGCTGTCCTGTTTGATGAATCACTAATTAAAATAGGTATTTTAAGATATTTATTTGAATAAAAGTTTTACCATATCTCGCTGTTTACTATACAATAACAATATCAATACCCATATGATCAGGGTAGGGTCGTCTAACTTCAATTGTAAATGGCTTTAAAAGTCTGACATTTCTAGAAGTACTTTCTATAAATTATTAGCAAATAATAACCGCACATGATTTACAGTGCATCAACTCCTCGAGCGTATTAAGCGTATTATAGATCATGCATAAACACAACAGCGAAACAAACAGTCAAGATAGGCGCCGTTGTAAATCAACTTTGCCTCCTTTAGGAACAGTGCTGGTTTTGAATGCTGCCATATGTTATCAAATTCAATTCTTTAATAATTAGATTTACTAGATTGAAGCCCCGAAAATCCAGGGAAAGTTATTTGGAAAGCCGGTATATGCCCTGTTTTGGTTGTCGATGTAGCGTGCATCTTATTAAAATTAGTAACGCATATTGCCCTTTAAAATCAGATTGTTGCAATAAATGCAAGATGTCTATTGCAGTTTATTAAATCCTTACAACGTTGACTTTTCAAATGAACTATTCCAAAATTAAAACAGATCAAGCTTATGATAAAAAATTAGGGATTGTTCTAAAGAAATGTGTAAGTCAGTAACATGGCAAACAGTGCATACCCTGATGAGATGGCTCCTGGGTATACACTGTTTGCAACGGACATTATTGATTCGTGTCCCGCGCAATAAGGGTAAATTTCGCGAAACCAGCGTGAATTATTAAATCACACGGCCGACAGAGGCGGGGCTAATTGTATTTATATAACTTTATATTAATTCAGGATAAAATACAAACAATATACATGTATACGTGATATTAATGTAACTACTAGTGACTACTATTGATATGATAACAAATGTTTCAGAACTGTCACTCTACCATAATTTGAAACGCTACATTATAAGCTAAGATTTACCAGTGTCATTTGCACAATATATCTCATGACTTATTTCTCAGGTGAACAATACAGGAACATCAAGGGCCTCTTGTTATTACACTGGTTGACTAAGAGTAATATAAAGGTCGCCAATGCTCTTGCCTTATCATTGTAGGTATCTGTTTTATGGAAAAACTGTTAAGAAAGAAACACTCATGTAAGATGCTATCTATTGTGTTTTAACTCTTTCCCTGTTATATATTTAATCCTAGGTATTGAATCCAAATTTAAATACCTACCCCATGGACACAATAGTTATAATGAAATATGGCAGATAGAATACTGTAGCCATTTTAGAAAGTAAAGAAACAGATATTTTAAATCATATTAGCAAACAGAGCATGCCATTGGTCTGCTTTGTTTGAAAATGCGTGAAATCACGTTTATATGACGGAAAGAGATAAACAGGGAATACATATACGATGAAATCAGACCGACTATTTTATGTTTTAACATACAGTACTTCCATATACAGTGATTAAACATACTGCAAAATTGAGTAATATCGACGTCAGCGTTATTTGTTATCATTTGATATAAGCATGATGTTTGACGAAGTTTAAGTGGACACTTAAATGACTAATTTATGAGATAAATGGGTTTAGTTACGCTGTATCAATAGGTAGAATTACTTTAACGACATCATTTTAATACTTTGTTCAACATATGTATTTTATTACGTATATCTACTATGTATCAGTTAGTAATAGAGATGTGGCGTAGATTTATGTCAGATCACGAGCTCCTAATTACCGATAACTCACTGTCACAGTAATAAAATAAGTTATGTCAATACAACACGTCTGTAATAAGCTACATAATTATGGTAAAACCTCGATTATCGACATTTTAGTATAGAAGGATTTAGACACTTTTAGGTAGGTGACTGCTCAACCCATTCCCTCATATTGTAACAGGTCTGGTGAAAACACGTGCAGCCAGACCGGAGATCGAACCCGGGACCCCTCACTTACAAGGCGAGTGCTCTAACCACTGAGCTATCCGAACCGCTTACTGTCTTTCACCCAGTACCTGTACCCGGCCTATCACAATATTGACGACTTTTGACGACTTTGTAAAAGTCACTTGGTGAAACCATTAAAATAGAGCATTTGCTCCTAAAGGAGCTTATGCTCTATTTATCACAGTGATTTCAAACTACAAAATTCTAAAAACTTTCCCTTTCTCTAATTAATGCTCCGTTTCGGTAGATTTGTTTAAAGAGGCTGTATGTAAAAATAGTCTATGAGGTAATGGGTTAATGTAGGATAGAAACCATTCGGAGCTTTCTGTATGACGTTCACCCTGTTTTAAGCTGCCACATGTCTTAATGATCAATAATGAATTAATGATGCGTATTTAAGTATTCGAATAATCGAAGTTTTACTGTACTGCCATTATGACAAGGCCGTAATAAAATACACATAATTATATTCTTCTTAGAAATATACGCGTTCATCAAGCAGTGTAATGTTTTCTATATCATCAAATTCTGCATCTTCTTCCAAAGTATTTACATGTAACGTCATCTTTGCGTTGTCGATAATTTGCTCGATAGGCTAAGGTTAAAGTAGAAACAACTCCCGGAACAACCATTATGATATTTGACTATTATATGTATTCGCTAAATTAGAGGCTACACGCACGTTATGAAATCCATCAAAATACAGAAAATTGGAACTAATGCTTTCAACAAAAAACTATAGCCATAACTTCGAACTCATAAAGCAGTACTGTTGCAAATGTGCATTTATGCCTTTCTATGGAATACCATACAATTATTACTTTTCTTGTTTTGTATACCACATATCATGCAAGACATCTTCAATGCGAGATTTGCAGGAATTCTGCTTCTCCCTAAACTCACCATACTATCGACTGCTAAAACATAAAACACAACAGATGACGTAAGTCAGGTCCCCAGTTTAAAGTTTTAGCAGATACGTAGAAGAAATTGTCATTCATGGTGATCTTGTCAAACCAGTTTTGTGTCTTTATGTTCTTTTTACATTACTCGACAATAAGTTCGCTTTAGTATTTTGATGAAAAGATCAAAGCTACGTTGGCGTTCCTTCTTGTGCTAACTGCGAGTTTTATATGAGATGACTGTTTGGATTCGGATCAGTGCCGGGTAAATCAGGGTCCAAGGTCATAAAACTTCTGAGTCTGATATCATTCTCAAGTGTCTGATTGGTCAGATTCTAAGCAAGCTCAGAATATGACCAATCAGATGCTTGAGAATGCTCTCAGACTCAAGCAAACATTTTTAAACTGTGGAACAGACCACAGCGTGATATTCTTGGATTCTGTTGTGATTTTTGTCTAAAGGTGCCAGTGTGTAATCTTCACACAAGATCACAGGTAAGGGTATCGAATGGACAGCGTGGTGTATACTGGTACCTGTGGTATTTACCAAACCCATGTATAACTATTTATATATACATGTATTAAGGTGTATATTTTCGATTTTCCCCCATGTGGTACAACCTGTCTTAAACGGCCATTCATTTATTGAACATAGGTTGCGAATATCAACACATAAATATATCTCAAAGGGATTTGTTTTGTTTGAGAATACGAGCGAAACCAGGAATTGGCTTCAATACGGAATCACTAATGCAAAAAACGAATAAAGCTAGTTAATAAGACTTTCTTAAAGTAAGACACACCCGTCGTATATGTTCAAGGTACACTGTCTTAAATATACTAACATAAAAAGTATAAATAAAGTGTACAAACTGCAACATATTACATGAATGGTGTTATTTTCATCTTGACCAGTTAGCGTGTAAAATCAATGACACTACTTATAATCCATTATACAGTAAAACCTCTCTTAACCGACATTCTAGTAGAGAATAATTTAGATATTTTAGGTAGATGACGGCTTAATGCAGGGTGGAAGTCATGCAGAAAGCTCCTCTAGGAGCTTTCTGCATGACTCCCACCATGCATTAAGCTGTCACCTGTCTCCAAGACCGATATTTATACTAAATTTAATATCCGGTTAAGAGAGGTTTTACTGTACTTCAGTATCGGTGTTTTCTTTCGATTATTGACAAATACACGCATGATATTATATATAACTACTATGGCAACCATCTTTACTCATACTCAGAGCTACAGATAAAGGTGAGTACCCAATTACTAAATTTCTCCACCAAACCCTATGTTGTGACCCCTCTTTAGAATCGTCTCGAAGAGACGATTCTAAAGAGAGGGTCACATCATAGAGTTTGGTGGAGAAAAAAACGAGTTCTTCCTGAAAATGTTTTGATTTACGCATTTTATCTGGACCTCTGATACTATAAATCTATACTCTACATATCAAAACACCTGTGCTCATACGGACGCTCGTATACCCATACCACATCATCTATACTCATAGTAAAGCATGTATACTCATACTGAAACATCAATAATCATACTAAAGCGTCTATACTCTTACTACAGCAGCACATCAATACTCATACACCACCATCTGTACTAATATTATACTCTACTCATACTAACACATATATAGTATAACTTGTCTTCAGCGACCTTCTATAATTATGGACCTTTAAGGCAGGTGGTAGCTTAATGCAGGTCAAAAGTAATGCAGAAAGCTATCGAGCTTTCTGCATTACTTTTGCCCTGCATTAAGCAACCACCTGCTTTTTAGCACTCATATGTTCTATAAATGAATGGGATGGTAGCTTAAGGCAGGTTTCTTCTGTATAATCATATTATAACATCTATACTCATACTGTATCATCAATTCTCATACTTAAGTATCTATACTCATACTCAAACATCTGTACCATCTGTACTCATACTAAAGAATCTATAATAATACTATAACATATATACTCGTACTAAAACACATGTACTCATGTTAAAACATCTATACCCATACTATAACATCTATACTCATGTTAAAGCATCTACACTACTAACAAATAATAATAAAAAGAAGAGTAAGGCATCGCGCCCGGGTTTCTCTGTATCCTCTCCCCCTCTCCTTGGGGCGTCCAATTAGCCCATAGTGAGCAGAAACGGACGTAATTCAACACAAACTACTAACAAAGCATCTATACCACAATTTGGGCCAGAATCTGCCGGAAAACCTATGGATTCGAGATACTGTTTCTTGAGACTGAAAGAAAGAATACATTAACCAAACGATCTGGCCAAGATGAGTAATGTTCCATTTCTCATAGTTTATCGCAAATAACACATTATTACAACCATGACATTAGTACAAGCACATTTTATTTAAGGTTTACATTCTGTGGAACAAGTATGCTGGCATTGATTGTTACAAATGTGTTTTCTTTCACATCATTCTGTTCTGCAAAGTTTACAAGGTCTATTTTATGGTATAACCAAAAACACGAGTCATCTTGAATATGTGCAATATTACATATATTTCACTTTTCACATATAATTTATATGACGTTTATTTCTTATAGGGACTGTTTCCAGAACATCTTAATGTAGTTTCCTATTTTTTGCACTGTGGTTAGTAAGTGAATGTGGCTATGTTGCCGTGTTTGTGATTGCACTATTTTACATGCTTTAGACAAGCAAATGATAAACTGGCACGCGTTTAGTACCGTTTTACGATCTGTAATTCCCCATTACCAGGATTAGTTCCGGTAATGAACTTATAAAATAGTTTCATTCCCAGATAATCAGACTCTGGAGCATTTGCACGTGTCACTATAAACGCAGAGGTTTCCTAAGAATCTTTAATGCACGCATGTTTTGCTTTTAAGACGTCGTAATATAACTGAGAAAATAATATATTTTTTATAAATGTGACGTTGATTCGGTGATAATTTCTTACGTTATTACGTCCGTAAATTGAAATGCTGCCTCTACGAGTATAAGTCAGCCGGTAGATTGTATGCTTGGAAAATGGACGTTCTTTAGTGGCAATAATGCATATAAAATAAAACAAGTTACTAGTATATGTTTATGCAGTTATAACTGTTGAGGACGACCCTGTACCATTGTGCTCTTGTCGAATGGATTAGAACTACTATACATTTCTAAATAACAGTTTAAATAGTTTGTGTTTATTTCATTATTACAGTCGGACATACTTACACATGTTTTGAAACTGAAACCCTGTGTAGGTGTTATAGTAGCAATGCAGTATGTTCACACGTAACAGCTTAGATATTGCACAGCACGGTCGAAGAATATCGTCTTGAGCATTTGCCCAGCACCTCGTTATGAAAAGTTAAATTGTTATTTGAAATAACAAAACATATATATTACATTGAGGAGTTTTGGAAAATGAATATCAGATAACATGTTATGTATGTCCAGCTTTGTAATGCGACCACTAAATGAATAAACACGGGTGTCTTTATAAGCAATTAGTTGCTTAATGCATGACAAAAGTAATACAGAAAGGTCCTCTAAGAGCTTTCTGCATTTCTTTCGTCAAGCACTTTTTTCAAGCTACCACCTGCATCTAGCACCCAGAATTATACCTGTTTTGGGTGGTCGCATTTGCGTGATTTTACTGTACACTGACTGACCCCGCTTAAAAAACAACCTTTATCTGGTGAAAGTTTGACTACTTTCAATTCGATCAAGATTTTGAAAGAAATATTCACCTAATGTCAAACAGCTTGAATGCTGATTGGACGCTGCGTTACTCGGTGTCTCATCTGAATCCAAGCTGTTTTAAACGCGAGTTATGTCGCTAATAGCTGCGTAATGGTTAGCATTGGACGTTCGGTGTGTACTGCCATGATACTCTAGGTACAACTATAATTATATTTTACTCCAGCGAATTACCGCCAATGTCACATAAATGCACCACGACAAATAGTGCAGTCCCAGATCAGACGCCGCCTGTTCAATGCGGCGTCTGATCAGGGACTTCACTTTTTGTCTCAATCTGTATTTCTATATATGTGTTTTATTCCTTTGAAATTTGCATTTATTTATCTCATCTTCTTATTTTACTGAATGATTTAACAAACTTGGATTACAGACGGCAATTAGAAATTTGGCGCCGAAAGGGTTACATGTAATTATTGCAGCATACAGCGAACGTTTATTTTCATGTTTGTGTTTAAAATGCGTGTATGTTTGCATTTGTTTCATTTTAGTACGTACATGTAACGAGTGCAGAAAGAGATTATGACCATCATGCTTAGGAACAGGAACCATTCGATATTTAACCAGCCATTGAATTCCCCAAAACCTTTGAGAGCTGAATGATTATGAAAACTAGAAACGAAATGGAATATGGTATTCAAAGATGAACTCGCTAAATTAGATGTTACAAGGAAATCATAAAACATATCAAATTACACGAAATTAGACCTGGCGCTACTACCAAAAAATAAAGTCGTAACTTTGAACTCGTAATGGAGTTGAATTATGGCTTGTTGCAAATGTAATTTATATTTCTCTTTGGAGTAACAAAATCTCTCCTTTTATGTACCAGTTGTAATAAACTCATCAAACGAAGAGAGGCAGTTTTTCTTGCACGTTTTCAATAGGGCGCAAAGGGCAAATCTATTTAACACCATGATTGCTTACGTTCATGCATATTCTTGTAAGAAATATTGGCATCCTCAATGTTGGTATTAATATTATAAATTAAATGTTTTATAATGGCATGCGGACAAGAGACTATTCGACCTTGACAGAAATCTAAATTATTTCCAGAGAAACCACCATACCCTGATCAGAATGCTCCCACGAGATTTGATCTAGATTTAGTCTGTTTGCAAAGGTGTGAAAAAGCATTTGTTATTTCATGATTTATCAGTTTCATATATTTTCGTTTCTGACAAAGTTTCTGCATTTAAATGAATCAACTCTTTACTCCACAAATACGTCATTCTACGCCTTTGCAAACAGAGTAGATCCAGATCAGATGGCTTTTATAGAAGCCGTCTGATCAGGGTCTGCTCTGTTTATTTATGAAATGATGTATATATATATATATGATTCTAAAGTTTCCTATATGAGCCGTCTGATCTAGGTCTACTCTGTTTGCATATGCGTGAAAACACGTTTATATGAGGGAAAGGGTTAATGGAATAAAGGGGCATTTATTAGTTTTCATTTGGAAAGATAACGTCCATCTGTAGATGTTCCTCTGGACTTACCTCGCAACTTGCTCCTTTAGGAATCCAACTTTCAAGCTAGCTTAATTCCTTTGCTGCCAAATACTGTCATCTGCAAAATTTGAAAATATTTTTTATAACTTTCTTCTTTTTTTGAGCACATAATAATAGCACGAAACAATTTGGATCCTGATGATACGCAGAGGAACTCGGTGTCTCATCTGGATCCAAACTGTTTACATAGATAATGATAGATTCGTCATTGGCAGTGAAAGAGTTCAGAGTCTTGCTTCTTGACCTTAACATCTACAGTTGAACTTCGATATCTCGAACTTGGATAACTCAAATTTCGGATTACTCGAATGTAAAAATGAAGTTAGTGCAGTCATTTTAACTAACACTATATAGAAATGCTCTAACATGTATTACTACGCATACTAGAAAAACGTGTGACAGCTTAATGCAGGTCTAAAGTAATTCTGAAAGCTGCTATAGGAGCTTTCAGTATTACTTTAGACCTGCATTAAACTGTGAACTTCAGAAATTGTCCAGATCAGAAATCGAATAACTCGAACTTCTGTTATCTCGAGCTAATTTTTATAATCCCATGAAGTTCGAGATATCGAAGTTTTTCCTGAAAGACAATACCCATGCACTGCATGCGCATAGCTTTACCATTGTGACATCGGTACAACTTCCTTCGAAAATCACTTTCTTAAAAATACTTGTGCGGTAATATGTTGCATTTGCCATTAGTTGTCCAAATTCGACAATTCATTTTCTCAGCGTCTTGGAAGTGATTTAAAGATCACTTGAGGCACACACTGGTAACTCTTACAATGCTGATTTTCCAAATGGATTATTCTAAAATTCAAACAGGTCAAGCTTATGATGTACATTTAGGGATTTTGCTAAAGAAAATTGTAACATGAGAAACAGTGCAGACCCTGAGGAGAGGGGGTCCTATCTTCTGAGTCTACACAGTTTGCAAAGGACATAAATGGCTCGTGTCCCGCACAGTAAGGGTAAAACATAATTCAAAACATTTGCACGACCTTGTCTGCCGTTGAAATCAGCCCATGACGTATGATCAGGCAAATATAGATTCTCAGGATATTAGATTAGATGTTGGTATTTTATAGTTTCCTGAAATTCTACTCTTTTGACTGCCAGTCCTTCAGACAACATTTGAGATATTGGAGCTAAACATCAGGCAATTTGGTCTGACTCAGAAGCTAATTTACCAAACTTGAAAATCTAATCTAATCATGTGCCGATGACTTGACGGAGTTTATAAAGATATCACCGTTTGCTTCTCTCTGGCGGGTGTGATTACAGAAACTTTATTGCATACGTACCTAACTCTATGGCTGCGGAAAACGTTTGTATTTGCATTTACAAACAGTGTAGACCCACAACAGAGGGCTCATAGATCAGGATCTACAATGTGTGCCATTCTAAGTCCTATAGTACATGTATGCCATTCATACTGGATGTATTTTATATTGGTGTGCCACCAAACATTATAGCATGACAACTCTTTAGAAAAGGTAGTCACAGTATAGGGTTTGGTGGGGGAAAACAGATGTTATTCTTGAAAATGTTTTAACTTACACATCTTATCTGGATCTTTGATGGTATGTTGCGTTTTGGTTCCGATCAATATCATAATGAAGTTAAATTGCCTGCTGTAAAACATATTTATTCTTCAAATTCTGATTTGCTTACCTCCAATCGACTATTGACTGGGTGCCAAACAGCTTACATTAATGATGTGATGCCTGTCACTTAGTGTCTCTTTTAGACCCAAGATGGTGGTAAATGCTGGTCAGGTCATGATCATGATCTACACTATTTAATAATTTTCTACTATGTCAGCCTGGTTGAAAGTTATCTAAATGGTGCCAAAATGCAACTTTCAGCTTTGCAAACCAGTGGGATAGGGGTATTGAGTGTCCGAACACTTCAGAGCAAGTGATCATTTCCTTTTAAATGCGTCTACGAATATATATCTAAATAGCTCGGTTTCATGAATTCAATGGCACTTTATGGGTATAGTATGGTATATAGAACGTGACCTTAACCGGCTAAATGCTAAAATAGTTCTTCATCGTTTAATATCATAGGTCAGTCAGTATTAACCCATTCCTTATTATTGACGACTTTTGACGACTCTGTTTATCACAATGGTTTCAAACAACAAAATTCTAAAAAACAAATTCGTCTCTAGTTAATGCTCCTTTTCGGTAGATTTATTCAAAGAGGTTGTATCTCCTTTTCGGTAGATTTATTCAAAGAGCTTGTATCTAAAAATAGCCTATGAGGTAATATGTTAAATGGTATGCTTTACGAGGGGAGTGTGAATGACAAACGGTGCAGACCTTGATTAGAGAGCTTCCATAGGAGCCCTTCAATATGGATATGCTCTGTTTGCAAATACTTGAAATCAGTAGAACCAATCCTGATCGGCCATTCATTTATTGAAAATAGGAGGAATCTTAAAAGCAGGTGGTTGTTTAATACAGGACAACGGTTATGTAGAACCCTTCTATAGTAGCTTTCTGTATTACCTTTGACCTGCATTAAGCTATCACCTGCCTCAGAAACCCATAATTAGACCTCTTTTTGATGATCGCTTTAGAGAGGTTTTATTGTAAATGTTTATCGTATTTAAGTGGTTAGCACGTCTAGATTTTGTAATAAATGTAAATGGTTTATATCCATAAAACCGTAAAGTAGAGCTCCAGATAAGTACGTAATTTCAAACATTTTCAAGAATAACTCCTTTATTTCTCCGCCAAACCCTATACTGTGACCACTCTTTAGAATCGTCTCTTCGAGACGATTCTAAAGAGTGGTCACAGTATAGGGTTTGGTGGAGAAATGACGCTTTTAGTAATTTAGGTACGCACCTTTATCTGTAACTCTGGTAAAGTGTTTCTGACTCATTTAAGCAACCATTAAGCAACCACAAGCCTTTAAAGTCGCCTATGTTCAATAAATGAATGGCCGCTTAGGACAGGTTCTATTTATTAACACATTAAACAAACTGCATTCAATTAAATTGTGGTGAAGTTCCACCATGATAAGCATAGTTAATATCACACGTTCACTTTGATAAGACCAACACGAACTGTAAACATTTTCTATTACCTTAAGACCCCTTTCATGTATGCACTCTTGCAAATGATATGTACCTAAGATCACAAGGGCATCTGATGAGCTTTTATTAGTGACTCTCTATGTTTACATGCTATATAGCCTAGCCACAAGGCAAAGTGGTACTGTGTTTTCATAGCAAATAAATGTAATGTTTCTGCTAGTCTGCAGGCCGGTCCATAATTCCGACATCAAATGGAAGAAACAGTAGACTATTCGGATGTGTAAAGCAGTTTGTTGCTTAATACAGAACAAAAGTAATACAGAGAGTTCCTATAGGAGCTTTGTTCATTACGTTTGACGTGCGTTAAGCTATCACCTGCATTACGGACCCATAGTTAGACCTATTTTTGATGGTCGCTTAAGACAGTTCCTACTATACATGTATATGCATTTTCTAATGCGTACTTTTATGACTAAATCAATTATACCGAATATTTTGACATTGTCCGACGTCGATTATTCTTAGCAAATGCTTCTTAGTGCGGTGATAAAATAAATCTGTAGATTTATAAACGTAAAAAAAATGTTATGGAAAGTGTTTCACCAGAATATGTTGAAAAGATCCCACTGGCAGTTATTTTCTGGCATATTGATGGTGCTTGGTGATAAATATGTTTACTTTCCTAGAGATATTTCTTTCAAACATTTCAACATAAAGAGATAGACACTGTTTCGTTTACGTTTGTTTTATTTCAGGTTCAATATAAACATATAGAAATTATAACGGGGACCATATTTTCAAATATATACTATTACATCATTCTTTGTTTGATTTGAAGAAATGACACGAGCGCATCAGCTCTACAGATAAGGGTGCGAACACACGTACAAAAATCGCCATTTTTCCACCAAACCCTATTCTGTTACCACTCTTTAGAGCTGTCTCTTCGAGACGATTCTATAGAGTGGTCACAATAAAGGGTGTGATGGAGAAATAAAGGAGCTACTCGTAAAAATGAACCGTCTGATCTAGGTCAATTCTGTAAAACAGTTTGCAAAAACGTTAAAATGAGTATTTTTGTATTATCTGGTTAAATACAGTGGATGCCCTCTAATGCGACCACTTAATGAATAAACATGGGTGTCGTTATAAGCAGGTGGTTGCTTAATGCAGGACAATAGTAATGCAGAAAGCTCCTAGAGGAGCTTTCTGCATTACTATTGTCTTGCATTAAGCTACCACCTGCCTCATTGTGGTGGCCGCATTAGAGGAGGGTTACTGTAGTATACAGCTTATATGAATGAAAAGCAATATTTCGTACACAAATATGACCTCATTTACCATTGATGAGAGTATAAGGTTAGTAGGTAGATCAGTAGATATAATCATATTTGTCTATCAATATCACTTATATCTCAGCCAAGCCCCGTCTTGTTGTTGCGCATTGGAATCACATCGAAGAGGCGATTCTAATGAATAGCAGCATGCTAGGGTACAGACATATATAAAACCCCGCTAATGCGACCACCTAAAAGAGGTATAATTCTGGGTGCTAAATGCATGGGGTAGCTTAATGAAGGACAAAAGTTGTGCAGAAAGCTCCTATAGGAGCTTTCTGCATTACTGTTGTCCTGCATTAAGCAACCACCTGCTTATAAAGACAACCGTGTTTATTCATTAAGTGGTCGTATTAGAGGGGTTCTACTGTATATAAAAAACAACAGTTTACTGCGATATCCTGAACATACATCTTATCTGTAACTCTAGTAGGTCAAATTACTTCCTCACTCTTCCTGCTCTGAAATGATAAGGTCATACGATAAGAATATGAAAATACATATTTGAACTCTATCACATGAAAATAACACCATTTCATGTTCCTTAGACACATTCTGCTCTCTTCATTAAAACATTCCTTCGGGATTTCCTGTGGTGTATCGCCGGTTTCGAACCCAGGGGCAGTTGAGGTTATCGGTACTTATCAGAACCTTTTATCAGATCATTGATTAAAAAACTAGAGGTTTAACGAAATATTGCCGAATTAGCAAAAATGGAAATGTTTAACAAAGGGAAATAAAGTGAGTGATCGCAAGTTTGAACGGTTTTAAAGAACGAGTTTACAATAAAAATATGTTGTCCAATCTAATTCAATCATTGAATAGACACCTTGTTTAAACCATTATAGGCGA
Organism: Azorinus chamasolen; assembly: GCA_963576725.1. NCBI lineage: Eukaryota > Metazoa > Mollusca > Bivalvia > Cardiida > Solecurtidae > Azorinus > Azorinus chamasolen. The sequence continues at coordinate 39,583,856 of OY755237.1, read as the reverse complement.
AGGGTATGAGCTGATAATGATTTAAATTTCTCTGAAGGCGTGTAAGGTGCTTGGAACTGTAAATACAGTGAAGCCTGCATACAACGACCACCCAGATAAAGATTTATTCCAGTTGTTTTTCGGACATAGACCAATTCATGACGAACTTTATGTAGAAAGCTCTCCTGGGAGCTTTCTGTATTACATTTGTCCTGTATTAACCCTTTCCCTGATGACTATTCATGTAGGAAATAATGACGTCATGAATAATAATAAACTTATTTTTTATAAATGCTTATGGACACATGATATTTTGCCTCGGGCAGAAGCTGTAGAATCTGATCTATATTACACCATAAGCAAACAGAGCAGACCCTGATCAGACGTCTCCTATAGGAGCCGTCTGATCTGGGTCTACTCTTTTTGCAGATGCGTCAAAATGCGCTTACATATTAAGGGGAAGGATTAAGCAACCATCTGCTCACACAGATCACTATGTTTAATCATTATAAGGTCGCCATTATCAAGTTGTACTGTATACTAGTTTTATGTTTAGTTTAATGACACATCCGGACTATCAGGACCGAGAAGTCGATTGCTCGATTCCCTTCAGCGGATCGTTCTGATATGACCCAAATACATCTGTGCAGCTCCGGGTGCGCTGGCGTGTTATTACATGTGCCTGTTCCAAATTGGGATGTTTATTTTGATTGGTACGGTTTGTTGAATAAGAAGAATAGCCTGTCAGATTTGATCTTGCTGGATTAAATGAAGCTGTGACTTTTATTGCTTTATGACATACTTATATTCGTGCATTTCATTCATTTCTTACTTTATTAAACCCACCCCTTTGTGAAAAAAGAATGTCTGATTTAATTGGATCTGAAGTAATCTTAACTACTTCCCATTCATTCAAACTTTGAGAACATATTGACCGAGTGCCAAGCAGCTTGGAATCTAATCAGACTCCGAATTTCTCCGTGTCTTATCTGGATACAAGTGATTTGCAAAATGCAACCGAAGTCTTGTTTGGCGGTATAAAGGTATGCTATTAAATACGCTTTCATGTTCATATTTCTCATTTCTTCAAGAAGTTCACGGGAAATGTGGATTTTAATGAGGTCGGTGGTATTTTTGTTAGACATAACTAATCATCGTTTAAGTTTCAAGAGTAGAAGATTAAAACATTACTTTATGATTTATGCACACATTGTGTCATTGTTCTGCAATGACTATAACGTAATACCCATCTAACACGATCTTTAAAATGGTGTCTATTCCTGGCTCTTAACCCTTTGCCCCATGAATATTCATTTAAACATTTCCCTAATATACACGTGTTTTCACGCATCTGCAAACATAGAAGACCCAGATCAGACGACTCCTGTAGGAGCCGTCTGATCAGGGTCTACTCTGTTTGCTAATGGAATTTGATATATCTGTTTCAATACTTTCTAAAATGGCTACAATTTTCCACCTTTCATATTTCATTATTTTTCTTCCATGAATATTCAGTAGGTATTGAAATTAAGAATAAACATAGAACATGGAAAGGCTGAATAAATCATGAATATTTATTAGATTCATTTTTTTGTAATGGCTAATGAATAAAAAGTTAATCTTATCATGGCAGAAATTATACAGTCATGTCTGTATAATTGCATAAGCAAATAGAGCAGATCCTGGTCAGACGGTTCCAATAGGACCGTCTGATCTGGGTCTTCTCTATTTGCAAAGCGGAATTATTGGTTAAACGTAGATGATAACTTTATGCAGGGTGAAGTAAAGCCGAAAACACCCATGGGAGCTTAATGCTGTACTTTCGTCCTGCATTTAGCGACCAAAAAAGTGGTATTTTTAGAATAGTTTTACTGTATTTTCTCCACGTACGTGTTGAAAGCTATATGAATATACCACTGGGTAGATTCCTTGTATATAAATTTATAAATTATGTTTACATTAACTCTTGCACTGTCAATGGTGCATCTGTGATTACTGATTTAACCCTTTCGCCGCCGCAGTCGCATAAATGCACGACGACAAATAGTGCAGTCCCAGATCAGACGCCGCCTTTTCAAGGCGCCGTCTGATCAGGGACTTAACTATTTGTCTCAATCTCTATTTCTTTATATATGTGCTTTATTCCTTTGAAATTGCATTTCTTTATCTCGATTTCCTTATTTTACTGAATGATTTAACAAACTTGGATTGCAGACAACTATTAGAAATTTCATCAGGATCACAACTGTATGATGTTGTCATTATAATAGTTATGTGGAAGGAAACAAACAATATATAAAACTACAAGAATATCATAACATATGAGATATTTGCAGACGACGATGCTTAGCAACGAACGGGGTGATTTTGTTTCGCCTCAAATATTGAGCTCAGGGAGTCTATGTGTTTCATTTCGGATGTTGCTATTTATTTTGGCACACATTATGTCGATAAGGATTTCGGCGTGATACGTTTTACATTATATTTGAAATAAATTGCTACCAGTGCTTAGAATATAGACGGAAATGATTCGTTGTGGTGAGGAATATACAGCTTTCTATTTCTTATGTCCTACATCCGATGCTAATTAAATAACCTTTACAGTAAAACCCCTTTAACCCATTACCTCATAGGCTATTTTAAGACCCAACCTCTTTGAATAAATCTACCGAAAAGGAGCACTAACTAGAGAAAAGGAAATGTTTAGAATTTTGTAATTTGAAACCATTAAGATAAATAGAGTATTTGCTCCTATAGGAGCAAATGCTCTATTTATCACAATGGTTTCACAAAGTGACTTTTACAGAGTCGTCAAAAGTCGTCAATATGATGGAATGGATTAAAACAGACGTTTAGTTAAGTATAAATGTCAGTTTCGGAGACAGTAGGCAGCTTAATGCAGGTTCGACAGTTTCACCCTGTGTTAAGCAGCCACCTGTCTACAAGTATCTTAATTATTCGTCCGGTTTAGAGTTTACTGTACTTCAGGAAAAGTGATGTAAGAAATAATGGATATATAGATATGGATTAGTTTAATGAATATTCATGACATAATTGTTTACTAAGGATAGGGTTAACCCTTCGCTTGCTATTCACGTCAATATACCTACCAGTAAATAGTGAAGACCCAGATGAGACAGCTCCTGCAAGACCTGTCTCATCAGGGTCTGCACTATTTACAAGTTGATTGTCCAACCAGTGTACTCCGCAGCAGTGATTGCACAGCGAAATACTTGTACACAGTGACGATATATGTAATTATACAACAGGACATGGGTAATGAAGGAGACGTGTATTTTAAAATTCAGCAAGTGAAGGGTTAAAATGTTTTGTCTTGGTAGAAATTGTAGAATAAGATCTATATAACTAGACAAGCAACGTAGCATACCCTGATCAAACGACTCGTATGAGAGTTCTCTGGCCTGGACCCATTAAGTTTGTGAATGCCTAAAGATGCATTTGTATCAGGTAGAGGGTGGAAATGATGAATTGAAACAACCGGAAGCCCGGTGTTACCTCATCTAAATGCAGTCAGGTGTATTTCATTTTTTAAAGTAAAATCTCTCTAAACCGGAATTCTCGTAGCGAATAATTTAGATACTTTTAAGCAGGTGACTGTTTATTACAGGGTGAAAGTCATGCAGAAAGCTCCTAGAGGAGCTTTCTGTGTGACAGTTACCTGGCATTAAAATGTCACCTGTCTCAAAGACCGATACTTATACTAAATTTAACGTCCGGTTTAGCGGGATTTACTGTCTATCAAATACCATGGACTAATTCAATTGTTGGCAACAGGTTTTGCCTGTTTACAATTTATCTTTGTCAACCATAGCGTTATAAAAATCGTCAATTATTTTTCCTTAAGGCAAAACATTCATTTAATTGAAATGTAATCGCATGCCAGAGGATTATTGTAGACTTTATCGCGAAGAGTTTACATCATGGTCAGTGTAAATCAGTGCCAAACATTGACTGTAGCATCCTGCCAATGAATAACCCTTTCGCTGTTCAATATTCATGTAAGAAATAATGAAATCATGGATATTTATAAGCTGAATTATTTTATAATGTACTTTTTTTCAAGGATTTTTTTGGCATTTACAAAACTTGTAGAATTAGAAGTTAATATTATCAAAGGCAAACAGAGTATACCCTGATCCTATAGGAGCCGTCTAATACGGGTTTACTCTGTTTATACATGCGTGCAAATGCGTTAGAGTTAACCCTTGTCCCGTTACCAGTGACCTGGCTGGCGGTTGCCAACAGCTTGGATCCAGATAAGACGCTGTGAAACTAGGCGTCTCATCTGGATACCGGCTGTTTGACATTCAATCAGCAGTATCTCAAAAGCTTGATCGAATCGGATATAGTCACAATTTCACATCATCATTTTTGTTTCACAGTGTGGAAATGTACATGTATATCACTTATTCACACATTACCATGTATACATTATAACAATATGTACCGATTTCTAAACCGTGTACAATAAACCCCCTCTCAATCGTACGTTACATGTAGTATAAATATCGTTCATGGATTCAGGTGGCAGCTAGGAGCTTTCTGCATGACGTTCATCCTGCATTAAGCAGCAACATGTCTAAAAGTATCTTAATTCTTCGCTACTAGAATTCCGGTTTAGGGAGGTTTTACTGTATTGATTTAAGATTTCAGCCAGTTTTAACGTTTGTGATGAAGTGTTAGTTTCAGATTTCATCTAAGTCAGGAAAACACTAATACAGGCATGATTGACATTCCAATTCGCAGCATACACGTTCAATTGACAAGAATAACGGCCCATACACAATAGGAATTGCTGGGAAGGTTTCAGAGAATCACTGCAAATACTAGGGACTTGCTAATAGATTGACTAGACACATAGTGGTATGTTTTGTAATTGTTGGAACCCGTCACATAGTTTTGGGATTACTCTCGAAAATAAAAAAAAATAAAAAAGAAAAAACAATCTGGGTCCTAGGAGTCTCAGTCTAAGTTCATTCTCAAGCATCTGATTAATCAGATACTTGAGAATGAATTCAGATTCAGACTCAGAAGTGTTATTACATCGGAGACTGGTTTTAATGCCATTTCTTTTGTTGAGCACATGCCATAACATTTCAACAAAGAAACAGGTACGAAATATATAGTATTTTGACAGGATGAAAAACGACCTCATCGGTATAGAAACAAGACTACTTACTGTACACGAGACTACTGTTCGTGTTGAACTCGTTTGCCATCTGCAACATATTGTCGTTTGCTTCAATATCCATCCTTGAATATTCTTTCACGTTTATTTCACAAACATAACCACACTATGTGTTTACAGTTTGGATCCACGCCAAACAAAGAGTTAAATGATTCAACGTGTTTGTAAATGTGTCGGGGAAATGTCTAACAAAAATCTAAACCCTCTTGTATGATTTTGCTTGTTGGTGAAGACATTATAAACATTGTACAATAAATAATTCACAAATGATTCAACTTTAAGGTCAAGTCTTATTAACCCTTACAGTGCAGGACACTAGTCACCATTGTCCTTTGCAAACAGTATACTCCCAGATGAGAGGGCTCCTAGAGGAGCCCTCTCATCAGGGTCTGTTCTGTTTGTCTTGTTACAATTTTCTTTAGAAAAACCCCTAACTGTGCTCCCTAAGCTTGAACTGTTTGAATTTTGGAATAATCCATTTGAAAATACAGCGTTGTAAGGTTTTCCGCGCTTATGAAAACAGAGAAGACCCCCCCCCCACACACACACACACCCCAGGCCAGACTGCTCTTATACAAGTTTTCTTATCAAGTAGACACAGACCGGACTGCTCCTGTATAAGTTGTCTTATCAATGTCTACTCTGCTTGCTTATACGTTACATATCTGATTATCGCTCTCGTCATGGCACCCATTTTGAATTAACCAAATAAGTTAATTAATATTCAGAAAGGATGGAGTCTGACATGACTATTCACGAATTTGTTTTCTCTAATTACAGACTGACTTTTCAACCAGCCACCGAAAACTGCTGTGTTAGCTTATGGAAATATAGATCTGATTATGCGATTTCCACAACAGTGAAACATCCATTTTCCAAGATCCATTTTACTGATTATGTCCATGAATATTCATAATGTGAAGAAATATTGAATACATATTAATCAGGGAAAGGGTTAATACAACGCCCGAACCAAACCAACGCTAAAGTGTAGTGTTATTTGCCCATCTACTTGAATTCGTTATATGTTGTATAGACTAGAAGTTAATAAGCTCGAGTGTTTATGCAATAAGCGAGATTATATTTTCTAAGACCTGTTATCAAGTATTTATAATTACGTTGTTTCGTCTGCTATCGACACGTTATAGTACAACGCTTGCTCTTAAAATCTGTCTAGAATGATTGCAGTTGCGCTGCATCTTATCGTTTTCTATGAGATGATAATATGTGTTTGTTTTCTTTGGGTACACATCAACCTGAAATAAAACACATGCTTCTGATGTTCACCAGACTTCTCCGACGAAAATCAAGCTGTGTTATGAATTAGAACCGAAAATTGCAGAACACAAAGAGCATCAAGAAAATATAGTTTCATTATTACAAAGCTCAGTACAAGGGATAAAATCTTGATAATGTTTTATTTGATCAATCGCGGAAATGAAATCCTGACATTTGTATCTTAAGACGAATGCATTACAAATTTGTTCATTGTACCTACACCAGTGTGTCTGCCTTTCAGACTGTACACGGTTAGTCTATGGTTGAAGTATGTACCTTGTGTATTAACTGTCTTTTATTAGTACCCATGCTCCTGATGTTCACCAGACTTCGACGAAAATCATGATGTGTTATGAATTAGAACTGAAAACTGCAGAAAACAAAGATAATCAAGAAAATATAGTTTCATTATTGCAAAGCTCAGTGAGGGATGAGCTTTTGATAATGATTTATGTGATCAACAACGGAAATGAAATCCAGCTTATACCATTTGTATCTGAACCCTTTCCGTCATGTAAAAGCATATTCGGTTGAAGCTATGAATTTTGTAAACCGACCAACTTAACACATTGCAGTGCCTTACTGTTGGCTTTTGGTGGAATACAGTAAACCCCCTCTAATGAAATATATATGTTTGTATGTGGCAGCTTAATGCAAGATGAAAGTTATGCAGAAAGCTCCAATAGGAGCTTTCTGCATTACTTTCATACTGCATTAAGCATCTACCTGCTTTAAAAAAACATTTTTCATAAACCTGTCGCTCAAGAAGGGTTTTTACTGTATTCTGTTTTTTTAGAAGTTTGCTTGTTAGCGTTGTTTTGTTTTAATCTCCGTCTTCCACAGAACATTGAAAGCTAGACATTTTCAGGGCTCATTCTTTCTTAACTGGACAGGAAGATCATCAGGACGAGTGTTAAGGATGAATGAATAGTTTATTGCCACTTAAGATCTTGTCGGCATTTATGAGACGGACAGTTTAGTCGTAAAACATCTTTTATCTACAAACTTAAGGCTGGCAATACATTTGGTCTTAGATTTCGTACCTATTAGACTGTAAAATGCGTCGACAAACGGCATTTAACTCTTTCCACAAGGTATATCGGATATGATTTAGTTAGTCACGATTTGAAGAATAGCTGATGAAAGGGTGCGACTAGTTTCCAAAAATATTCTCAAAATTGATTGAACCCTTATACGTTCGAAGCTTTAATTCATGAGTAAATATGTTGGCAGTTGGCTATCAGCTTCATGTGCAGTCAAATTGTTCAGTCTAATATCTTTATTCTTTGGACACACACGTAGAAATGGCTATTGCATACTTAATTGCATGTATACATTTCAAATATGTCTATGCACATAGGTCCTGTTTAAATAAACAATGTGTATAATTTTTACCTGATCTTTTAATCAATGAATACCAAGGGTGCTTATAAAATTCCCGTATCTAATGCGCTATTTCATGGGAAGAAAATATGGTGAATGTACAGTAAAACCTTTCTATAACGGTCACTAAATTACATCAAGTATTTTGTGTTAAAGGCAGGAAGCTGCTTAAAGCAAGGTGAAAGTAAAACAGAACGCTTCTATAGGAGTATTCTGTTTTACTTTCACCTTGCTTTAAGCAGCCACCTTTCCTAAATACCAACTAATTAACATACTTTAGTGGCCATTATACAGAGGATTTACTTATAAACTGATTGTTTACCACATCTGATATACTAATATAAACACGAACGAGATATACACATACTACACTAATGTACAATTTAACCGTTTACCCATTGGCTATTTTTAGACACAACCTCTTTGAATAAATCTACCGAAAAGGAGCATTTACTAGAGAAAAGGAAATATTTAGAATTGTGTAGTTTTGAAACCATTGTAATAAATAGAGCATTTGCTCCATAGGAGCGAATGCTCTATTTATCACAATGGTTTCAAAAAGTGTCTTTTACAGAGGCGTCAAAAGGCGTCAATATGAGGGAATGTGTTAATTAATCCTTATACTACTGTGAAAAGGTACTGTCAGCTCAAATTCAACACTAGGTTAATAGCTTGTCAAAAGCTTCTCACAATTCAAGTCTCTTCAATTTTGACTACTGCTGATTCGATTAGGCTTCTTACAAACATATTGAACAAGGGTTGTGAGAAGCTTTTGAGAAGCTGTTAACCCTTCGCTTGCTATTCACATCAATGTACCTACCTGTAAATAGTGAAGACCCAGATGAGACAGCTCCTGCAGGATCTGTCTCATCAGGGTCTGCACTATTTACAAGTTGATTGTGCAACCAGTGCACTCCACATCAGTGATTGCACAGCGAAATACGTGTACACAGTGAAGATATATGTAATTATACAACAGGGCATGGGTAATGAAGGAGAAATGTATATTAAAATTCAGCAAGAGAAGGGTTAACCTAGTGTCAAACAACCTCGATGTTCAACCGAAATACAGTAGAAAACCTCGATAGCGACCACCTAATGAATAAACATTGGTGTGTTTAAAAGCAGGTGGTTGCTTGACCCATGACGACAGTAATACTGAACGCTCCTCTGGGATATGTGTATAATTATGTAGTTCTCCATGAATAAAGGTAATAAAGATCTACTTCTACTAATACTATTAAGCTACCACCGGCAATGGATACAAATAATCTTTTGGTGGTCGCTTTAGAGATGCTATCCTGTATTCGTTTTTTGCACATTAAATTTAAAATAAATTCTAAAATGTAATAATATACAAGTCATTATTACGATCGTGTCTTTTTTGTTTTCTAGACAGATATTCGCAGAAATATTACAGACACTGACACATATGAAACATGTGTTAGTTACGCCTTAATGGCTGATACCGACAACGAAGTACCTCTAATTATAAGAGTTCTAAACACTTAAAACACATATAGTTTGCTTTTTACTGAAACACTTGTTGAACATTTGTAAGTGGTCCAAATATAAACACATTCTTCATATAATCAGTTTGTTACCCCGGGAATGCGTCCAGCGTATTGATCACCAACGTGCCTCAGTATTTTTCATAATTATCTTATGTCTTATCTCAGAGGTCCAGATATGATGCGTAAATTTAAACATTTTCAACAATAGCTCCTTTATTTATCTACCAAATCGTATAGTGTGACCACTCTTTAGAATCGTCTCTTCGGGGCGATTCTGAAGAGTGGTCACAGTATCGGGTTTGGGGGAGAAATGACAATTTCAATATTTGGACACGTACCTTTATCAGTAGTTCTGTATCTCTTTATTTTCATCATATGGCATGGTTATATAGTAAACCCCGAACCGGCATGGCATTCTACATCAGTACGTCAAATGTTATATTACTTTATTTGATTAAGACGTCCGTTGACGCTTCAGCGAATGCATTAGGCGTACAGTAGAACATGTTTTAAACGGCCATTCAACCGAGGTCTAATTATGAACCTGTTAGGCTGGTGGTAGCTTAAACCTTTACTCCATAAATACGCCTTTCTACACCTCTGTAAACGTTTTTGAAATCATTGTTATAAATAGAGCATTTGCTCCATAGGAGCAAATGCTCTATTTATCACAATGGTTTAAAAACTACACAATTCTAAAATGTTCCTTTTCTCTAGTAAATGCTCCTTTTCGGTAGATTTATTCAAAGAGGTTATGTCTAAAAATAGCCTATGAGGGAATGGGTTAATACAGGTCAAATGTGATGCAGAAATCTCCTATAGGAACTTATTGCTTTACACCAAGAGCAAATGGCTCCATTTTTTTTTATCATGATCTGCTATGTTTGCTTATCAAGTTATGGAATAAAATAGATTCCACAGTATATGCTATGGTAGCATATTTTCTTGTCAGTAATGCCAAGTGCTATAAACACTCATTTAATTAATATTCATATTTATAATATCATTATTTCTTGCATGAATATTCATCAAATAAAAAGTTACTTGTATACCTGAGTTGCGTAGAATGATTACACAAGCGTTGGCGGGTTAGATCTAAAGGTTGAACACAACAGTGTCATTCATTTCACCTGTCTAAGTCTCAATGAATATCTAGCTTCAAAGCAATGTACCTTCTGAAAAGGTGATTCTCTCGTAATGAATCATAAAGGTGTTCAACGTTTAATCTGTATGTATCTATACATTTATCAAACCTTAGGAATACCCGACATGGCTAATTTGCTAAAGCTGTTTATTCCGTTGCGCGGGTAAACTTGGTGATTTGTGATTTCCAGACCGTCGCTGGAAAAAAGTAGTTTATCAAATATTTATAGGTTTTGGTAGAAGTCCAAAGGACTAATTCGAAACTTTCGCAGAAACATTTAGGTAATCCCGTATTTTATGTATTAGACTCATATCTAATAAGAAAACCAATTATGTATTTATTGTATATATGGGTGAAATGGATTGTCTAATTTACACAGTGCACTGGCATTTGCAAACTGTAACCCCAGATCAGCGAGATCCTAGAGGTGCCATTTGATCAGGATCTTCATTTCCTACCATTCAAAATCATGTAGCAAATCTAAGTCGTTTAAACTTAGGGGAATCAATATTTAAACACACCTCCGGACGATTCCACTTTGTTAATTTAGGGTTAATAGAACGTTGTTAATTTGAAACATTAATTGAATGAAACTGTTCCACCGCCTGTAAATTTAACGACCGATTAATTGCATACTTGACAAAAAGTAGGTGCGTAACATCTTGTTTGGCCATTTAACCCTTTCCCTCATATAAACACCTTTTCACGCATTTGCAAACAGAGTAGACCCAGATCAGACGGCTCCTATAGGAGCCGTCTAATCAGGGTCTGCTCCGTTTCGTAATTGGATTTGATAGATCTGTTCATTTACATTCTAAAATGGTTACCATATTCCACCATCCATTTTTCATTATGACTATGTTGCCCATGAATATGCATTAGCCTAGGTATTGGAATGTGGAATATACTTAGAACAGGGAAAGGGTTTAAATATCGTATGACTTATTTCCTGTATCCCATTTAACCACTTTGTACCTATTAATCCCTAAACAGCGGCATAGATACACAATGCAGACCCAGTCCACTTGACCCAGTGGGAGTCTTCTGTAGGAGTCTACATTGTTAGATATATTATAGAATGTTCCCTACTAGTGAAAACAAAATTCTCTCAAAATACACGTTTGGACACATCCACTTAACCCTTTCGGTGCCAGCATTGTCGTCTGCTGGGCATAGTTTCGTTTATTTTTAGTGTAAGTATGTGCACTTCTTCCATTTTCTTTATAAAACAGTAAACATAGTGTCAAACAGTTTGGATCCTGATGAGACGCCGAGTTACTCGGCGTCTCATCTGGATCCAAACTGTTTGCATGTGATATCATAAACCCATCATTGTGGCACGGAAGGGGTTAAATTTACAGCTTATATGAGGTAAATATTTTATTTTGAGATTTTCGGCAATGATGAGTTCAAGTGCGTGATATTGTAATTATGATTTGAAGCAAATAGTGATTACAGATAAAACGCCCCACACATCTCTCTGATCAATGCCTACCTTACAGTGAACCATTGCTTAACCCTTTCCCTGTTCTATGGTTATTTTACAGTGAACCATTGCTTAACCCTTTCCCTGTTCTATGGTTATTTCAAGTTTCAATACCTACCGAATATTCATGGACAAAATAGTTCTAATGAAATATGTATGGTTGAACATTGTAGCCATTTTTAGAAAGTAAAGAAACAGATCTGTCGAAATCCATTAGCAAACAGAATAGACCCTGATCCAGTGAGACAGGTCACTGATAACTGGACAAGGGCTAATCCTTTCCCTCATATAAACGCATTCTTCACGCATGTATAAACAGAGTAGACCCAGATAAGACGGTTCCTATAGGAGCTGTCTGGTCTGGGTCTACTCTGTTTGCAAATGCGTTAAAATACGTTTATATGAAGGAAATTGTTAAATTGGCCATGGTTAAACGGTTAACTGTCAAAACGAGTTCCTACTTTCACGAGTGCATCCTCATGAAGATTATGACACTGCCATTACATGGTCCGTTTCTCTAATTCTTCAAGTCATTATCATCGTTTCTGACTGCTCTTAAAAAGCGTTATCTCTAACAATACGACACGGTTCTAAATCCAGAGACACTTAAATTAACAGCTCTCTAATAGTTGCCGTTTCCTGACAGACTATCGTAAAATGTTATATTTATTGCTCAGTCAACATTTGTTCATTGTTATACACACACTGTCATTCGCGATTTATAATTTTGTGACATAGACATGATAGATATGCATCAGAAGCCGTAGATGAACTACAATATGCCAACTGTAGTAACTATTTCAAAGAAGAATGATCAAATTGGAATAGCTAAGCGGTGTTACTATAAGGTCCATTCAATGTGAAAGGTTTAACCCATTCCCTGATATTGACGACTTTTGACGACTCTGTAAAAGCCACTTTGTGAAACAATTGTTATAAATAGAGCATTTGTTCCTATAGGAGCAAATGCTATATTTATCACAATGGTTTCAAACTACAAAATTAAAAAAAATCCTTTTCTCTAGTTAATGCTCCATTTCGGTAGTTTTATTAAAGAGGTTGTATCTAAAATAGCATATTAGGCAATGAGTTAAACTTGATGAATTTCATTGAAAAACAATGCAAATCCTGATCAGAGAGCTCCACTAGGATCCCGCTGAGCTGGGTCTACACTGTTTGCAAATGACAGCATGCGCATATCCCGCATTCAAATGTTTAATGATTTGCTACAGGAATCTGACCTTAAAATTATAAATTGCAGTAAAATATCAATACCCATGGTTTCTGTCTTTAATACGCTTGTCCACAAATATAAGCTTGCATTAAATTGCCATGGTAGACACCAGATTCCGATCTATATTATTGCATATTAATTAGAGTAGTCTCTGATTGTACGGCTCATATAATATCGTCTGACCTTGACCTACTCCGTTCGCAAAAGCGTGAAAATGCGTTTATCATGTAAAGGAATAAGTACGAAAGACCGGCGGTGACATTTCCACTTCAAGATTTCACACAATAGAATTCATGATTTCACGATTTCACAATTTCATGATTTCATGATTTCATGATTTCACGATTTCACGATTTCACGATTTCACGATTTCACTTCAAAATTTCACAATTTCACGATTTCACGATTTCACAATTTCAAGATTTCACGACTTCACAATTTCTCGATTTCGCAATTTCAACCTCATGTAGAATCTTTTAGCCACGTGGCACGCTGACGTAATTAAGACAACAGAGTGGCTCTCGCCCTTGAAATCAGGATGGCAATTTGAAATCCATAAATACACCTTTCTACGCCTTTGCAAACAGGCTAGACCCAGCTCAGACGACTCAGATTTAATCTTATTTAAAATCCATGATGTCATTATTTCTTACAGTTTATTATTAATCAAATTCTCCTCCAGTACAGTGTCATACAAACATAAGACAATGATTTAACACAATAAACACATGATTGGCAATTCTCATGCATGAATATCCATGCAGGAAAGGGTTAAACAATATTGATGGTGGACCATGAGCACAAGCTACATGCAAAATATAAAGGCCCTCGGCCCTACAGTTCTGGAAGGGAAGATTGTCATAGTTTTCCGCCGTTTCTTTCATCGTGGCTTTTACTTCAACATGTGCGTTTTGATGACGTCATAACAATTCAAATGGACTAAATGAAATCATGAAATCGTGAAATTGTGAAATCGTGAAATTGTGAAATCGTGAAATTTTGAAGTGAAATCGTGAAATCATGAAATTGTGAAATCGTGAAATTGTGAAATCGTGAAATTGTGAAATTTTGAAGAGAAATCGTGAAATCGTGAAATTGTGAAATTGTGAAATCGTGAAATTGTGAAATTTTGAAGAGAAATCGTGAAATCGTGAAATTGTGAAATCGTGAAATTGTGAAATTGTGAAATCGTGAAATTGTGAAATTGTGAAATTTTGAAGTGAAATCGTGAAATTGTGAAATCGTGAAATTGTGAAATCATGAAATTTTGAAGTGAAATCGTGAAATTGTGAAATCATGAAATCGTGAAATCATGAAATTTTGAAGTGAAATCGTGAAATCGTGAAATTGTGAAATCGTGAAATCGTGAAATTTTGAAGTGAAATCGTGAAATCGTGAAATTGTGAAATTGTGAAATCGTGAAATCATGAATTGCTTTGTGTAAAATCTTGAAATGGAAATGTCACCGCCGGTCTTTCGTAAATAAGTGTTGTATTTGAGTTTTGTACGAAAGACCGGCGGTGACATTTACATTTCAAGATTTCACACATTGCAATTAAATTCAAAATTTCACGATTTCACAATTTCACGATTTCACGATTTCACTTCAAAATTTCATGATTTCACGATTTCACAATTTCACGATTTCACTAAAAAAAATCACAATTTCACGATTTCACAATTTACTGATATCTCTTCAAAATTTCACAATTTCACGATTTCACAATTTCACGATTTCACAATTTCACAATTTCACGATTTCACGATTTCTCTTACAAATTTCACAATTTCACGATTTCACAATTTCACGAATCCACTTCAAAATTTCATGATTTCACGATTTCACAATTTCACGATTTCACTCAAAAAATTCACGAGTTCACAATTTCACGATTTCACGATTTCACAATTTCACGAGTTCACGATTTCTCTTCAAAATTTCAAAATTTCACAATTTCACAATTTCACGATTTCACGATTTCACTTCAAAATTTCATGATTTCACGATTTCACGATTTCACAATTTCACGATTTCACTCAAAAATTTTCACAATTTCACAATTTCACAATTTCACGAGTTCACAATTTCACGATTTCACGATTTCACAATTTCACAATTTTTACGATTTCACAATTTCACGATTTCACGATTTCACAATTTCACGATTTGCCCATTCTAATTGTTATGACCTTCATCAAAACGCGGGAAATCACAGCGTTGGAGTAAAAGCCACGAAGAAAGAAACGGCGGAAAACTATGACAATCTTCCTTCTCAGAACTGTAGGCCCGAGAGCCTTCATACTTGGCATGTAGCATGTGCTCATGGTCCACTATCAAGATTGTTTAACCCTTTCCTCCATGAATATTCATGTATGAGAATTGCCAATCCTGTGTTTATTATGTTAAATCGTTGTCTTATGTTTGTATGACACTGTATTGGAGGATACTTTAACTAATAATAAACTGTAAGAAATAATGACATCATGGATTTTAATTAAGATTAAATCCTATAGGAGTCGTATGAGCTGGGTCTACTCTGTTTGCAAAGACGTAAAAAGGTGTATTTATGGATCTCAAATCGCCATCCCGATTTCAAGGGTGAGAGCCACTCTGTTGACTTAATGACGTCAAGCGTGTCACGTGACTACAATATTTTACACGAGGTTGAAATTGTGAAATCGAGAAATTGAGAAGTCGTGAAATCAAGAAATTGTGAAATCGTAAAATTTTGAAGTGAAATCGTGAAATCGTGAAATTGTGAAATCATGAAATTGTGAAATCATGAAATTGTGAAATCGTGAAATCAAGAATTCTATTGTGGGAAATATTGAAGTGGAAATGTCACCACCGGTCTTTCGTAGTTTTGTTATGTTTCACAGACACCAGATACCCATAAATATGTCTTTGAAATATGCTTTAATGTATTAAGAGTAGACGTGGGCTTCTGAGGCGTAATAGCCGTTGTTCTGTGACGCGTCGAAGTCGGTGTTCAGCGGTATAATTTAATATAATGTTACATCATGACCCTAAAATGTACCGATGTTTTATTCTAAAAAGAAGGGATGGTGGTAGAGTGAGCACGTGACCAAAGGCAATGCTTATCTCATTGCTCATGAAATGCTTCCGCTAACTATGCGGGTGGTATAATCGGATACATAAAACATCAGTATTTTTAATTTCTTGTAAGGAAAAAATAAGTATTGTTTAAGGAGATGACCTCTTCATGCAGAGAGAAAGATGTCACCCAGAGAAGATTTCTGTATGACTTCCATCCTGCATTAAGCCCCCCCCCCCCTGTATTACAGACCAATAATGATACTTATTTCAGTATCAAGATTAGCGAGTATTCACTGTACGTAAAATGAGAAATGATATACCAAATTTATCAGTAAATGTTATAAATTTGTTTAATAATGTACCGGAACTGCGGGTGTTTTATGTATATCAGTTATGAACACGCCTATGCGATGTTTTTGACTTCATGGATGGCAATCCAAACCCGCGAGGTCATAATTACATCTTTTATGTTTAGCTCATATTTCCAAACTATAGATAATACAGTAAAACCTCTATATAACGGCCACTAAATGCATCAAGTATTTTGTGTTAAAGGCAGGTGACTGCTTAAAGCAAGGTGAAAGTAAAATAGAACGCTTCTATAGGAGCGTTCTGTTTTACGTTCACCTCGCTTTAATCAGCCATCTGCTCACCTTGTTTTAATC
Source organism: Azorinus chamasolen (assembly GCA_963576725.1). Classification (NCBI taxonomy): domain Eukaryota; kingdom Metazoa; phylum Mollusca; class Bivalvia; order Cardiida; family Solecurtidae; genus Azorinus; species Azorinus chamasolen. Next base: position 39,566,906 of record OY755237.1, on the reverse strand, counting down.
AGCCACCTGCCCTAAATACCAACTAATTAACACAATTTAGTGGCCGTTATATAGAGGGTTTTACTGTATATATATAAAGAAACAAAACGATGCGTTCTGGGTCAGGATGCCATTCTGTGTCAGGAAAACAATGAAACCGATTTGCAAATCCCCACAATCCTCTGTTGCAGTCTATCATAAGACTTGTGATTAAGCAAATATAGATCTGCTCGTGTGTACGTTAAAGCCTGGTATAATATTGTTTTCCCGAAATTCCGCTCTAAACTGCCCGTCTATCAGACTGAATTTGAGTTCTTGTAGATAACATCGGGTAATTTTGCCTGACTCGGAAACTAATTTACCAAACTTGAAAAACTAATCGAATCATGTTCCGATGAATTGACGGGGTTTATAAAGATATCACCGTTTGCTTTGCTCTGGCGGATGTGATAAGTTTATGTCTTTTACAGAAGGGTGTTACTCACTAAAGATTTTCTTATCTGACATAATTGAGATTTAAGGAAGTAGGTGTAATATAAATATAACTTATAGTTTATAACATTAGTTGGTGTTGTTCACTAACCCTTTATCTGATGTACAGTATACACAAGTAAGAAATAATTACACCATACATACGCCCTTACTGATTTTTCAAACAAAGTTATATAAACCCTTTCCTCCATAAATACCCCTTTTTACGCCTCTGTAATAACCATTTCTTGAAACCATTGTGATAAATAGAGCATTTGCTCCTACAGGAGCAAATGCTCTATTTATCACAATGGTTTCAAATTACAAAATTCTAAAATTTTACTTTTCTCTAGTAAATGCTCCTTTTGGGTAGATTCATTTAAAGAGGTTGGGTCTAAAATAGCCTATGGAGGAGTGGGTAAATCCAGGAAGCGTTGGCCGTGGTAGAAAAAGTATAATCAGATCTGTATAATACATTAACCCGTTCCCTGTTCTCCTTTTATACCATATGTCATTTACTACTGAACCGAATATACATGGGGAAAATAGTTACAACGAAAAGTGGAAGGTGGAATAGTGTAGCCATTTTAGAAAGTAAAGAAACATATCTTTCAAATTCCATTAGCTAACAGAGTAGACCCTGATCAGATGGCTCCTATAGGAACCGTCTGATCTTGGTCTACCCTGTTTGCAATGCGTGAAAACACGTTTATATGAAGGAAAGGGTTAGGCAAACGGAACAGATACTCACCTAGGTCTACTCTGTTTTTCAAAGGCATCTCTATGTGTTTGGTATAATGTTACGGACTAAATTATAGACGTCCTCAGAAGTCACCTTTGTATGTGAGGGACGAACATCATCATTCATGTAAGAAATGATTACATTATGCTTATTTTAATACAGTTTTAAATGGCATTATGAACAAGTGACGTGTTTATCATTACAGACAGAAACTGTAGAATGATATCTGTGTTATTCCATAAGTAAACTGGGCAGACCCTGATCTGGCGGTTCCAATAAGAGATGTCTGACCTGGGTCTACTCTGTTTGCAAAGGCGTCAAAAGTCGTATCACACCTAATAGTGCTACAGTTAATGTTTAGAAGTTGTCTGAAGAATATAGCTCGGTCTAGCGGATCTATGCTTGCATTGTCGAGGACTAATCTGAACAACATAATCAGCAACATAATCAACAACATAATCAGCAACATAATCAACAACATAATCAGCAACATAATCACAACATAATCAGCAACATAATCAACAACATAATCAGCAACATAATCAATAACATAATCAGCAACATAATCAACAACATAATCAGAAATGTACAACCTGGCGGTGATTAAAAATGAAGTATACTCAATTTAGTTTCCGCATATTGCAGTAAAATTCCTCTAAACCGGACGTTAAATTTAGTATAAATATCAGTCTTGGAGACAAGTGGCAGCTTAATGCATGGTGAAAGTCATGCAGAAAGCTCCTTTAGGAGCTTTCTGCATGACTTTCACCCTGCATTAAGCAGCCACCTGTCCAAAAGTATCTTAATTATTCTCTACTAGAATTCCGGTTAGAGGATTTTTACTTTATCTTGCAGGGAGATAGCTAGCGGTCGTAAATATTTTTAGATTCGGTCACGCCAAAGGATTACATTTAGGCGTGTACCAGACAAAACATCGTAACCAGATAAAGCATTCAAAATTCAGGGAGTGGGTTCAGTTTCTTCATAATATGTCATGTTTCAGTATCTTTAGAGACGCCTGCTCAACAAGCAAGAGGGGTCATTTTCCATAACCCTTTTCTTCATAGATACGCCCTTTAATGCGTTTGTAAGCAGAGTAGACCCAGATAAGACGGCCCCTGTGGAATCCGTCTGAGCAGGGTCTGCTGTGGTTTGCTTATGAAATAATTTATAAAAATCATTGCGTTTTATTCAAGTACAAAAACGGGTCATGCTGGAAATACCACATACAGAACAAACAGCCGCCCGAACAGCAACACAAGAAAACAGCAAATGTACATAACTATAAAAACATCAAGATACGCACAAAGACAAAACAAACATACAATAGGGAGAAGTACCGCCTTGGAACGGTCATTGACAAAAGTCACTGGGGGGGGGGGGGTTAAACCGGTTTTGGGGCCCCCAACCTCACACTTATTCATTAATATTATGGAAATGTTTCCATTTATATATCTACCTGTACTTATTCATAGTTGCGGTAGGTCGATGGTCCTACCCGGATGTTGTTCTGTGCACGAATCAATGCAATTTAAGCAGTGCACAGAAGAACCTCGGGGGTCTTCCTCCACCTGTACTTAGCCTGATGATGTGATATGACGGAAATACTGTTAAAGTGACGTAAAACCCGATAAAAAAAACAAACAAAACAAAACTTATTCATAATATTAATTAATGAATCGCACTTTCAGCAATGCATACTAGACTAGGTATATACTAGATCGCAAAAAATGTGATTTCAACACACCTGTGTTGTATTTTGTGATAATGAAAGCGTTCAGCGTAATACGTGCAGGTGCTTTGTTAACTCTTCTCCAGGTCGATAATATATCAAAAGCTTGTACGAATAGTCGTAGGTGGTGATAAATAGTTATAGAAAGATGACTGCTGCAGAAACCATAAACCAACCAAGCAAATGGGACCAATATCCTTTCAATTTTAACCCATTCCCTCATATTGACGGCTTTGTTTTGACGAGTCTATAAAAGTCACTATGTTAAACCATTGTGATAAATAGAGCATTTGCTCCTATAGGAGCAAATGCTTTATCACAATTGTTTTAAACTACAAAATAATATTTAATAATAATTAAATTCTAAAATTTTCCTTTTCTATAGATTCATTCAAAGAGGTTGTATCTAAAAATAGCCTATGAAGCAATGGGTTAAAGATTACATTTATAGTATTGATATTATTCACATCTGTTTCACCGAATCTAAGCAACTTATTTTTATATTCCTCCGCAAAACGCTGTTTTGATGTTATTGATTAGAACTAACCCCCCCCCCCCCCGAGTTGATTCTAATAAATATCTGCAAAATTTGATTGGCTGAACAATAAGTGATGTGGAAAGTTCAGTGCTCAGCTGTACTCCTGATTTAACCAATTCCCCATATTGACGCCTTTTGACGCCTCTGTGAAGGTTACTTTATGACATTGTGGTAAATACACGTAGAGCATTTGCTCCATTTGAGCAAATGTTCTACATGCATTTGTCTTAGTGGTTCAAAACTATATAATTATAAATTTTCCTTTTTACTAGTAAATGCTAATTTACAGTAGATTTAATAAAAAAAAAAAGGTTGGGTCTAAAAATAGCCAATGAGGAAATAGGATAAGGAGCATGTTTCGGATATACACACATCGTCTGATCTGGACCTACTCTGTTTGCAAATGCTTAGAGCAACGTATTTATCTAGTAAAGTGTTCAAATGATGTTGTGACGTTTGTTCGACTGTCCCCTTTATGCACCCATTTTCATCGGTGTTTCGAACGTTTTGGGGTTTTAACTTGATATTGGGTTCATGTATTATTTGGGGGTAATACCGTATGCTTCTCATTAATTTCAGACCAGATACGACGGAAATTGATATGGAGATGGGTGTTAGTTCTGTTAGACAGAACACATCATTACGCTAGAGAAAATACACTCTATTTACCCTAAGTATTCGGAGAGACGAACATAGACACATAGTGCAGACCCATATCAAACTGCTCATGAAGAAGCATTTTGACCAGGGTCTTCACTGCTTGCTATTAGTTCAGTCCATTTTAAACTTATCAACAATTTTGTGAATCTAAATTACTGGTAGAAAGAGGGGGCTGGACGTCAGAATACTTAGATTAATTAGGGTAAATTAGTAATTACACATCCTACACATTCTCTACTCTTGGAAGCTGAATTTGAATGGTGTGGGAATACAGTAAAACCCCTCTTAACCGGATTTTCAATCTAGTATAAATATCGGTCTTGGAGACAGGCGTCTGCTTAACCCTTTCCCTCATATTGACGACTTTTGACGACTCTGTAAAAGTCACTTTGTGAATCCATTGTGATAAATAGAGCATTTGCTCCTATAGGAGCAAATGCTCTATTTATCACAATGGTTTCAAACTACAAAATTCTAAAATTTTCCTTTTCTCTAGTTAATGCTCCTTTTCGGTAGATTTATTCAAAGATGCTGTATCTAAAAATAGCCTATGAGGTAATGGGTTAATGCAGGGTGAAAGTCACGGACAAAGCTCCTCTGTATATATGCTTTATTCCTTTGAAATTTGCATCTATTTATCTAATTTCCTTATTTTACTAAATGATTTAACAAACTTGGATTGCAGACGACAATCAGAAATTTGGCGCCGAAAGGGTTCACATGTTTTATTATTTCATGTATTTACAATTTTACATTGACTTTGACTTCCTGATACGCCTTTCGTTTTGAATGTTGTTAAATTGCACCTTCGTTCTCGATAAAGCTTTATCTTCCGATATTTGTTTCCAGACTAGATGTAAAAGATCGCTTGATCATCTGTACATTTCATGCTTGCTTTGTCTAATTTACTTTGAAACAAGAATTGATTTTCCTCCTGGTTTTGCATATTATGACGGTTTCATTTTTGTTTCATTTGATATATTATTTTTTTATAGACAGATTAACTACATCTTATTCTTGCTATCTTAATGTAGATCGCTGGCTTCCCACTGATTTCTAGTAAATTTGACAAGGCTTTAGACGTTTTTCAGTGCCTGCTGCGATGTTTTGTAGGAAGAATAATCGCTCGCCAGAGTGTGTAGAGAATAGCGAAGATATTGCTTAAAAATGTTCCATTTAACCCTTTCCTTGTTGAATATTCATGTAAGAAATGATGGTATCATAAACATTAATTAGATTAATATTTATAATGTCATATGAACGTGGGGGATGTTTAAGTACTAGTAGACACTGTATTGTTAGATCTGTTATAATTTCATAATGAAAAAAAGCAGACCCTTAACAGAAGGCTCCTATAGGAGCTGTCTGATGTGAGTCGACTCTTTCTGCAAAGGTGTGCAAACTGACTGCAAACGTATACCTTATCACTATATGCAAGATAAACATGTTCGTATAATAGTTTATGTTACGGTAATGCATTTGTTATATGATTTGATTAACCCTTTAGTCCGTGAATATTCACAGAGCAGACCCATATCAGACGGTTCCTGTAGGTGCCGTCTGATCAGTGTGTGTTCTGTTTGTTTATCACATGCCTTAGATATGAATATACTGTTTCTGCCATGGCCAAAACTAAACATGTTCACGTGCCATTAAAATATTAATCTAATTAATAATCATGATGTCATTATTTCTTGCACGAATATGCATAAAGTACAATGCACTGCAGAACAAAGAACTTATGGTATCAACCGGCATAACGAATGGTAGCTTAATGCAGTATTAAAACGATACAGAACGCTCTCTTAGAAACGGTCTGTACTAAATTCGTTCTGCATTAACCAATTCTCTCATATTGACGCCTTTTGACGCTTCTGTAAAAGTCACTTTATGAAACCATTGTGATAAATAGAGCATTTGCTCCTATGGAGCAAATGCTCTATTTATCACAATGGTTTCAAAACTATACGGTTATAAAAATTTCACTTTCTGCTAGTAAATGCTCCTTTTCGGTAGATTTATCCAAAGAGGATGGGTCTAAAAATATAAGGTAATGGGTTAAGCAACTGCATGATCTTATAGACTATTGTTTGTTCACCAAGCGGTAGCTACAGAGAGTCTATAACGTGATATAATAAGAAACCCCTTTAGGTATAACAGTACAACATTACACTTATAATATTGTATATTGATGTAGTATGCCCTAACGGGACACATTGAAACGAACGGAATGCGAAATTAACTTACCAAAATTACGTAAATGTGTCTAGTGTTTCAAAGTATATATATCACATCCCCTGACCTAATGCCATTTTGTCAGGAAGACTTATCTCTTTTAAGTCTGAATTATTTACGCCAGCGATAGTGTAATCACATATTTTGCTAAGGGCGACACATTTGCTCTTCCGAAACTAAACGATATGACAGAGGGATGCTTAGATGGTATTAAGGTCAGTGTACACGTCCTGTAAATCATAGCTAGACTGATTTCTAACACTTATTGAACTTCTAACGCTTTTCTCCGTGAATATATAATGATACCATTCATAGATGGTAATTAACTGACCTTTTGCATTGACATTATGATCAAGAATATGTATATTATGAAGAAACTGGACAATCAGTTCCAGATTATTCCTAAAGCAAAGTGCAGATCCTGACCAGACAGCTCCTACATGAGTCGTCTAATTCGTGTCTACTCTGTTTGCACTTGTTTGACCTCATGTATAAAGTTAAGTGTATTAAAGAAAATTCATTATTTAAATCATTTTAGAACTGTATAATCATATCTGTGTTATAATATAACAAATGGAGTGACATACATGAGCTGTCTGATCTGGGTTCATTCTGTTTACAAATGTCGTCTGTATCAAGAAAAGGGTTTTTATGATCAGATACTCAAGTAAGATGCGTAAATTTGAACACTGTCAATAATACCTCCGTTATTTATGAACCAAACCCTTTGTTGTGACCACTCTTTAGAATCGTTTCAAAGAGACGATTCTAAAGAGTGGTCACAACATAGGGTTTGGTGGAGAAATGGCATTTTTAATATTTGAATTCAATCCTTTATCTGTTGCTATGATTAAAATAAATGTTTGAGTACTGCTAGGATACAAGGAAGAATTTTATAATGCAACGAGTGCGTAATAACATTGTATTAATGGCAATTAAAATCATCAATGCATCATGGCAGAATTAGCCCTGTGAATTCTCAATTTACGTGTTTAACTATGTAGTCCATTTATTATGAAAGGCGAATTACAAACAGTGCATACCCTGATCTATGTATAAACTATTTACGATAGCCAGCATGTTCGATTTCCCCGTTAACATGGTTAAACTTATTATATAGGACAACCTACACTCGCAGTATAAAAATGCACCCCCATATCGCTTTTCATAGAACTCGATGGTAAATTATCATCTTTACCATTTACCACATGAATATATGAATATTCATGTAAGAAATAATGAAGATTAATTGGTTTACTTTGTATAAAGTAGAATCCGATCAATATTATTTCAAAAGGAAACCGAGCTCCTACAGGAGCAATCTGATCTAGGTCTACTCTATTTGCAAAGGCGAGAAAAGACATCTCTAACCGCTAAAAGGTCTTGGTCTACTCTGTTTGCAAAGACATTAAAAGGCGACTATTTGAGGCAAATGGTTAAATGTTATTCGGGATAATGTTTACTACATCAAATATAATACAGTAAACACCTCTAATGCATCCAGCAAAAAGGGGCATAATTTCCAGTGGCAAATGTAGGCGGGAGCTTAATGCAGGATGAAAGTTATGCAGAAAGCTCCTAGCTTTCTGCATAACTTTCGTCCTGCATTAAGCAACCACTTGCTTATAAAGACAGGGTTCGTGTTTATTCATTAAGTGGTCGCATTAGATGTGGTTTTACTGCAATGTCGATGCTCATATGACCCGTAGACAGACAGTCTGAGAAATATCACTGCTATTGAGGGAAAATGAAGATTCATTAGTGGGTCTTTTATGACCCATACTGGCAATGAAGAGCACCTAATTATAACACTCTAAAACACTTAAGATACGGAGCTGTAGATAGAAGGCGTATTGAAGACATTTAAGTCAAATACAGTTGAACTTCGATAAGTCGAACTTCAAGGGACCGTACAAATTAGTTCGAGATAACAGATGTTCGAGTCATCCGATTCCTCATTTGAACAGCTTAATACAGGTCTAAAGTAATGCTGAACGCTCCTACAGGAGCGTTCAGCATTATTTTAGACCTGTATTAAGCTGCCACATGTGTTTCTAGATATCTGTAGCGATACATTTAGAGCAATTCTGTAGTGTTAGTTTTGGAAGGACAGGACTTTTTGTTCGAGTTATCCGAGTTCGAGATATCGAAGTTCAGCTGTATGTGTTATGTTTTTCTCCGCTAAACTATATCCCTTCTGCTACTCATTAGATTTGTGTTGGAGAGACGAATCTAATGAGTATCAGAAAGAAAAGGTTTGACTGAGAAATAACAGATGTTAATAGACATCTTACCTACAGTTCTGAGAACTCATACACTTTACACCGTCTGTACTGAAACACTTGTTGAGTATTTGTAAGTGTTCCAAAGTAAATATCGGGCACACTTATTGTAATCAGTTTGTTACGCCATGAATGCGTCATATTTTCAACATTAGCGTGGATAGGCAGTGCTGCGTAACTATCTGTTATATAGCTCTTTGTTATGGCTTTAGGAACATTTCTGTATCATAAAAGCAATGAACCAGCTGAAAATGTAATCAGAATGTATTTAATCTAGTGCACAGGAAAACGTCCATTGTATTGGTTTGATATTTCTTGCAAACCGGACCTATTAAAGTCTAAGCTGCATACAGGTGTACATGTTGATCCATCCATATAGTTGAACATATTTATATGAATCACTTATCAGAATTCTAGCCATTTCCTGCTATGGAAATAGCTTAGCCCATTGCTTCATAAATATTCATATAAGAACTAAGGAAGTAATGAATATTAATTAGATAAACACTCGAATATTTGATCTTTTGCGAAACTGCATATCATTCCATACAGGAGACGATTGATTTAGGGCAAATATCAAACTATAGTAAATCCTTTCTTAAACAGCCATCAAACATAGGTTTAACTATCAGTCTGTAAGGCATGTACAGTAAAACCTCTCTTAACCGGCAGTTAAATTTAGTATGAATATCGGTCTTGGAGACAGGTGGCAGCTTAATGCAGGGTGAAAGTCATGCAGAAAGCTCCTAGAGGAGCTTTCTGCATGACTTTCACCCTGCATTAAGCAGCCACCTGCCTAAAAGTATCTAAATTCTTATCTACTAGAATTCCGGTTAAGAGAGGTTATACTGTAGTAACTTAATGCAGGACGAAAGTAATACAGGAATATCCTATAGGCGCCTTCTGCATTACTTTTGCCCTGCATTAAACAACCGCCTGCTGTTACGACTCTGACATCCAATACACGAATGACCGCTCGCTTAGGACAAGTTCTACTGTATGTCTACAGTAGAACCTCTCTATAACGGCCACTAAATTGTGTTAATTAGTTGGTATTTAGGGCAAGTGGCTGCTTAAAGCAAGGTGAAAGTAAAACAGAACGCTCCTTAAGGAGCGTACTGTTTTACTTTCACCTTGCTTAAAGCAGCCACATGCCTTTAAAACAGAACGCTCCTTAAGGAGTGTACTGTTTTACTTTCACCTTGCTTAAAGCAGCCACATGCCTTTACCACAAAATACTTGATATAATTTAATGGCCGTTATAGAGAGGTTTTACAGTATATCAAGTGAAGGATGACACTCTTGTTAGCGACATTCATTAATACTTTCCGTTTGCCGAGCATTTATTGAAACCCGCTTGGGGAGTAACAAAGAGTCTAGACCGTGATAATCCAGCCTATTCAGCATTAAGCCTTTCCTTTTAAAGGGGAAGTCCCTACAATGAACACGCATATTTTAAATTATATCATAAAACGTGGTATTTGTTTTGACCAATCATTATTATAAAGATTGTCAATTTAAACTTACATGTATATCGAAAAATGCCCATGTGATACAAAATAAATCGATTTCATAAATACTTATAATATTTGTTCTACGACAAAATATTATCGGCCTTTTCCGTTAAAATTTTCCGCGTTTTGCCAGTGATCACCCGATCCCTCCGTTGTTCACATAACAGCTTTTCTCGGAAGTTGTCGGAGGGACGCGAATAGCGCGAACAGATACGGAACTAAAACCCAACCCGAATAAAACTGAAACATCGGGGAATAAAATCGGTCCGTCGCTATCAAACACATGGGTGTTTTGTCATATTCAACGTTCATTTGATATGTTTTCTTGCGATACACTACTTTTCAGCATATAAACAAATGAGTTTTGTATATTTTAGGTACTTTTGAAACGCGTCGAATGTAGGGACTTCCCCTTTAACCCTTTCATTTTAAAACGTCTCTTCGTGCCTTTGAAAGCAGAGAAGACCAAGTTCGGACATATCCTATAGGAGCCGTCTGATCTTAGTCTACTTTGTTTGCTTACGAAAGTGTTATGGAGCTGACCCTGCAGTGTCTACCAATGCCATAGATTCATTTATACATACATCATTACAAATTTCAGCAAATAAATATTCATGGTGTCATAATTCTCACATAAATATTGAATATGGAAAAGGTTAAATAGATACTACTGAAGGAGAGAATAGTGTACGTTTATTTTGTTGTTTTGGTCATATGTTAAAATGTGCAATTATTTTAATATTTTCTTTGACCAATAAAACTTTCTTTTCACACAGTGAATATTATCGATGAAATCTACTTTTATTCATATCTGTTTATTCCATTCGGGTAATTTCCTTAAATTTATCAAACCTTCATATGATAGGAATACCCGACATGGTAAATTTGTTAAGCATGCTAATTCGATTGCGTGGGTAAACTCGAAGATTTATATTTTCCAGACAGCTGTTAGAAAGAAGAAGCAGTTTGTCAAATGTTTATTGGTTTGGGTAAATAATGTCTTCACCTCAGCCAGAATCGTTCAGGTACCAGTGGTTTACGTTCTTCGGAAGAAAGTGCTTACGACACAGACTCTGAACTATATTAAAAAAAACTCCTGCCTTAATATACATGTATTGATATATAGACGGCTGCAATTCTTCCAGAAGCGCCAATAGATACTTCTTTTCCAAGAATAAACATGTATTTGTTTAACCCTTTCCTCCATAATTACGCTTTTCTACGCCTCTGTAAAAATCACCTATTGAAACCATTGTAATAAATAGAGCATTTGCTCCTATAGGAGTAAATGCTCTATTTATCACAATGGTTTCAAACTACAGAATTCTTAAATGTTCCTTTTCTCTAGTTAATCCTCCTTTTCGGTACATTTTTCGGTCAACAATATTGACATCATGTGTATAAATTAGATTAGTTGTTATAATAGCTCATGGACACAGGACCTTTTGGCGATTGCGAAAAAACATAATAAAGAATCATATCTATATACGTTATTCGTAAGCACAAAAAGCCTACCCTGATCACACTGCTCCTATAGGAGCCCGTTTAATCTTGGTCTACTCTATTTGCGATCGTTATATATCAGAACTTACTATAATTTCTGTCTTACGAAGCATGCCCTAATTGATACAGGACCGACAGTGCGACAACTTTGGCTATGCGAGTAATAGCGATTGTCGTTCAGTTTGACTAGTGTGACCGTTTATTCCATAAATATACCTTTCTACGCCTTTGCAAACAGAGCAGACCCAGATCAGACGGCTCCTATAGGAGCCGTCTGATCAGGGTCTGCTCTGTATGCATATGGAATCTTACAGATCTGAATTTCTACTTTCTGGTATGACCAGCATGTTTTGTGTGCACATGCCATTATCGAATTTATATTCATGGTGTCATTATTTCTTATGTAAATGTTCATGGAGTAGAGGATTAACCATGGGAGTTTTATTAAGACGGACATATTGCTGATGTGCACATTGCTGTAGTGTTTTATGCATTGGCGTCGTTCCTCAGGTGTTTTATCAGAATACCCAATTTGTTTCTGCTGTAGAGAACAGAGTGTGTACAACGTGTATATATGCACGGTATAAATATTTGCTGAGTGGGATGACGAAAGTCTTATTCCGAGCACAATGCATATTAAGCACTCTTGTCTCAAAATGAAGCTATCCAGCACCTTACTAATTATTTCTTTGGTTTAGACACATTATTGGCACAAGGAAGCTGAACAGCCTTGTAAACAAACTGCTGTCGGTAGTTTTAGAGAGTAGAATTTAAATTGAATTCCATACCATTGATATGACTAAACCTTTCTCCTGCTATTTGCAAACAGTGTGTATTCAGGCGAGACACAGAGCATTTCATGAGTATCCAAGATGTTTGACAATCGGTTAATAATTCTTCAAGCACTTGGTCGAACCGAAAGTATTCAAACTTGCACCAGATCCAAATGTGTGCATACTGTTAACCCTTTCACCGCCAGTGTCACAATAATGCACCACGACAAATAGTGCAGTCCCAGATCAGACGCCGCCTTAAAAAGGCGACGTCTGATCAGGGACTTCACTTTTTGTCTCAATATCTATTTCTATATATTATGTGCTTTATTCGTTTGAAATTTGCATTAATTTATCTCTTTTCATTATTTTACTGAATGGTTTAACAAACTTGGATTGCAGACGACAATTAGAAATTTGGCGCCGAATGGTTAATACGCCCTTCTAACATAATACATCGTTACGATGCTTGAATGCGATCTCGCTAAATCAAAATCATGTCATATTCATAATATTGGCACTACAAACTACAAACTATGAACTGCAACTGATTGATTTTGAAACGATAATCAACTAACATCCTCAACAGAACCGACTTTCATAACCAAAGACGTACATATCAACACACTCACATTATGCATTCAGTAAGCGATCACTTGATATTGTTGAGCCAGTCCCTGTTTACACCTTCGGTGGCATGTGTTCTTGTAATTGCTCATTGCAGCTGTTGCTGCCATTAACCCCTGTCTCGGTGTAATATTGATAATTGCTTTAACTTCGATTGTGTTAACTTCCGACTCGTTGAAGGTTTTAAGAGAATATTGACCGAGTGTCAAACAGTTTGGATCCACATGAGACTCGGCGAGTCACTCGGCGTCTCGTGTGGTTTCAACCTGTTTGTGCAAATGACAGTTAGATAACTCTTGACTGGATAAAAGTTAATAACTAAACGTTATGTAAAATGCTGCATGCTCAGATAAGCAAGAACTGTGGATCCAGATAAACACCCGATAGCCTCGGCTCATTACATGTAACGGACGTCCTCTAGTGAACACGGTGTGCGATTTCTAACAGAGCAAATATTCTCAATAAATCCCAGAATTATTGTAAGAATGCCAAAGTTTGGTTAAGTTTTCCATGGAGATCAATTATTTCAACTGATCAGCATGAACATAAACCAACATTTTGACCCGATTCGTAAAAATGCATGTCATCGCAATGAGGTTGTCATGGAAACGTTTTCAAGTTACACTATTGTCTTGATATAATTAGTCAGTGTACTTTCAGTGTCACAAGATATTTTCCATGGCATTTGCATCATTTCGGGAATGACATTCTGAATGATACCGGTATGTGTCATACTGAACCAGAATAGGTTATTACATTCATGTATATAAGTAAGTACATGTAAGTATATTTATATTTTATTGATAGTGGCATGCGTACAGGTACATGAAGTACAGTAAAACCTCTCTATAACGGCCACTAAATTGTGTTAATTAGTTGTTATATAGGGTAAGTGGCTGCTTAAAGCAAGGTGAAAGTAAAATAGAACGCTCCGATAGGAGCGCTCTGTTTTATCTTCACATTGCTTTAAACAGCCACATGCCTTTAACACAAATAGTTGATGTAATATAGCAGCCGTTATAGAGAGGTTTTACTGTACATATATCGTGACACAGAAATATAAGACATCCGGTCCATTGGGCTTATGCATCAATTGAATCATAACCACTAATTTATAAATCAGAGGTCCAGACAAGATGCGTCAAGTAAACCATTTTCAATATTTTCTTTTATTTCTCCACAAACCCTATTTTGTGAGCACTCTATAGAATCGTCTCGAAGAGACTATACTGAAGAGTAGACAAAACATAAGGTTTGGTGGAGAAATTATGATTTTAGTATTCGAGTTCGCACCTTTATCTGTAGCTCTGAATAATCATCATTGCTATGACATTCGTTTTTAAAACACGAGACTACTTGTTCCCATGCTAAAATAACGAGGACCTATTTTTTCATACTGCACACGAGTAATATAACGTGACGTGAACAAGTTGAAATATAAACAGGATAAAGGTGCCTGTTTTAGTGTCATGTGATCAAAAGAAATATCACATTCGAGTTCATTTACTACTGATTAGTCGACTTGTTTGGTGAAAATCAATAAATGAACACTCATGTAATATCTCCTATCAGTCAAATCTTTCATTTCATTATGTTTGCTATTAAATATTTAGTATGTAACAGTCTCGATAAAACTATGTCCATGCACTTGGCTTAATTGTCATTAACCCTTACAGTGTGGAACACGAATCACTAATGCCACTTTGCAAACAGTGTAGACTCAGATGAGAGGGCTCCTAGAGGAGCCCTCTCATCAGGGTCTGTACTGTTTGTCATCTTACACATTTCTTTAAAAAATATCTCTAAATATTCACAATAAGCTTGACCTGTTTGAATTTTGGAATAGTCCATTTGAAAATTCAGCGTTGTGAGGGGTAACCCTTCCAATGATGTAATATCAGATGGTGGAATATCCTATCGGTATTTAATTCTACATGTATATAGAGTTCACTCAGTATGAAAGCCCAGAGCTACAGATAGTGATGCAGACTCAAATACTAAAATGGTCATTTCTCCACCAAATCCTATGTTGTTACCACTCTTTAGAATCGTCTCGAAGAGATATGTTGTTACCACTCTTTAGAATCGTCTCGAAGAGACGATTCTAAAGAGTGGTCACAACATAGGATTTTGTGGAGAAATAAAGAAAATGTACTTGAAACTAGTTTAATTTACGCATTTTATCTTGAGCTCTGAAAGGCGTATACTTGGTAGAAATGTTTGAATGACAAACATTGCCCAAGGAGCTCTCTGATCTGGGTATTTACTGTTTGCAAGTGGCATTTCATGCATGTATCCGGTTGAAAAGGGTGAACAATTCAAATTTTCATCACGTATTTTATGTTCCATTTTAGTACGTTGTGAATAAAAGGCAGACATTGCAAATCCAAGTAAATGTTATTTGTTGCAACTCGTTAGAATCGCCTTAGAGAAGATTATATGATAGGATGGGAATTAGAAATAAAAGATGTTTCGAAAGATCAGTTCACATCATGATCTACAGCCATGTTAAATATACCAGTATATAGCATTAAGTGTCCGTTACAAATGACATAGACAAACAGTGTATACCAAGATCAGAGTGAACCTGAAGGAGTCCTCTCATCAAGGACCTGGAATGTTTGCTGAAACCATCAATGTCAATGACTTATTTCAGCAATATTTTGTTTGCTATGCTCCCCTTCATTCCACATGAAAAATGAAAGGGTTCCAAAGTAAGGGTATAATTACTATTAGCAGAAGTATTACAGCGAAAACAGCTGTCCAAACCTTACTTATCATATATCTGCAAATGTCAGCCATTCCGCATTCCAGTTGGCATTTTGTATTTTATAATGAAAAAACAAGAAAAGAGCGCCTTTGTGAAGAAATCATTATTTGGTCATAAACGACGTGCATGGAAAGACTCAGTTTCACCTTATACAAAACTGCAGTTATATTATACGTTAGAAATGGCAATGTGTTATTTTCCCTTTGGAAACAGTTTCAATCCAGATCAGACGCCGAGAAACTCGGCCTCTGAACAGGGTTCTTACTGTTGTTTTTACTTTGATTATGTTTTTTTAAGAAAGTAAGAGAAATTTCAAACATTTCAGACGACACATTTTTCAGGCAGCAGTTCCCAACAGCGAAAGTGTTAATGTGTGGAATTAATTTCGTACTTTTATTGGGAATGAGACTTCAAGAAGCCACTGAAATTATCGCCGCGTGCAAACATTATCTTAATCTGGTAAATGTTGAATATTTAAAGTTAATGGCTCATCACTGACTAACTATAGAATCCATTTAGTATGAAAGGATATACTTTACTTAATAATTTTGAATGACAAAAAAGTGCCTACCCTGATCAAACTACTGCTCTCGGATCCCACTGAAGTGGGTCTACATTATTTGTTAACCCTTCGCTTGCTATTCACGTCATTATACCTACCTGTAAATAGTGAAGACCCAGATGAGACAGCTCCTGCAGGAGCTGTCTCATCAGGGTCTGCACTATTTACAAGTTGATTGTGCAACATGTGCACTCCACAGCAGTGATTGCACAGCGAAATACTTGTACACAGTGAGGATATATGTAATTATACAACTGGGCATGGGTAAAGAAGGAGAAATGTATTTTAAAATTCAGCAAGAGAAGGGTAAATGCCAGCACACATGTTTTATGCATTCAAAGGGTTGATATGTTTATAAACGTATTCTGGTTTCTAAAATCAGATCCTTACAGTAACTTTTAAAACTGGGCTGAAAGGACGTCGTTTTGAGACCGAATGTTTCGTTCTGGTATTGCATGTATTCAGTTGGTAATGTGTTCGTACTCATAGTCAATTTACAAATCAAACAAAGGTTTTTTATTTAATATCCAATAAATTGCACAGCTTATAATTGATATCTTACTCTATGTGATTACATACAATGTAAAGGGGTTACATTAGAAGTAGTTTCTACGGGGGAAGAACTGTTGATCCCCTCTAAATCGACCACGTAATAAATTGAACGTGGTATCCTATACTGCAGGTGGTTCCTTAAGGTAGAATGAATGTTTTGAAGAAAAACTCATTTGTAGAAGCTTTCTGTGTAACGTGCGTCTTGTATTAAGCTGTCACATGGCTTAAGACCCAAAATTCAACATTGTTGGCGGTAGCTTTAGGGAGGTATTTCTGTATGAGTATATCATGATACAAACTCTACTCTTGGCAGTGGTGTGAAGTTTATATTTTAGAGAAACACATGTGCCTTGCACCTGCAGTAGTTATTTTATCAGTGAATTATCTCGTCTTAAAATTAACGCTTAAGCTGCGTAACTCGACTTGACTTGCATTTTGCAAACAAGCAATTGAGAAGTCTTACAATTCCAAGCTGTTTGACACTTGGTCAGTTCTTTCTGAGAGGTACAAAAGAATGGGAAATAGGCAAACAATTGCAATAGATAAGAGTTTAGATTAAAATGTTTAAAACAGAATAAGGGTTAGAATTCGAGGGCTTGGTGCAAAACTATTGTAACTCCTTCACTTTGTGAAGGAGTTACAATAGTTTTGCACCAAGCCCTAGAATTGCTAACATCATCACTTACACCCACTTGCTTTGTCACGCATGTTTTAGTGTGGCTTCGGAGTCATGTGTGGTTATTTTTTAGTTGAAATCTTTACTGTATGAATATTCATATAGAAATAATGCTACCATGCATATTCTTTTATAATGATACAGCAAACACTCTCTAAACCAGAATTCTAGTTGAGAAGAATTTAGATACTTTTAGGCAGGTGACTGCTTAATGTAGGTTGAAAGTCATGCAGAAAGCTCCTAAAGGAGCTTTCTTCATGACTTTTACCCTGCATTAAAGCTGCAACCTGTCTCCTAGATCGATATTTATACTGAATTGAACATCCGGTTTAGAAGTTTTTCATCGTATATGAACATACGGTGTTTATACCACTACAGAAAATGTACTCTCACATCTATATTATGACATAATGAGCAAACAAAGTAGACCCTGATCAGGCGACTCCTAAGTCTATCTTGAGCAACAAGAGAGGAATACAATCAATGCTTTACATTGATTTCCGTAATACGCCCATAGCTACAGATAAAGATGCGTACACAAATACTTAACTTGTCATTTCTCCATCAAACCCTATACCGTGCTCAGTATTTAGAAGTGTCTCTTCGAGACGATCCTAAAGAGTGGTCGCAGTATAGGGTTTTTGGTTGAGATATAAAGGAGCCATTCTTGCTGAATTTTAAAATACATGTCTCCTTCTTTACCCATGCCCTGTTGTATAATTACATATATCTTCACTGTGTACAAGTATTTCGCTGTGCAATCACTGCTGTGGAGTGCACTGGTTGCACAATCAACTTGTAAATAGTGCAGGCCCTGATGAGACAGCTCCTGTCTCATCTGGGTCTTCACTATTTACAGGTAAGTATATTGACGTGAACAGAGGGGGGGGGGCATTTCGTGGGTCTACATGGTCTAAAAGGTAAAAAAAATTGATTGGGTCGATTTAGTGTTATATTATATATTTTTGACCTTTTAGACCATGTAGACCCACGAAATGGCCCCGTGTGGACGTGAATAGCAAGCGAAGGGTTAACGCCTCTCAAATGTGTCTATATCTCTGTATATAGTTTACAGCACGTTTTACAGTGGTTTATGTTTATGTCCTGGAAGTCAACTTATCTCGAAATTAGAAAAGCTAATATCCATTTACAGTCTCCGCGCTTCCATTTGCCAGAATTATTTGCAATTACATAATTCCCGGGTCAGCTGCATAAGAACCAAAATGTTTCCAGTCCTCGTTCAATCCGTACAACGCTAAACGTGTTTATGTTGTGTATCCCGTTATTCGCGACCTGTCTCGTATTTTTCAAACACTTGGCGTCTCATCAGGATCCAAACTGTTTGACACAAGGTTTAAGTTTTTCAAAAGCTTGATCGTTTCGGAAGTAAAAAATTGAGCAAACGTTATTTTTTGACAGTGGTGAAAGGATTATATTACTTATATATTGTCCTTACATAATTGATACTGTGATCATCTATAGATTGACCAATTAACCATTCGCTTGCTATTCACGTCAATATACCTACCTGTAAATAGTGAAGACCCAGGTGAGAAAGCTCCTGCAGGAGCTGTTTCATCTGGGTCTGTACTATTTACAAGTTGATTGTGCAACCAGTGCACTCCACAGCAGTGGTTGCACAGCGAAATACTTGTACACAGTGAAGATATCTATAATTATACAACAGGGCATGGGTAAAGAAGGAGAAATGTATTTTAAAATTCAGCAAGAAAAGGGTTAAGACGTTATAGAGGTGCTATCAAACTGATTCTTCCATTATACAGAGGTCAAGATAAGATGCGTATATTTAGACAATTTCAAGAATATCTCCTTTATTTCTCCACCAAATCCTATACTGTGACCATTCTTTAGAGAAATGACGGTGCACACCTTTATCAATAGACGGTTTCAGTATTTGTGTGCACTCCTTTATCTATAGACGGTTTTAGTATATGTGTACGCACCTTTATCTGTAGTTCTGACTATATATTATAAGAATGTAAGCGATAAGGTAATGGGTTTATTATTGTGGCATCTCAACAGAAAAGCCCAATCTGATTGGCTTATGAGACACATTGTTTTCTGGCACAGTATTTCCCGATTCCTTTGCTAATGCCAGAAGTTATGCAGGTAGGAAATCGGTGACCATTCTTTAAATAGCTGGCGGCTCACCAGCCGCCTACACCAGGACGAGGCCTTACCGGGGATCGAATGTTCGGCCTCCTGGTCCCTGAGTGGATGCCTTATCCACTGAATCATTAGGATCTATTAATCATTGGTTGTTGAATTTGTATTCTAAAGATATGCAGTTTATTAATTATTTATTGAATGGAATAATGACTTTGTGAGTTATTACTTAGCTGATTTGTTTGGGAGACATGTGGACGGGGGACAATTTTAGTCATGACAGATACTAGAAAATCAGTTCTACAGTAGAACCTGTCTTAACCCATGCTCTCCTAGACTATTTTTAGACCAAACTTTTTTTAATTAATCTACCGAAAAGGAGCACTAACTATAAAAAAGAAAACTTTGAGAACTTTGTAGTTTGAAACCATTGTGATAAATAGAGCATTTGCTCCTATAGGAGCAAATGCTCTATTTATCACAATGGTTTCACAATGTGAAATTCATATAGAGGCGCAAAAATGCGTCAGAAGAGGGTAATGTGTTAAGCGGACATTAATTTATTGAGCATAGGAGTATTAAAAAAATAGGTGACTGCTCAATGCAGGACAAAGTTATACAGGAAATTCCCATAGGAACTTTCTGCATTACTTTTGACCTGCATTAAGCTACCACCTGCCTTACAGATCCATACTTAGACTTATTGATGGCCGCTTAAGACAGATTCTACTGTACTAGTTTTCATCAGTACACACTACACAACTCTGATCAGGCAAATACTACCAGCACAGTCTGATCTGGGTACACAATGTTGGCAAATGTGTACATGTACGTAATTATCAAGTAAAGGATAAGCAAATATTCTAACAGGAGTATAAGTGCATACCCCCCCCCCCCCCAAAAAAAAATAAAAAAATAAATAAATAAAATGAAAAATGAAAAATAAAATAAATAGATAAATAAAAAATAAAATAAATAATAATTATTAAAAAATAATAATAATAACAAATAAAACAATATTAATGGTATCAATTCATCAAATGTTTATTGTCTCTGTTTCTTTTCACAGCGGGTCTCTTTGAATCGGAATACGAGCCACTTCTACTCGCTTTCAAACTGGCCATTGAGAAAATGAACCTGAAACAGCAGGTCGGACCCAACCGACTCATAATTTACAGCGAAGGCCAACCGGAAGCTCACGACAGTTTCAGCGCTAACAGAGAAGGTGAGACAAAATTATCGCTAGGACTATATGTAGTTAAGATCATTGCCAGCAACGGGTTTTGGAAATACGGCACAACCCACATATTCCAAAACTTATTTAAGTATTATTCCCCGTGTTTAAAACTTAATGCGTGATGAAATGCACGCAGAAAGCTCCTCTGTGAGCATTAATTTTTGCCTGACTTGAACCCTGCATTAACCCATTTGTTCCGACGATCCCATATATGGGATGTAGGCAAACAGTGTAGACTCAGATCAGACGTCGCATTATGCGGCGTCTGATCATAGTCTACCTTGTTTGCGGATAGGAAATTGAATATAAAACAAAACGAAATTGAAAATTTGTGCCAAGCACCCCTTAGATAAAAATGCACTAATCCAAGATATAAAGATGGAAGAATCCACTGGGAGCAAATGGGTTAAGCAGTCACATGCTTAGTAATCCCCAATTCTCCTATGCTAAAATTCGATTTAGTGAGGGTTTGCTGTACATTGCAGAGATAATGGACAATTGGTCTGTTACTTTATGATTTATTCTATTGAAGTGTCATCTTTGTGCATTCATAAACAGTTAAAATGTAGTATGTTAACCAATATGCCTGTACACAGCCATTCTTTTGAGAATCATAAGAGACTACACATTATATATCATAGCCCATTGCACAAAATACTGCTTAATTATAGACAGTTAAATCATTGAGTGTACATGTAGTAACTCTCACACGTTAAGAACTGCAATATTGCCGTTTCGTTAAGTCCAAATTTGGAAACATGTACACAAACGTGTATATTAAAACATACTAGTATTATCTTTGATTGGACCAAAGATAAACTGAGTAGCTATAAACACATTTAAAACTAGACAGATACAGTAAAACCTATCTATAACGATCACTAAATTGTGTTAAATATTTGGTATTTAGGGCAGGTGGCTGCTTAAAGCAAGGTGAAAGTAAAACAGAACGCTCCTAAAGGAGCGTTCTGTTTTACTTTCATCTTGCTTTAAGCAGCCACCTGCCTTTAACAAAAATACTTGATGTAATTTAGAGGTCGTTATAGAGATGTTTTACTGTAGTATTAAAACAATAAATTACTAATAGAGGACATTTAGTTGCATTAAATATAAAACAAAACAAAAAAGAACAGACCCTGATCAGATGGCTCCTGCTGGAGTCATCTGATCAGGGTCTGTTCTGTTTGTTTATGCAATAATATAGTTTGATTCTAATATTTTTTGCGAAGACGCCAAACGACGTCACTGTGAAGGAAATGGCTAAACTGGAATTAGCGACCCCCACTCTTATAGCAGATGTTTTTATTGGCTGGTCTGGTATCACGTTATAAAAGAATATGTGTTTAGCCGTTTTCTTGACACATATTCACACAAGAAATAATATCACCATGATTGTATATTAACCCTTTCGCTGCCAATGCCGGATCTGTGATTACCTATGCAAACAGTTTGGATCCAGATGAGACGCCGAGTAACTCGGCGTCTCATCAGGATCCCAACTGTTTGTTACTGTTACTATGTTTTTGAAACAAAAATGAAGAAAATCAAAAGAATGAAAATTTGTAGCAGACGACAAAGTTAGCAGACGACAGAGTTTGGCAGCGAAAGGGTTAATTAGTCAATTTTTTTACACTGACACTGTGTACATGTACTAGGCGCTTTTTCCCGTAGCTGAAAATGTAGAATCAATTATATACATAAGTATAACATAAGTAAACAGAGCAGACCCTGGTCAGATAGCTCCATCAGGAGCTGTCCGATCTGGGTCTAGTCTATTTGCAAATGTACGGACGAGCGCCTGCATCAAGTAAAGGTTCAAGTAATAACCCTTTCCTTCATATAAACGTGTTTTCACGCATTTGCAAACAGAGTAGACCCAGATCAGACGGCTCCTAGAGGAGCCGTCTGATCAGGGTCTGCTCTGTTTGCTGATTAAATTTGAAAGATCTGTTTATTTACTATTTTTCTTAATGAATATCCAATAGGTATTGAAATTTGAAATAATTATAGAACAGGGAAAGGGATAACGAGTACCAGTACTTCAGGCAAGAGTCTCCTCACTAGATTATCATTGGCCTCCATTGTAATGTTTATGCCTGTACCGATTTCTACATCCCATTGACCGTCGAGTTACCCTTCAACGGAAGCTTTCTCCAAGTGCATTCTAAACTTATTGGTCATCTTCCAATTTCTTGATTTCCAGACGGTTGTACACGGTAACCCATATATATTTTTTTAAAAAAACCTGCATTGGAATTCTGAAAGAAAAAAACATCATCCCAAACTGTGTCTATAAATGCAGTCAAGTGAAGCTATTCCAAAATAATCCATGAGATATGCCAGAAACACGTTCAGCTTAAGTTATGACGTTAAGTTTTCTTTTATTTTTTCTTAATAATTTTTATTACCAACATGAACTTACAATATGCGTTATTATTATCCGTATAGTTTTTGCATGACCGATCCGATTCTGACCTATTTATTGAAATCTTACCTAACACGTTAATGAAACAGGGTTTCCGAAAAGAGACTTTCTGTATACCCCAATGTATCCACGTACAAATTGTGGCGAAACATGATATATATAATTTACATCGCAATAGATGGAAATACATATTCAGATACTAATTTATCTTCCACACCTTATTTTGTGATCATCCTTTACAATGGTCTCGAAGAGACGATTCTAAATGGTGTTCAAAACAAAATGTTTCGTGGTGAAATAAAGGAGCTAGTCTTGAAATAAAATATTTCAATGAATCCATCTTCTCTAGACCCTCTGTATAAATTGTTAACCCATTACCTCATAGGCTATTTTAGTTACAACCTTTTTGATTAAATCTACCGAAAAGGAGCATTAATTAGAGAAAAGGATTTTTTTTGAAAATTGTAGTTTGAAACCATTGTGATAAATAGAGCAAATGCTCTATTTATCACAATGGTTTCACAAAGTGACTTTTACAGAGTCGTCAAAAGTCGTCGATATGAGGGAATGGGTTAAGATAGAAGGTTAAAATCTTAGAAAGGGTAGGAAAAGTTTAATCCAAAGCTTGGTTCAGTATTTTATAAATATCCACAACAGCAATATTTCATTTACAGTGAATATAAATTATATATCGCCTTTATTTCGGTTGTCATGTTGAGCTACTCGGTGCCGCTTCTAAAATGAGGCTGACGAAATTGACTGCTAATGGTTATTCAAGTGAAGTAAAGCTCCTCTATATCGGACGATCATATTAGTATACTTATCGGTCTTTGGATAGGTGAAAGCTTAATGCAGGGTGAAAGTCATACAGAAAGCTCCGCTAGATGTGATATAATATAGATATGATTCTACAGTTTCTGCCAAACCCAAAATTTCCTGTGTTCATGTGCTGTTATAATAAATTAATCTTATTAATATTCATGACGTCATTATTTCTAAAAATAAATAGTCATGAAAGAAAGGATTAAAAGTCACGTTTTGGAATCATTGTGAAAATTGGAGCAAATGTTTTATTTATCACAATGATTTCAAAACTTCATACTTCTAAATGTTTCCATTGTTCTAGTAAATGCGCCTTTTCAGTAGATTTATTCAAATATTCTCGGTCTAAAACATCCTATGATGGAATTTGTTAAGTGTAGGTGTACATTTAGTTTCATTGATATTCCTTTTACGGCAGATAAGATGCGGGCTAAACTCAAACCTATTTTCGGTAAGGTACTTACTGCAGAGACAGTTACAGTATCTAACGTCTCTATAACGACCATGTGCTTGTCGTTTAGCCTTTACCCCATGGCTATCCAACTACAGTTGAATTTCGATATCTCGAACTTCAAGTGACTATATAAATTAGTTCTAGATAACGGACGTTCGAGTTATCCGATTTCCAATCTGGACAATTTATCAAGTTCACAGCTTAATGCAGGTCTAAAGTAATGCTGAAAGCTCCTGTAGGAGCTTTCAACATTACTTTAGATCTGCATTAAGCTGTTACATGTGTGTATAAATATCTTTAGTGATAAATTTTAAAACAATTCTGTTTTTGAATGACCGAAATATTAGTTCGGGCTAACCCGATGTTCGAATTATCCGAGTTCGAGATATCGAAGTTCAACTGTACATGTATATATACGCTTTCTTACGCATTTGCAAACAAAGTAGACCCAGATCAGACGGCTCCTGTAGGAGCCGTCTGATCAGGATCTGCTCTGTTTGCTTATGACATAAAATATATCTGACTGTACAGTTTCTATCAATACCGGACGAATATTGTGTTCACTGGCCATTTAAAAGGTTAGGCTAATAAATATCCATGATGTCATTGTTTCTTACATGAATATTCAACATTGAGATGGTTAAGAAACAAACTGTAAAAAAACACTAATTAAGTAATTGATGTAGGCTGTATTTTAAGTCAAATAGAAGTTGCTTAGAACAATAAAGATTTATCAGAAACTGTTAAATTATATAGGTGCGTACTTCAAGTAACTCGTTCGCTATATTGATCAAATCGAATCACATTGTAAAGTACTGCTGATAATAGACGACAGAAAATCGATTAGTTTAAGCATTTATTTTCAAATTTTATACATTATGCATGATAATCACAGAACATCACAATGAGATTAAATCGAAAGTTAAAGTGTATTGGACTCTTAAACAACCTATTGCTTCAAAATACCTTTCCCAGTGTGCTACATGTAAAGGTATTGCTTCCCATGCAAAATATAAGTAAAACAACTGTAAAATCATGTTTATATAATATCATAAGCCAACACAGCAGACACTGACTAGACGGCTCCTATAGGAGCCGTCTGATCTGGGTCTACTCTGTTTGCAAAGGCCTAGAAAAGCGTATACGAAGTAAAAGGGTTATGGCATTGCTTCCCATGCAAGATGTTAGTTAAACATTAGCTGATTAAAACATTAGCTAATTAAATAAGACGCAATTTAATCTTAAATGCAAATCCTAATTAAAACCTAGTAAATTAGCTTTATTGCATAGCTATCTTACCCTCATTATTAAACTTTGTATATGTGAATTGTGTGTAACTGGAGGCGTATGGAAGATTAGTTAATATATGTATTTCAATATAAAACTATTCAGCACTAATTTGTTGTAGACTTTGTGATATCACAGAGCTACAGATAAAGGTGCACACCAAAATACTAAAATCGGCATTTCTCCACCAAACCCTATATACTGTGACCAGTCTTTAGAATCGTCTCTTCGAGACGATTCTAAAGAGTGGTCACAGTATATAGGGTTTGGTGGGGGGAATAAAGGAGCTGTTCTTGAAAATGTTTAAATTTACGTATCATATCTGGACCGCTGGATATGCATTCCGCGGTGGTAAAGAATGAATCGCATGCATTTGCTGAATTTTAGCTCATTCATATTCGTGTTACAAATGATGACTTTATGAATATTAATTAGCTAACTTGTTATAATCGCATCAGAGCACAGTTTCTGACCAAAAGGCTCTTACAGGAATCATCTGATCTGGGTCTATAAGGTGTCTGTATGAGGTAAATGGCTAACTTTAAGGGTGCTGAGCAACTGTTTTTGGCAATAACAACTGTCTTCTATTTCAAGTTTCAACTCTAGTTTTCTACAATATTTCTTCTTTTCAAACATATTCGATATCGCAGTCAAGTGATCTGTGTCTGCTCCGTTTGCACAGAGGTCAAATGCCTAAAATGAATTATTCAGAGAGAAATTGGCATTGCGAGGGAGACAGGCGGACAGGAGAGAAGGAGAGAAAGTGTAGGCAGAGAGAGAGAGAGAGAGAGAGAGAGAGAGAGAGAGTGAGCGAAAGAGAGAGTGGAGAAGAGAGAAAAGAGACAGAAGGGAAGAGGAGGATGAGGAAGGAGAAAATGAAATACCTATATTAAATATTGCACCGTAATGCTAGCGAACCAGACGCATTAGATATATTTTGTTTTGCCTTTACTTATGAATTCACAGACATCTGGTAACATTTCTTTTATATTTAATATTTTCCTAGAAATACGAGTATATTGAAGAAAGTACGAGAAAGCCATGACTTATATACCTTTATTACGCAGCTGGCGAATATGTGACTACATTTGCAAACAGATTTGGGATCAGATGCCAAATAACTCGCTAATTCGTCAGGATCCAACTCAGTTTGTATGTTTATATGAACATATTATATTTGTTGTGTTTTGCGAAGCCAGTCAATATGTATTCCCTGAGATAAGTAATCCTTTCCTTCTTATAAACGCATTTTCAAGCCTTTGAAAACAGAATTGACCCAGATCACGGTTTGCTCTGTTTGCTTATGGAAATTTATATATCGGAATATGCAGTTTCCAAAACAGTGCAAAATCCATTTTCCATGTTTCATTTTATTGATTCTGTCGATGAATAGTCACGAGGTGAAGAAATCTTGATTAACACGACTCAAAACAGTGAAATACTTATTAAAGGGAGGTAATCTAGGAGTTACACAGAACTGCTAAAATACGCTCGTGAACACAGAAATGCGGTATACGATAAGAAATAGTACAGCCCACTTCGGGCGTATGGCATTATAGTGACCTACCAGTCAGTCCGAAAATAGTTTAAGGCCCTCAGCTATTTTCGGGCTGACTGGTAGGTCACTATAATGCGATAAGGCCCTCATTGGGCTGTATGCCTACTATTTCTTATACAAGTATATGTCTCCGTAAAAATCTTATTGCACATCATTAACATTGTCCCTGTTCAATATGCATGAAAGAAATAATGGCACTGGAGATATTTATTAGTTGAAATTGTATAATTTAAACTTTTCAAGGAATTGTTGTTGTTGGGGGTTTTTTTGACAAAAAGTGTTGAATCAGATCTCTATCAAGTCAAAAGCAAAAAGAGTTGAACCTGATCAGACGACTCCTGATCAGGGTCTACTATGTTTGCAAAGCGTTAATTATGGATGCCAAGATTTAACCCATTCCTTCATATTGACGACTTTTGACGACTCTGTAAAAGTCATTTTGTGAAACCTTTGTGATAAATAGAGCATTTGCTCCAGTAGGAGCAAATGCTCTATTTATCACAATGGTTTCAATCTACAAAATTCTAAAGTTTTCCTTTTCTCTTATTCATTCTCCTTTTCGGTAGATTTATTCAAATACGTTGTATCTAAATATAGCCTATGAGGGAATGGGTTAAGAGTTGCAGCAAGACAGAATTTGGTTGAGAAGTAAGGGAATTTGATAAATTAGTACACGTCCTATCTTCAGTGCTGATATTGGCCCTGGGTCAATTTTCGACATTATATCAGCGCAATGAATGAATATATGAATATCCTGATAATCCTCCCGAAGTACATGTGCTATGATTCTCCTACGCTTATGTGAGAGTGAGGAGGAGGGGGCAATATCCTTACTAAACGGAGTTAGGTCGGGTTATACATATTACATTATTGGTATATCACCCCGTGCTATGAAAACAAAGCATGGTAGGTGAAACAATGAGCTGCCTTCAGACCTTAATGAGTTAATTATGATGTATTACCAGCGCCGCAGTTATATTCCTGCAATGTTACTGCCTCCCTTTCCCCCACTTCCACACACACACACACACACAGTAAACAAAAATAGTATGTATTCGAGTTTGACTACGTCTGTTTTGATTAGCTTTTGAGAAATTATTGACTCGCGTGTCCAACAGTTTGGATCCTGATGAGACGCATAATTAATAGGCGTCTCTTCATCTGAATCCAAACTGTTAACAAATAGGCGTCAAGTCACTGAACGAGAGAGAGAGAGAGAGAGAGAGAGAGAGAGAGTTGGGGATAAGGAGTCCTTTGTTAGCAGAACGTTCTTCAATCAACATAAAGATTTGAATTTAAATGGATGTTTCTGTACATTTTAGCCCTGTCCCTCATGAATAGTCATGTAATGATTAATGACTGTATGGATATTAACTCATTCCCTCCTAGACTAATTTTAGACCCATCCTCTTTGAATTAATCTACCGAAAAGGAGCATTTAGTAGAGAAAAGTAGAGAGTTTTAGAATTGTGTAATTTTGAAACCATTGTGATAAATAGAGCATTTGCTCAATGGGAGCAAATGCTCTATTTATCAAAATAGTTTCTAAATTTTACCTTTACAGAGACGCCAAAGTGCGGTACAAGGAGAAAATATATTAATTAATTAATTGAATTTTATGATAGCTTCATAGACAAGGAAACATTTGACCATGGCAAAAACTATGGAATCAGATCTATATTATATCATAAACAAACAGAGCAGGCTCTGATTAGACGACACCTACATTGAGCCATCTGATCTGGGTCTACTCTGTTTGCATATGTGTCAAAAATTCGTCTATGAAAGAAAAGGCCAAAAAATAAGACGTTTGTTGTTTTGTTTGAGATCTTGCAACCACTATATGTTGAAGTATTTAGATGTTCAATTCAAAAGTTTTATATACAGGCATATCGACTTGACTAAGAATGAAAGACTTAACCCTTTCGACGCCAACTTTTTAATTGTCGTCTGCAATCCAAGTTTGTTAAATCATTCAGTAAAAGAAGGAAATGAGGTAAATAAATGCAAATTTCAAAGGAATAAAGCACATATATAGAAATAGAGATTGAGACAAATATTGAAGTCCCTGATCAGACGCCGCCTTGAAAAGGCGGCGTCTGATCTGGGACTGCACTATTTGTCGTGGTGCATTTATGCGACTGCGGCGGTGAAAGGGTTAAACTTGCTAGAGTTTGAAGGACAAACAGAGCATACCCTCTGATCTGGGTTTACACTGTTAGCAAAAGACAATGCGCACGTGCGTGTCTAGCATTCATATCCCAAAGAGTCAATTAGATCGTAACTATGCGGAAACTTCAAAACGTTTTACCAGCATTGTGACCAGAGACCACTGACACATGGTAATGTATTCGATACAGACTCGGATATTAATAGAGACTACAATGACGTATGTGAAACTTAACCCTTTACCTAATGAATATTCATATGAAATAATGACATTATGAATACTTTTTAATAGATTGTTTTATAATGGCAAACGGATACAGATCTGTTTTTGTCATTACAGAAACTGTTAAATCAGGTCTGTTTAATTCCAAATGCAACCAGAACCGAATCGGGTGAATCCTACAGGTGCCCTCTGATCTAGGTCTTCTCTGTTTGCATAAGTGTTAAAGGGTATCTCTATGATGTAATGTGTTAATTACAATTTTCTGCATAACTATTGTGATTTTTGCGCATCTTTCCGTGCTTAAGTTTTTATCTAGTGGCTCCATGTTGTATCCATCCATCACAGCTGATACTGTGTTTGGATGTACGTATCGCATGTTAACCTATTCCCTCACGCCTTTTGACGCCTCAGTAAAAGTCACTTTCTGAAACCATTTTGATAAATAGAGTATTTGCTCCATATGACCAATCACAGTGGTTTCGACATTACACAACTCCTTTACTGTAGTCAAAGTCGATAGATGTATTAAAAAAGTACAAAGAAATAGCCTATGAGTGAATGGGCTGATCCAGTTGCCTTGGTACACA
The DNA here is from genome assembly GCA_963576725.1 of Azorinus chamasolen. Classification (NCBI taxonomy): domain Eukaryota; kingdom Metazoa; phylum Mollusca; class Bivalvia; order Cardiida; family Solecurtidae; genus Azorinus; species Azorinus chamasolen. The sequence continues at coordinate 39,536,401 of OY755237.1, read as the reverse complement.
CTAGATTGCTCTGAGACTTTTACAAACTGATTTCTATTATCGTATACCATAGTGTGTGTCCCTTATTATAAACATAATATCCGCTCAAAGTTTTCATCAGCAGATTTTTGTCTTCTTCCAATGCGTTCAAGACTGTGAGAACATATTGTCCGGGTGTCCAACAGCTTACATTCTGATAAGATGCCATGTTACCCACCGTCTCATCTGGATCCAAGCTGTTTGCAAATGCCAGTCAGATCGTTCTTAGCAGAACAAGGTTTTGAAACTGTCCAGGTTTTCATATACAATATGTTACGTTTAATAATTTTAAGTACTGAAGGTACTCGGTGATTTATATTGACATACACATTATGTGTAGACAAACACTTTAATCATTTGAATGTGAGGATCGGATGGACTTTTATTTGCAAACAGTGTAGACCCTGAGGAACCCTCTGATTAGGATCTACGCTGTTTGTCATGCAGACTCCACGATCACGCTAAATACCTTTTTATTACTGACTGGACTGCAGTGTTAAACAGTGATGGGCTATTTTTAGATACAATATCTGTGAATAAATCTACCGAAAAGGAGCATTAACTTAAGAAAAGGAAAATTTTAGAATTTTGTAGTTTGAAACCATTATGATAAAAAGATCATTTGCTCCTATGGGAGCAAGTGCTCTATATATCACAATGGTTTCATAAAGTGACTTCTACAGAGTCGTCAAAAGTCGTCAATATGAGGGAATGGGTTAAACAGTGATGGGCTATTCAACTCTGCTGATAAATCAGCTTTTGACGGCTTAACCCTTACAATGTGAGAAACGAATCTTTAATGACAGTTGCAAACAGTGTAGATCCAGATGAGAGTGCTCCTAGAGGAGCCCTCTCATCAGGGTCTGTACTGTTTGTCATGGTACACTTTTCTTCAGAAACATCCCTAAATATTCACCATAAGCTGGACCTGTTTAAATTTTGGAATAGTCCATTTGAAACTTCAGCATTGTAAGCGTTAAGGGTGATTGCGAAATTTAATGACGGGAACAGGATTGTGCAAAACCCGAAAAAAAACAAAAAAAACTAAGTGGTACAAAGTGCGAGCATGTGGCTTGTTCTCGCTAATGACTATTTCAGAGTTCTAGGCCAAATGCTAATAAGGTTTGGCAGAGAATCAGCCAACAGTTACGCAAAAAAACCTAACATGAACGCTATACAAGACAAAGTATTGTCTCAAAAGAATAGTCAGTGATACGATAATCAATTATGCGTTATGTGAGAAATCGTGAATACATGTTTCTAAGCAAACTAATTTAATCCAGATAAGACACAGTGGAACTGTGCCTTTTATAACAACATTTCGAGACAAAAAATGCCTATACCCATACCCAGCGTACTATTGATTAACCCTTCGTTTGCTACTCACGTCAATATACCTACATGTAAATAGTGAAGACCCAGATGAGAGAGCTCCTGCAGGAGCTGTCTCATCAGGGTCTGCACTATTTATAAGTTGATTGTGCAACCAGTGCACTCCACAACAGTGATTGCGCAGCGAAATACTTGTACACAGTGAAGATATTTACTTATACAACAGGACATGGGTAAAGAAGGAGAAATGTGTTTTAAAATTCAGCAAGCGAAGGGTTAACACAATAAATGTATTCAGGTAATTTAATATACGCGTAAAGTAAATAATCCAAATTGTTCCACTCGAGTTATCTAGGAACGTTGTCATTTGTTGCTTGCTTGGAAACGATCTGTAATTACGAAAGTTTGGCGACGCGCCACCATCGTACGTCAGAATCATGCATTAAGGAATTAAGCCATTTATTGGCTTCGGCTTGCGGCAGTCACTCTGAGGCAGGACTTCAGGATGACCATGCTTTGTTTCGATACTCGCTTGTTTAAAATTACATTCCAGAACAAAACGATTGTAATATTTTCCCCGTTCTCACTAATGCCCAATAATTCTTTGACGTTTGGTGTTTTTAGCATTTTGCAAGTCCAGTGCACTGTACTCCAAATTTTCTTTTATTTTAAATGTGTAATAGAAAATAATCAAGTTCTGATTTCATTTATTTATTGTAAAAATATATTTGTCCTAGCGGGTGCACATGTACATATTAAAGCACATATCTGGTGTTCTGGCATGAGTGTTGTTGTTTTTTATTGTCCTTAAAAGTGTAAAAATTCAATAGCCAACACGCTTGCTGCATCGTAAGATAACACAATTATACTGTATTATTGAATATGTCATTTTAACATCTAGTTTGATTGATTGTATACTGTATTAATTACTGTAAAGTTATATGGCAGTATTGATTTATTATTGCGTACATGTCATTTGTTCGAAAGTCGGTTGCCCTATATACCCTTTCGAACCGATGAGTCAGTGCCCGAAACATCGCTTGAGAACGACGTATTTCTGGTTTTCCAAATGTCCACCTTTCAAATATCATTTTCAGCATAACCATATCTTATTATTTTAAAGCCTTGTCCTCTTTCTGCTATTATTTCGTATGCTAATATTTTATATGGTCATGTTTTCCCCATGTTAATTAAAAGTACTAAACAATACATGTATTGATCTCTGTTTTGTCTTCTATCCTGCTTAAACATTTTGTACAGCCATTTGACGCTTACCTCTCGTGTTCCCGTATTATTTAATCCATTCCCTCATTGGCTATTGTTAGATCTAACCTCTTTGAATAAATCTACCGAAAAGGAGCATTAACTAGAGAAAAGGATTTTTTTTTTTATAATTTTGTAGTTTGAAACCATTGTGATAAATAGAGCATTTGCTCCTATAGGAGCAAATGCTCTATTTAATACAATGTTTTCATAAAGTGACTTTTACAGAGTCGTCAAAAGTCGTCAATATCAGCGAATTGGTTAAGACGGCATGTTCAGATCTTATTTTGATATTATATCAATATTTATATATTCTTAGTAGGCACAGCAAGCAAACTGTTTGCTAGCTTGTATAAACCATTGCCATGGATAGGTTCAGCAAACTGTGTAAATTCTGATCAGGATCCCTCTGATCTGTGTCTACACTGCTTGTCTATGTTCTTTTTAAGGGACACCGGGCACCAGTTGGTTAAAAAGACTTCCGTTAGCATCCCAATGCTTGATAAAAAGGCGTATTCCAAGTACAGTAAATTCCTCTAAACCGAGCGGTAAATTTACTATAAATATCGGCCGTTGAGACATAAGGCAGCTTAACACGGGATGAACGTCACACATGACTTTCACCCTGTATTAAGCAGCCATCTGTCTAAAGGTATCTAGATTCTACTCTACTAGAATTCCGGTTTAGAGAGGTGTTACTGTTCTAAAATTGTAATTTCTCCTCCAAACCGTATGTCTTTACCTCTGATCAATAGACATGGGTCCATATATAACTTACTTGGTATCTCGCTGCTATAGGAAGGGGGCTTAAGCAAATATATGTGCTACATGTAGTCTTGAAACAAAAAAAAAGATTTAATTATCCTGTCCATACTTCTGCGAATTTTGCGTTATGTGGTGCCCAAAAGCCCTTGCTGGAAAACTACGGACGCTAAACAAACACATAAAAACGACTATTAATAATATGTTACCATCTGAATGCACGACAAACATATACTGTCAGTTGTAAACAATGCAGACCCAGACCAGAGGGCTCCCCGAGGAGCCCTCTGATCAGGGTTCGCACGATTTGTCATTCAAACTCTTCTAGCAAATTTCAGCCTTTCATACTGAGTGGACTTTATACACTAATGGACTAGTCTCTTCCGTAAACTCAGCTTTGAAAGGGTTATTAACCCTTACAACGCTTAATTTTCAAATGGACTATTCCAAAATTCAGACAGGTCACGAGTATGGTGAATATTTATGGACGTTTCTAAAGAAACGTGTAACATGACAAACAGTGCAGACCCTGATGAGAGGGCTCCTCTAGGAGCCCTCTCATCTGGGTCTATACTGTTTGCAAAGGACATTAGTGACTCGTGTCCCGCACAGTAAGGGTAAAAGCTGGTGGATATAAGCTTATCGAACGACTTACAAACTTAGATACAGAACAACATTCGTAGATTTAGTCAGAACATGCGTGCTACATGATATCAGTTGTAAATATCAAAGGGCAACTTTGCCTTTTATTAGTTTGATGTTCGAAATATAAAGCACTGCTTTTATATTGGTTCATTTGCGTGTTTACAGTTTGCAAGCAGATGAAAGAAGGCATTGCTGCAGTGTTTGGTCCAGTGACTAAAATTCCCCGTGCCCACGTACAGTCCATATGTAACTCGTTTGATATTCCGCACCTACAAGCCCAGTGGGACTCCCGGGACCCACGTGACTACTACTCCATCAGTGTATATCCTGATTACCAGGAGCTGAGTAAAGCCTACGCCGATCTAATACGCTACTGGGGTTGGAAAAAGTTCACGGTGATATACGAGGATAATGACAGTAAGTTATGGCAGTAGACTTTGGTTGTTGACATTGGTTATTTTTTCATGTTTTTTTTTTAGTATTTGTTAGATGGTAAAGACGCTAATACACTTGTTTATTCACACGCAAAATGACCTGTAGTATGTTACACAGGGCTGTAAAAAAGAGGTGTACTTGTCTGCCAAATCTTGTATTTCTCCGCCAAACCATCTTGCTACCATTTATTAGAATCGCCTCGGAGAGGCGATTCTAATGAAAGGCAGCAAGATGAAGTTTGGCGGAGAAATATTAATGGTATTGTTTTTAGATACTTTCAATACACCTCCTTCTAATAGGTCTGGTGTGTTTAGTACAGCAGAAATAGGAACCAATGTTGAAACTAGCAATCAGCATCTCAGGTTATTTATATTGCGGATGTAAATGCAGCATTGATGTGACAATAGTATGTTGTTTCAGTTAAAACTGCAGTTGCTTATTTAACAATTGAATTTACGACCTTAATTCGATCGATGACACCAGTCATTCAATAATTGTTATATACCTACATGAGCGGTTGACTTATTCGGCGTCTGACCAAAACTCTTTAACACACATGTTGTAATTTAAAGGAAACATGGATACAGTAAAAAACCCTCTAAACCGGACATTTAGCATAAATATCGGTCTTGGAGACAGGTGGCAACTTAATGCAGGGTGAACGTGATGCAGAAAAGAGCTTTCTGTATGATTTTACCCTGTATTAAAGCAGCCATGCTTTCTGCATGATTTTCACCCTGCATTAAGCAGTCACCTGCCTAAAAAATCTTATTTCTTCCCTACTAGAATTCAGGTTTAGAGGGTTTTACAGTATGTATTTTATTTGAGAAACAAATAAGCAGTTGTGCAAACAAGCATTTTTTCAGTTTGCTGAAGTTGAAGTACATGTATGCTATTGTAATTCTTACATTACTATTTTATATTGCAGGCTTGGTACGCCTGCAGGAGGTGTTGAAAGCCACAAAAGGAAGGGACTACAGAGTTACCGTCCGTAAACTGGACACGTATCAGAGCAGTTATATCGGCATGTTTAAGGACCTGAAAGAAAAGAACGAATATCATATCATCGTAGACTGTGATGTGTCGAAAGTTAAAGCAGTTCTTCACGAGGTAAATCACCAACGCATTGTTGAAATGCATGAAACATTCACGTCAAAATTCAGTCTAAGCATTTTATTATATAATAATACTCATATACATTGAAACCTCCTTAAACCGGGTTCAGATTAGTATCATTTCTGGTCTGTAAGACAGGTTGCAGTTTAGTGTAGGGTTAAAATATCCTTTGCGAAGTTTCTGCTTGACTTTCACCGTGCATTAAACTGTCACATGTCAAAGAGATCTAAATTCGTCATTACGAAATATCTGGTTTAAGGCAGTTTAATTGTCATTGTATTTTTACAGTTGAAATGTTCTTAATTTTTATTTAGTACTTTGTATTCCAGTCCATGATAACCCTAGTTTATGCTCAAATGAGATGTCAAGTAATATTGCGTCTAATTCTAATAGTTTGACAGTCTTTGTTGCGTCTGTTAAACCTCTCCCTGTTCAATGTTTATTTCTTTCAATACCCACTGAATATCCATGGACAAATAATTTTAATGAAATCTGAAAGGTGGAATATTGTAGCCATTCAAACAGTAAAGAAACAGATCTATCAAATTCAATTTACAAACAGGAGCCGTCTGATCAGGATCTTCTCTGTTTGCAAATGCGTAAAAATGCGTTTTGATGAAGGAAAGGGTTAAAATAAATGGCAGACTCTGAACTTCTAGAATAGAATTGATATCGATGAATTTTACACCGAATGCTAAAGATCAAAATCAATATAAGAGCCACATCAAGGAAACTTAATTATTCGGGTATAATACTAGTATTGACGACAAGTTGTCTTGTCAGGGTCCACACTGTTTGATAGTTCAATCTATAAAATACAGAAGGGTTATACTTTACTTGTTGAATACTCATACAAACTGTCATCCAATAATTTTATGGAATGTATGGATGTGATACATAGTAAAGAATCAGATCTGTAATACAGTAAAACCTCTCTATAACGACCATTGAATTACATCAAGTATTTTGTGTTAAAGACAGATGACTGCTTAAAGCAAAGTGAAAGTGAAAGTGGAATTGAAAAAGTAGCATTTTACAATAGAAGCCAGTGTAAGTTAAACTTTATATCATTGAAGCAGACAGGAACGATTCATCCCTACCGGGACTGCTTTATCTGTTTCTTGTGTGTTTGCAATATAGTGTAAATATGAGTGTATACAGCAAACCCTCTCTATAACGGTCACTAAGTTACATCAAGTATATTTGTTAAAGGCAGGTGGCTGCTTAAAGCAAGGCGAAAGTAAAACAGAACGCTCCTATAGGAGCGTTCTGTTTTACTTTCATCTTGCTTTAAGCAGTCACCTGCCCTAAATACCAACTAATTATCACAATTTAGTGGCCGTTGTAGAGATGTTTTACTATATGTATGCAAATAGAGAAGATCCTGATCAAACAACTCTTTTCTGATTGCATCGTGATATATACAATGGTAAATGAAAAGCAAACATTATGACTGATCAGATATTGTGTTCCTGTTAACACCAGTGACGCCGTTATATCTATGTTAATTGATGGATTGTCTCCAGTGATGCGGCCAAAGTAATTAGTAATATAAATGTATAGCAATATCATTAATCATTCTATTCATAGTTATATTGTTAGGCCTGCAAAGGTATTGACTATTTTGATCAATTTGTACAAAGATTAAGCGACGCAACTTTTCAAATGCTTATTGAATAAAACTTCGTGAGTAAGCCTTGTGCAGCCAGTTAATATACATTAAGAAGCCTTTAAATCGGAATTTTAGTAAGGATGAAATGAGAGTTTTAGGCAGATGGCTTCTTAATGCAAGGTGAAAGTCACGCACAAAGCGCATAGGGAAGCACAATTTTTACTTGAGTGTATGAATTGGTGGCGTTTTACTGTAATAATTTTCATAATCTCACAGTATCATTGCAAATTTTAAAACACTTGTAATTACCTCAGGAATGTAGTTAACCCTTCGCTTGTTATTCACGTCAATATACGTACCTGTAAATAGTGAAGACCCAGATGAGACAGCTCCTGCAGGAACTGTCTCATCAGGATCTGCACTATTTACAAGTTGATTGTGCAACCAGTGCACACCACAGCAGTGATTGCACAGCAAAATACGTGTACACGGTGAAGATATATGTAATTATACAACAGGGCATGGGTAAAGAAGGAGAATTGTGTTTTTAAAATTCAGCAAGAGAAGGGTTAAGAGACATACTGATGTATCGAAATCCATTATTTCTCCACCAAATCCTAGCTTGCTACTACCCATTAGAAAAGTCCCCCACGAGGGGACTCCGTTGTTTAGCAGCAAAATAGGATTTGGCGGACAAATCTATACCGTATTTAACCTTTTCCCCCAATATAATCGCCTTCTCACACAATTTGCAAACAGAGTAGTAGGCCCAGATTAACCCTTTCGCTGCTATGCCGGATCTGTGATTACCTATGCAAACAGTTTGGGTCCAGATGAGACGCCGAGCAACTCGGCGTCTCATCAGGATCCAATCTGTTTGTCACTGTTACTATGTTTTTGAAACAAAAATGAAGAAAATCAAAATAATGAAATTGTGTAGCAGACGACAAAGTTAATAGACGACAGAGTTTGGCAGCGAAAGGGTCAAACGAAGAGCCTTCTGATCAGGGTCTACTTTGTTTGCTTTTGATATTATACATATCTGATTCTACAGTTGCTTCCCTTTAAAATTCACTTTTTAAAAATTCAGCTAATACATATTCATGATGTCATTATCTCGTTCATGAATATTAAACAGGTAAAGGGTTCAGTTATATTTCACAAATACGCCTCTTATCTACACTGATGAAAGTACATTTCAGACTTGCACAATTATTTAATATTGTTTGTCTCATTTCAGGCACTGAAAATAAATATGTTATCCGAATACTATCATTTTCATTTCACAAGCTTGGTAAGTATTACAGTTGATATGTTCAGAACCAATTTATCATTTTTTGACATTTAAACGTGTATAGTATGCAGGACATATTTTTTTCATTTTTTTCACTCGCCCTGCAATATAGACAAAAAAAAGGGCAACGCAAATGAAGCATACGTTTTTATAATATATAAGTACGTGCTTTACAATTACAACTACATTTAACTCCTTCGCTGCCGAATATTGTCGTCTGCTAAATTTGTCGGATGCTCCATTTTTCGTTTGTGTAATTTTCTTCCATTTTCTTTCAAAAACATTACCACAGTAATAAACAGTGGCTTCTGAAGAGACGCCGAGTTACTCGACGTCTCATCTAAGTCCAAACTGTTTGCATAGGTAATCACAGATGCGACTTTGGCAATGACAGAGTTAAATTCTTAGCTTTTGCTTCCATTTGAACGAGCTTGATTTTATATCAGATTTGTCTAGGTTTCAATACATTGGGAGTAAAAAGTGTCATAAAATCAATGTTAGATAATGCCATATAGTTTGTGAATAGTTTCCTCTCTGTAAACTTTGTTGTCTGCTCCAATTTTCATTTTTTATTTTTTCTTCATTTGTTTTTACAAAAATAATCACAGTAACAAACAGTTTGGATCCCCATCAGACGCCGAGTTACTCAGTGTCTCATCTGATTACAAGCTGTTTGCAAAGGTCAACACAGGTGTGGCATCGACAGTGAAAGAGTTAAGCTTTCTGAGTTCCTGTCTTGAATACGAAACTATTCTCTGTTGAAATCGTGGTGACATATTCGACGTGAATCAGAAATGTGTGCATTTGTATAGCTTTAGTGACATTTTGAAGGTTGCCTTTCTTTGTAGGATTTAGGATTAGTTGATTTAGAGGATTACAAATACGGAGGTGCTAACATAACTGCCATGAGATTGATAGACCCGGAGCGTCCTCTTGTCAGAGAAGTGATGGGTGACTGGGAGATAGCTGAGAAACAAGGTATCGCGTCGCCACTACAGGGACAGAAGGAAATGCTGGTAAAATATTTTCTTTTGTCTTGGGTGTTTATGTCAGTACACTGTCACTTAGGACAAATATATACCAAATAAGACAATTCCAAATTGCAGTTACATTCTAACAATGTTTACCCCACCAAACACACTGGCAGTGGAATTCTCAAGAGTCGGCATGTTAGGTATGCGGGCATCAACCATTTTCCTTTCGAAATAATGTTATTAGATATTACAATGAAACTAGCTCATCCAAAGAGTTACACTGGGATTTAATTAGGGATCGAATTGGTTAGGCCCAGGTGCATTTTGATTAAACATAGGCGTTTGTCTTGAAAACCTGTTTCTGTGGTTATAAAACCCCTGAGTCTAAATTTTTGAGCTGGCTCAACATTTGCCCAATCAAATTCTTTGGAATGAACTCAGACTCAAGCACAAACGTTACACAACATCCGAACCTGGTTTTCCTAGAATATACATGCCCTTGTTTAACCCATTTGTGCCCAGTGCCCCTTTAAAGGGACACATGCAAACAGTGTAGACCCAGATCAGAGGGCTCCCGAAGGAGCCCTCTGATCAGGGCCTGCACTGTTTGCTGAAACCATCTATGCAAATGGCTTATTCAAGAAACTATTTTGTTCGCCGTGCCCCCTCCAAATAAAAAATGGATGGGTTCCAAAGTAAGGACTGGACGAGTTTTACTTAAGTGATATAGGGATAAATGGGTTAACGACAGTTTCTCTATCACTCTGCAAAGCTGTAGTTTAACATAGCAGCATAGATTCGAGGTTGTTGCTTCTCAATAACAAATGTTGCTTCATTCTTTACTCTTTCGTTCGTTTGTATTGACAATTGGACATAAAGTACCTTATGTCTTCTCTTTCGTAGACATCGGTATGACTTTAAACAATCGACTGGCAGTTATTATTTATTTTACATAATTCATTAACATAACTAATATTTCGATAGAAATGGCCTGTTCATTAAACTTAATGTTACGTGGTTTAGAGTGAGTATACAGTTTATACATGCCTGTCGGCAGGGTGATAAAAGTTTGTATTGCATTGTCATCTAACTATTCTTACAGAAGATCCTGTATCTTGGCACCATTTATATAATTCTAAACGTAGATAAACATGTTTCAGTAGAATCAAAGACAAAAGAACGTGTTTTTATAAACATATTAGTATCTGAACAGGTGGTTGAACAAATACCAGTGGATATCTAATCTTCAGTTGATACATAATTATTATAACATCATGTTTGACATTCACTTAGTTACAGACTAAATTTTGCTGCAGTTTTGTCAGTGGTTCATAAATATGAAACTGGAATATGGTCATTCTTACAACCTCTATTGTTGGATTTGACATTCAAAACACCAACATTTATTCTTGTAGCTGTAATATAACGTTGTTCAAATATATTTAAAGTTTCGATATTTTAACGCATGCTCTATAGGACGAAACCAACATTACAGCCCCTTTGGTGAGTAAAAGGCCTTGTCGACTTTTGGTGTTTGATCTAAACAAAAGGTGGGACCCCATTATGTGATAAAACATCCATATGTAAAATCGTAACCAGACAGCTATGAAAGAATTCCGTGTCTCATGTACAATTTACGTCTCGTATTACACAATGTGCTTTTCAAGGACAAATGCGAAAACCACGCTATTATTGGCGTAAATTGTACATATGGCAAAATTAGGGATACTTTCAAATATGCCACTATGAGTTTGTTTGTGTAAATATGAACTTGTGGTTTTGGCATTTGTCAGTGCAGTGTTGATGATTGTTGTTTTCAGCGGCTGTGGCATATTTTGTGCAAACAGGTTTCTATTTTACATATAAATATTTACCACATTGCTGGAATCTCGCTACGGTGTTCATTGACAACTGCCGTAAGATTACACTGCACTGGGTTGTTAATATACGAAGCAGGAATGTTTTGCATTTTTCTTGCAATACAGACATGCGCCCATTTAGCACGCTAGGTGTTTTTTCTTGTATGCAATATTTAAGAAAATAATCAAAGTATATAACCGTACAAAAAGGCCTAAGGCAGCATTTGTATTCAGGTACAGGCTTTACGTCAGCTGTCCATATCGATTGCTATTTTCCTTTCACAAATTCACACATTAAAAATCAATAATTGGTTATACCCTCAAACTTTGTGTTTACAAGTCGTTATTTTATTGGTACAAAGATACATTCTTACTAACAATCGCTGTTGTGACATGTTTGTTTGTGATGAGGCGTTTCCTTATATATATATTTAGTATATTTATAAATATGGAACATATGGTCATTAATGAACAATTGTTTTAGGCTCTGTCGTTCCTAACATTACACAATTAGTCAGTTTGCAATAATTAATATTACATTTCATTTTTCTAAAATGAATAGATGTGATTATTTTTAATTTAGCCAATTACTATTCCGGTAATTTTATTTTCGCATTTTGACTTCTTCAATCGACCATGTTTTTATACAATATTTCCCGGTATATGCATTTTTACTTTGTACGTGGAGATGTAGTTAGGACTTTTGGTGTTGGTTAAACTTTATGCATGCCTTCGATCGTTTGCAATTTTGCAAACAAAACTTTTGATAGTAGATACAGTAAAATCTCGATACTACGAAATCTTAGTAATGAAGAATTTATGTCATTGTAGGCAGGTGGCTGCTTAATACAGGGTGAAAGTCATACAGAAATCTCCCAGAGGAGCTTCCCGTATGACGTTCACCCTACGTTGAGCTGCCACTTGTCTTAAAGATCGATAAGGATATTTGTTTTAGTGTTCGAATTATCGGGGTTTCACTGTATAGTTTTTACAGACGGAATAATCAATCATCGGGTTTATGAACAAACTAGTTTTAAAGTGGCATTTTATACAGTTTTAACATTAAAACCGGTGAATTTAACTCATACTTTTGCCATACAATTGAACAAACTCCAGTTGCATTTAATACGTATTCTTTCCGTTAATGAGAAACATCATTTGTCGCTTTCCGACAAGCAATAACACATTATTTTGCATGCTTCCCAATTTCATGTCATGTTTTTTCTGAACTTTCAGCTATTTCATTATACTTGAAAGTAGCACAAAATTCCCTTTTGTATGTTTTCTGCGATTGATATATGTGACATATAGTAACCCCTAGCTTCAATGGTAGTAAATTCACTTATCTGTCATGTGTTTGTTTTGTTTCGCTGGTATGTAACGAAATGTTCTTCATGAATTGTTTGTTATTTAGAAATAGGTGTCGAAATTGCTTTTGTAATGCTAGTTATCTCCCTTTGCCTCAGGCAAAACCGGAATGCTGTCCTTCTATTATTAGCAATATTTACTAACTTTGAACATTTTACAACACTTCGATATTTGACTTAACATCTAAAGTAATGGCCAGAGCTGGTTTTGCATGTTATTGGTGGTTCGCATCACTTACTATGCGAGTATGTGTTCAAAACGTAAGTATATCGATAAGATGTGAAATCTGTGACACAGAAGTGGTTGTTTATTAGTAATGTTTGAAATATATGTTTATTTTGAAGATTCAATTTATGTACTTAAGATTACTTTAACGCTGTGGGTATGCAGTTGTGTTTTCACAGTTAAAAAACAAATTTATTATGTATTGGTGATATGAATTTATATATACAGTAAAACCCCTCTAATGCGACCACTTAATGAATAAACACGGCTGTCGTCATAAGCAGGTGGTTGCTTAATGCAGGAAAAAAATTATGCAGAAAACTCTTATATGAGCTTTCTGCATAACTTTCGTCCTGCATTAAGCTGCCATCTGCCTTTGCCACTGTGAATTATGCCCCTTGTTGATGGTCGCATTAGAGGGGTTTTACTTTATTAAGTGGAAGGTAAGCATTCACATACAGTATCCTATCTAAGAGATGTCTAAGAGCAACTTGTTTTTTGCCAGTAAAGGTTTGTTAGTAACTACATGTAGATATAATTATGTTTATGTTGATCGGTTGATCTAATAAAATGCTACTAACGAGAAGAGAACATAATCATAAAATGGAGTAACCCAAATATCCTGATGGGGCGGGTCCAGTTTGACGGGTAAAAAAGGTTAACCCTTATCCCGCTATGCGTGACTCACATTTGCAAACATGTTGGATCCAGATGAGACAACCAGTAACTCAGTATTTAATCAGGATCCAAGCTGGTTGAGACTCGATGAATAGCGATTCGGGGTTTACAAAATTACACAAGATCCACAATTTAGCAGACATTATTTTCTCACAGCGGGACAACAGTTAAGTACGTTAATCACCTCTACAGGGCGGTGATGCGCTGGCATATATACGGAGGCACCTAAGCACTTGCGAAGAGTGTATGTAGGTTTTATAATGGATAATTGTCAATCATTTCTACGACGGACAAGTGGTTGTGTAAACATATGACACAGCTGAAAGAGTCACTTCAGAGCGGTTTAACGGTAATTGCGTGGCAGACATTTTCAACAGCCTCCTCTACCTGCGTTAGGAGTGTGGTTGCAAATGTTTGTAGAACTATTGCAGTATAAGCTCACTAAAGCCGCAGTAAAGCGACCGCATCATCTATTAAAGGATGGGGTCTATATAAGCAAGTGATTGCTTAACCCTTTCCTGTTGAATATTCATGTAAGATATAATATCATGAATATATATTAAGTGATTGTTTTTGTAATGGCATATATACACAGGGTGTATATTGGTATTATCATATTTTGCACGGATCCCTTAACATAAACACAGTCGATAAAAACAAATACATATTGTTTCTTTTTAACCGTACGTTTTCTGATAAACATTATGTCTTCTCTGGTTTATTTTAATTTCACTTTATTCCGGTTCGTTCAAACGTTTGAGATACTTATGAAGGAATGTCAAGCAGCTTACTCGGCGTAGCATCTGGGACCAAGCTATTTGCAAATGCCAGCCAGTTCACGCTTATCAGGGTATGGGTTTATCCTTTAAATGCGCGACACGAGTGCATTGTCATTTTTAAACTGTGTAGACCGTAGATGGTCCCTCTGATCAGGGTCTGCACCGTGTGGCATTCAAAAGGTGAAGTATTGCTTGCATTCTTCTTATAAACCCATTCCCACTTGAACATTATTCAATAGTCCATGACCTTGTAAACGCTCATTGACGTACTGTTGAAATGGAACATGGACAGGAGATTTTTGTTGGCCAACTGCATAAACATATCCATTAAATAACAGTAGCAAACATGGCAGACCCAGATCAGACATCTCCTACTGGAGCTGTCTGATCTGGTTATACTCTGGTTGCAAAGACATAAGTGGGGAAAATATTCAAATGATGCCGAACTATCACTGAATATAAAATAAGACAAAACTTATGCAAGCGACGAAGTAATCTTTTTTCCAAAAGAAGGGTTTTCGTTACAACTATTCTTAAAATGCATAGCAAAATTCCATACGCCGCTTTAGCGGACAGTCCGCTACTCGATCGTTTCAATATTTGTTTTTAATTGATACTTGATTCGACAGTTGTACGACCATAAACTGTTTTGATATGATTGTGTTTCAGACATACATCAATGTCTATATTTTCAGACGGAAGTAGCGTTAATGTATGATGCGGTACTGTTGTTTACCAAGGCTTTGAGCGAACTGGCACCTACAATCGTAACAGAGCCACTCTCTTGTAACAAACGATCAGCATGGGTGAATGGAAATAGTTTGCTGAACTACATGAAGTCGGTATGGCTATTTTTAGATCCTACCTCTTTGATTAAATCTACTGAAAAGGAGCATTAGTAAAGAAAAGGAAACTTTTAGAATTGTTTAGTTTTGAAACCATTGTGATAAATAGAGCATTTGCTCCTATGGAGCTCCTATGGAGCAAATGCTCTATATATCACAATGGTTTCAAAATTGACTTTTACAGAGGCGTAGAAAGGCGTATTTATGGAGGAAAGGGTTAATTACCATTGTGATGCTGTAAGAATTAGCACATACATATTTTGTATAATTAATTCAAGTCTTTGTTTAGGGTTTCGATTTCGAGGTTACAATTTGTGATGCTTGGAATCTTGTTATTTGGACAAAGGCGCTTCAGAGATATGTAAATCGTTAATTTCATCTGTATTACAATGTACAGTGTTTTCATTTAACAGAGATATGTCTAGTACAATAACCCTTTACCTTGTGAATATTCGTTTAAAATAATAGCATCATGAATATAAATTAGCTTATTTTTTACAGTAGAATATAAAACAAAAGGGTATGGCCACGGCGGAATCAGATCTATATTATTTCATAAGCAAGCAGAACAGACCCTAATAAGACCGCCCCAACAGGAACAATCTGATATTGGATATACTCTGTTAATAGGCATCTCTATCAGGTAAAAGGTTAACAGACGTAATGGGTAAACAGTGTAGACCCGATCAGAGAGTTTCCAATGATGTGCTCTCATTAGGATCGACACTATTTATTTTCCAAGGTTATACCGGGGGTAACACCTTTTGCAGAAAAACCTTTCAAAGTCATTATTATATTAACATATTTTTGGAAAATGTACTTAGGGAATGCTGTTTGTGTCATTTAAAAGTATTGTTTCCTCTGAAGCTTATTATCGAGTGTTTCCAATCAAACACGACACGCAGACAAAATAAAACAACAGTATAAGTATAGGTAATTATTTATTGAATGCCCACAGACATTCTCCAGATGGCGGTGGAAGACTATGGAATGAATATTTATTAGCTAAATATTGTTCATGTAAAATGTTCGAGGGAATGGTTTGCTTTGGCTAGGTCTACTCTGTTTTAAAGGCAAAGGAAAATGGTTATTTATGAATGCCCACTGACATTTTCTAGATGGCAATGGAAGGACTATCGGGCGATGTTCGCTTTGAAAATGGAAAACGGGTCGATTTTCAACTGGACGTCATTGAACTCAGACAAGATGGGTTAAATAAGGTGAGTTTGATATCGTTTAAACATAATTTCTGATGAATTCTATATAAATCATGTATTGTAGGATCACTAGGTAGTATAGTCTGCTTACGTGCGCAATAATTTTGTAAAACAAATTCTGAAGCAATGATTGCACTTGATACGTTTCTGTCAGTTATTACATTATGATCCACTGACTAGAACAGATTAGTGGATTCATTTCCGAATCCTGTTTATCAGGTATATGGCTGGGTATGAAAAACGACCACTAGTTTACTTATAAAGCAGGACAGGGAGAAGTGTAGTATACAGGGGACACACCTTTGTCACCGCACATAGTTTTATGATCACAACGTTTCTAGTTTAGTCTTTCCCGTCTGCACTGTTACTCTTGAGCCTGTTTCCCGTATATTATGAACATAAATTTCCTTAGAGCATAGCATGTGACAGATCGGTGTACATAGATTATAGTTTTGCAGTATTCCAATATTGAATTATCATATTTGGTTGTTTTTGTGCTTTGTGTTCCACTGTATGTTTTTTATCTAAACTGTTATATTTCGCTTAATAAGGTATCATCCATTGACGAACTGATTGCAATGAATTCTAATTTGAAACAGCATTATCAAGTACATACATAGTGCGCATACAGCATGCATTTTCCGTTTGACTGAATTACCACGGATGTTTGATTATCCATGCACATGTAGTTTATAGTACAGTGATTGTCAGGCTATTTCTAATCAATAATTATTGGAGTATTTCCATTGAAGCGATATTATTTTTCCAATGTGATACAGTTTATATAATTCTATTTAGAGTCGTTGTATCAGCGTTAATAAACTGATCGTCAAAGGGCACCTATTTATGAACCTTGTATTCGTGTTTATTAGGTAGGAACATGGGATCCACTTCTTGGTATCAACATCACGGCGTCAAAGAAAGAGCGTCAGAGGCAAGATCTCTCAAAATTGTCCAGCAAGACGCTTCGAGTCACAACTATTTACGTGAGTTGATAGAGGATGAAAAACTGCATTTACGGATCAATTTATACAAAGAGTTACATCGTACACTTCAATTGATAAATAGGGTCCAGGTATTGTTGCACGTATCCTCCCATCACTGCCGTATTGTGTTTGTCTGAACAAACATTGGAGTACGAACGAACAATTCGGGGTTATAACAAATTTCAGAAGAATACTGGTCAAGTAATGTTCAATTAAAAGTCATTCACATCTGAACGCAGTCTTTTATGTTCCAACTCCTAACGGTACTAACCTCTTAAACAGTCGTCACATACTTAGAATAGTTCGGCAGTTGATGGTTACTTTTTCAAACATCTTAAAATCAGTTGGAGATCTCTCAAACACTGGGTTGCTTTGCCGACCATTACATACATTGCAAAAGGTTCCAATCATTGTTCTTGTCATGCTTAACGATATAACAATGTCCGGTGTGTTGAGTTTCATTTTCAGAATGACTTACGATACCGATGCAAGAACGGTTTGTTTATTTATATGTAAGAAGTGTAGTTAAAAAGATTTTTTAAGACAAGTTATTTATATGTATCTCAGGATGAACCGTATGTGATGAAGAAAAAGACTGTGGACGAGACAGGCAAGGTCCATGAGGGATTCATAGTTGACTTACTAGATCTCATCTCTACAAAACTGGGATTTAATTATACAATATATGAAGTTGCCGACAAAAAATATGGGTCAGAAGTTGATGGCAAATGGAATGGCTTGGTAGCGGATCTGATGCTGCGGGACCCACAGAAGGCAATTATTGTTTTATTTATGATCTTGTTATCAAGATTTACTAGTGATGTACAATCGATATACATGTATTTTCAAAGCAAAGTGCAACTACCACTTGCTTAAAGTAAACCCATTTGTTCCAAGTGTCCTATAACACTTTACTCCACAAATGCGCCTTTCTACGCCTTTGCAAACAGAGTAGAACCAGATCAGACGGCTCATACAGGAGCCGTCTGATCAGGGCCTGCTCTGTTTGCTTATGGTGTAATATAGATCAGATTCTACCGATTCTGCCTGAGCCAAAATGTCATGTGTTTATAAGCCATTATAAAAAATAATCGTATTAATATTCATGACGGCATTGTTTCCCACATGAATAGTCATCTGGGAAAGGGTTAATCTAATTAATATTCATGAAGTCATTATTTATTTAAAATCATGGAGGAAAGGGTTAAAATGATATAGGCAAACAATGTAGATTCAGATCAGATAGCTTCTTTAGGGTCTGCACTGTTTGCAGACCCTCTGATGAACCGCTGGTAATTGCTTGTATTGTGTTTGCTGTGCCCAATGGATATGAAAATGGATGGGTTGCAAAATAATTTCTAGACGGGTTTTCGTTAAATAATATTGGAATAAATGGGATAATGTTCAGTAAATTGTATAATCTTGTATTAACCCATTCTCTCCTATTGGCAGCTTTTGACACCTCTGTAAAAAGGTCCTTGTTGAAACCATTATGATACATAGAGCATTTGCTCCTGTGGAGCAAATGCTCTATATATCACAATGGTTTCAACACCACACAATTCTTAATTGCTCCGTTTCTATACTTAATGCTCCTTTTCGGTAGATTTATTCAAAGAGGTTGGTTCTAAAATTGTTTAGGAGGGAATGAGTTAACAAGTCCTTTCCAACACGATGTAATATATTTCATTTCATACTTTAGTGCAATGATGGTTTGAAGATGATTTTATAAATATAAATGTTTAACCCTTTCCATCTTCTGTATTCCAAATGCCAATACCTACTGAATATCCATGGACAAAATAGTTATGATGAAATATGGAAGGTGGAATATTTTAGAAAGTAAAGAAACAGATCTATCAAATTCCATTAGCTAAAAGAGCAGACCCTGATCAGCCGGCTCCTCTAAGAGCTGTCTGATCTGGGTCTAAACTGTTTGCAAATGCGTGAAAAAGCGTTTATATGAAGTAAAGGGTTAACTACATTACATATAGATTTCCCTCATTTACATTTGACTCATATGTTTAGTATATTTTATGGTCGTATGTCGTTGTTAAATGCAGAGAGCAGACCTGGCTGCAGGAGGTATGACTATTACATATGACCGTGAGAAGGTTGTCGACTTCACCAAGCCTTTCCTGAATCTTGGTATCACTATAGTCTACAAGAAGCCTCAGAAGTCGCCGCCTAAACTTTTCTCCTTCCTCTCTCCGTTGTCTATTGATGTGTGGATCTATATGTTGGCTGCCTACCTGTGTGTTAGTTTCATGCTCTTTGTTATCGCAAGGTAAGTACAATATATGTCATGGCAAGTATCTGCATGGTGTATGGGTAATCTATTTACTCAAAAACGAGAATTCAATTGGTAAATGTTCTCCATTTGAATGATATCTGCGGCCAGTGTTTTGGTAAATTACGATTTATTCCAAGAACTGAGAGACATTGCTATAACGGACTAAGATATGTAACGTGTTTTGGAGACAAAGTAATTGTAGTTACATGTATCACTTTACCCGTACTTATTTAAAAATGAATCGTGTCAAATATCAATGTAGCAGTTTTATTCATATCAATACAATGTTTTACGATACATGTACAATGTGAAACAAAAGTATATTTAACCCATTTGCTCCCAGTGGATTCTTCCATGCTTATATATTGGATTAGTTTATCTTTTATCTAAGGGATGTCTGGTCTAAATTTTCATTTTTTGTTTTATATTGAATTTCCTATCAGCAGTGTAGAATCTGATCAGACGCCGTGTTATGCGGCGTCTGATCAGAGTCTACACTTTTTACCTACGTCCCATATATGCGATCATGGGAGCAAATGGCTTAATTATTTTATTCTTATTGCCAAAAAGGACCATGAGCAAAGACCAGAGGCTTGAAGGTGCCACCTGGTTGTTTACAACTTATTTTCTAAGCACCAATTGTTAGAATTATTGCAAATATACAACCTTAATGAAAAATACATATATCTATAAAGCATATGTACACAGTGTCATTTGCAATAGTGGCTAACTATTTTACCACCATTATCGCGAAAATGCACCTCGACATACACAGCAGTCCAAGATCAGACGCCGCATGTTTACAAGGTCTCTGGTCACGGGCTTCACTGGTTGAACCAATCTCTACATCTATGTATGCGGTTTGTTCTTTTAAAACGGGCATTTATGTAGCTTAATTGATCATTTTATCGAAATGTTTTAACAACATTGGGTTGCAGTAGAGTACGGTTAGAAAGTTAGCTCAAATACACATCTTTTGCAGATTTAGCCCATACGAATGGACTAATCCACACCCTTGTAACGAAGACTCGGACATTGTTGAGAACCAGTTTACAATTCTCAACAGTCTTTGGTTTACTATTGGATCTCTTATGCAGCAAGGTAAAGTAACGGAACAAAGACAATACTTATTTTTGGTTACTTTTTAGCTCGCCAGAGCACAAATTGCTCAGGGTGAGCTTTTGTGATTGCCTGATGTCCGTCGCCCGTCGTCGCGCGTCGTCCGTCGTCCCGCGTCAACAATTTGAACCTTTAAAAATCTTCTCCTCTGAATCTACAGGGTTTTCAGCTTTCATCTTTAGCACATAGCATCATCTGTAGGTCCTCTACAAAAGTTATATAAATTATGTCCCTTGAGTCAAAATTGGCCCCACCCTGGGGGTGTCAAGTTTTCAATAGAAACATATAGTGAAAAATTTGAAAATATTCTCCTCTGAAACTGGAAGGTTCTCAACTTTCATATTTGGCACATTTCATCATATTCACATTCTCTACAAAAGTTATATAAATTATACCCCTGGGGTCAAAATTGGCTCCGTCCCAGGGGTGGCCAGTTTTTTTTAAGTAGACTGCTGTGTAAGTTTTCTTTAACACTAGCAGAGTGTTGGGTTCACTTAGTAGTTATGGGCATAGGGAAAGACTTCTACAGTCTAAGGGTTTCCCTCTATCTTGGACTGCAGATAGCCTGGGTTAGTCTTATGCAATTACTGGAGAGGTCAAGTTCCTGTTCACTGTTATGTTGTCTGCTTCAGAATTATTGTCTGTTCACACTGTTTTAACCCATTCCCTCATAGGGATCTTACCTCTTTCAATAAATCTACCTAAAATGAGCATTTATTAGAGAAAAGGAAAATTTCAGAATTGTGTAAATTTGAACCCATTGTGATAAATAGACCTCTATTTGCATACAAAGGTACATTTATGGAATAAAGGGTTAGTGCATATCAATCTTACAATTAACTCTCTTGTACAAACCACATATGAAGTTCACATATGTACCAGATCAGAATCCAAACTATGTGCAAATTAGAAATCACCTCTTAAACTGGAATTTCTCAGCTTTCATATTGGCACATATCATCATCTTTAGGTCCTCTACAAAAAATATATGAATTATGCCCATGGGTTCAAATGAAGCCCTGTCCCCAGGGGTGGTAAGTTTTCTATAGAAACATAGTGAAAAGTTTGAAAATCTTCTCCTCTGATTGTCTGGTGAGCGATATCAGAGCAATCATGGCCCTCTTGTTTAAATAGCATTGTAAAGTAAAGAAGCCGTTTTAAGAGTATGGAAGAACTACTTTGTTCAGGTAATGGTTAATCCTTAATAAGCACCAACCGAGTATATAAGACAATTCCAAGTAGTGTAGACCCAGATCATAGTGCTCCAGAGGGAGTCATTTGATCGGGATCTGCTTTTTGTGTGATAATAATCATGTTTTCAGTACATAATTGTGATAAACTTTGAGTTTGAATAGTAATTCTGAAAGGGGGACCGGTTTTAATTATTTACATGGTTAAGGGTTAAACATAAGTCTAACCCTAAACATACTGTGACGCTTCTCTAATTCTTAACACTTTCGCTGCCACGCAACTCATCTGTAAACATTGGTATTTACTGTAATTTGCATTGTTTAACGACTCAATGGTCCAGATAGGATCTGTAAATTTAAATATTTTCAACACAAACTCTATTTCTCAACCAATCCATATGTTATAACTACTTTTAGAATCATCTCTAAGAGTCGATTCTAAAGAGTGGTCACAAGACAGAGTTTGGTGGAGAATTTACGATTTTAGTATCTGAGTATGCACATTTATCTGTAGCTATGTAATTGCTTTCAACATCCGTAATCACGGGAACAGTTTGGATTCTGGTAAATTAGTGTTTTATCTGGATCCAAACTGTTATAAATCTGATCATATATATACCATTGGTAGCGAAAGAGTTAAAATGGTGTAATATAGTTTTTATAGCAATTATTCTAAAAGAGTCTTGCTCAAGGAAGTTTAAGCCTTATCTCAGCGATATTTACCTAATTAAGACTGTATGTAAATAATAATTACATTAATTAGCCGCATGTTTATAATGGCATATAAACAAATGACATCTTAGCCATGACAGAAATTGTAACTGTTTATAAGTTCATAAGAAATTAGTGCAGAACCTGACCATATGGCTCCTATAGGAGCCGTCTAAGATGGGTCTACTCTGTTTGCAAAGTGCGTGCAAAGGCGTCACTATCAGGTAAGGGCTTAACCTATTCCCTCCTACTGACGCCCTTTGACACCTCTTTAAATGTCATGTTTTGACACCATTGTGATAAAAAAGCGTTTGCTCCATAGAAGCAAATGCCCTGTTTATCACAATGGTTTCAAAACTACACAATTTTAAAATTTCCCTTTCTGTAGTAAATGCTTCATTTCGGTAGATTTATTCAAAGAGGTTGGGTCTTAAATAGTATAGGAAGGGATGGGTTAAGTGCGATCTGATGGGCATTTGCAAGCAGTTTCTATCCAGATGAAACCGAATCACTTGGCGTCTCATCTGGATCCAATCTGTTAGTGGTTTCTCAAAAGATTTAATTAATGTAACGAATACCTGCAGATCAGAATTTGAGCAGGCTTTACTTTTTACAGTTGGATATGTGTTAAGATTATTAATACTCGTGTACATGTATCCAACAAACCGTGGATGCATTTCAACCAAATTATTTGTTTTTGAATGTAATAATTCCTGGAAACCTCATAAAGTCGCGCTTTGCAGTATTCGTTCTAATTTTTATGTGTTGAAATGTAACGATATTATCGGATTTATTTGCTAGGGCTTCCTTTAGAAATGCTCATTGTGTTTAATGTAAAACGTGTTTAATTAAGCTTTATATATACCGTATTAACTACAGTAAAACCTGTCTTAAGCTGCCATTCATTATGGACTACAGGGGTATTGAAAAGCAGGTGGTTGCTTAATGCAGGGCAAAAGTAATGCAGAAAGCTCCTATGGAAGCTTTCTGCATTACTTTTGCCCTGCATTAAGCTACCACCTGCCTTACATAACCGTAATTAGTCCTCTCTTTGGTGGCCGCTGAAGGCAGGTTCAACTGTTTTTATAATATAATGTGTAATATGTGTGATGTGTGCTTAGTCTCATAATGAACAACTGCTGTACTTATTACGAAATACCGTCCCGAATAAATTTGAGTGTCGCATTGGGACCACATTAAGATAATTTGTACATTTGTGTTATGATAGGTTGTGAAATTGCCCCTCGAGCAATTTCATCTCGGATGGTTGCGTGTATCTGGTGGTTCTTTACCCTAATTATGATTTCCTCTTACACGGCCAATCTGGCCGCCTTCCTGACCGTGGAAAGAATGGAATCTCCGATAGAGAGTGTTGAGGATTTAGCCAAACAGACCTCCATCAAATATGGCACTCTTGCTTCAGGGTCTACAAAAGAGTTCTTTTCAGTAAGTAAACAATAGTAAATTACATATATTCGTTATGTGACCACCCTGCACCTCACGGTATCGACCTGACTTTGTGATCTTTATAAGTACATGTGGAACAAGCTAGACTCTGATGAACTGCGAATTCCAGTTCGGTCGAATTTTTAACACCGTTCGATTGACTACTTTATATCACAGTAGTGTCTTCCTCTAATTTGTTAAGACATACAGTCTGGTTAATTGTCGAGATATAGTACTGATTGAATACAAAATTGGGCCACGGGATTTGAGAATACTAGCAGAAATAAGACTGGTCTACAAAACGGATTCGTTGGGGTGCATTCCCATAAAGCTAATTTGAGGAATGTTCGCATTTATACCTCAAACGCTGCAGTTTAGTGAACATAACTACACATGAGCGATCCTTCACACTATTTTTACCAGAAATGATTCATGTGACCTATCGGACGGGTGTCAATCAAGTGGTTGCTTAATGTAGGACAAACGTAATGCATTTCTGTATTACTTTTGACCTGCCTTTAAGACCCATACATCTTTTTATGGCTGCTTAAGGCATGAGGTTACACTGTATTCCAGTTCATCAGGGTGCAAAAGTATTTACGCCAGAAAGTCAGTACATGCCCCCAATGGATACAATTATAGTAAAACACAATGGTTACTGTTAATTAGCTGAACGTTCGTAATGGCTTTATAAACAATATGTTATTTTATCATAGCAGAAACTGCAGAATCATCTATATTGCTTCATAAGCAAACTGATGAGGACTCAGATCTGATGGTCTGATATGTTCCTACTTTGTTTGCAAAGGCATGAAAAGCGTTAATTTTATTTAAATGGTTATTTTACGATTTTGTTTTGTGTATATTTTTCTTACCAATTTCAACTTTCAATATTAGTTCACCTCTTTTTTCGATGAAATCAATCAAGGTTTATCGTGGCGTTCTGGAATAACGGCATTATCTTATGATGCATATTTAAAGAATTAGGGTACTATGAAAAGTGATTTTCGCGACATGCCAGCGTTTACGTGGGCATGTGGTGCTCTTGTTTATTCGAATGATATCACGTTTCTGTAAAATGAGCTTTATTCTGTTCAATAGTTCATGTTTTATAGTCAATGGTACATTGGTCGTTCTTGGGTTTTTGTATTAATAAATATTACTGTGATGATATCTAACAGGATATTGATCACAACAGTTTCTAAAACATACAATAATATATATTTACTGTGATAACATCTAACATGATATCGACCTCTGTTCTTTCTATAATATGCAGACATATTTTTACTGTGGTAATGTCTAATGAAGATATTGGTCGCTACTATAACTGTAATATGTAGTAACGCATATTGATGTGATGATAACTAACAAGCTATTGGTCGCTACTTTTTCTAGAATACAGTGCTCACTCCCTACAACGACCCTCTCAATAACGATTCCCTCCTTACAACAACGCATGTCACTGTTTCCGAAACAACAAGGCTCCAGCAACACCTTTTACCATCGTATTTTCTTTAGCCTCCATCAAACCCTATGGTGTGACCACTCTTTAGAATCGTCACTTTTTGACGATTCTAAAGAGTGGTCACAACATAGGGTTTGATGGAGGCATAACGGTTTTAGTTCTCGAAATACACCTTATCTGGGGGTCTGCAAACAAGCTAATTATGTTTGATTTTCCCTCCCTATAACAACTGCCTCTTAACAACACATACAATCCTCGTATCCCAAAGGCTGTCGTTGTAGAGAGGGAGCAATGTATGTTGTGATATATTGCTGTGATAAAAAAAATACAAATTATTGGTCGCTACTATTGCTGTAATATATTGTGATATCTTACCGTAAAACATCTTGCAATATATTGGTTGGTACTATTATTGTAATATGTTGTGATATATTATTGTGATAATACATGTATCTTACAAGATATTGGTTGGTACTATTACTGTAATATGTTGCGATATAATACTGTGATAATATCTAACAATATATTGGTTGCTCTTATTATAGTAACAGTGTAGGAAGGAATTACAATTTGGTGCTTTGATGTACACATGTGTTTTTGCAAGTGATCTTAGTGTTTTATATATTAATATTTAACAACTACCGGACACAGGGTCAGATAGTCACAGCAACTCAAGTGAATCAACACTGTAAAAACAGGTACATTGTATCAAAACTTCGTCCATACAGTCCTATTTGTGACTCTATTTTCTACTTGTATTTCTTTTCCTGATCGTTTCCTCGCTTTTTTAGATTTTATAGGTTCTGGCTTTACTACAGTAAAACCCCACAAAAGCGATTGTATGATTTATACACATAGGAGTCATTGAAGGCATGTTGTATATAGTTTATTGCAGGGTAAAAGTAAGGGTAAAAGTAATACAGAAAGTTCCTACATGACCTTTCTTTATAACTTTAAACTGATTTTTCGGTGCTAATACCTGTATACTGAAAGTTCGGATACCACGACGTTTGAAGGCAAAACGTACTTACTGTTCTATATGATGGATGAGGTTAATTTCTCTTACAACGCTGAATTCACAAATGGACTATTCCAAACCTAAAACAGGTCAGGCTTATGGTGAATATTTAGGGATTGTTTCTAACGAAAGGGGTACCATGACAAACAGTGCAGACCCTGATGAGAGGGCTCCTCTAGGAGCCCTCTCATCTGGGTCTACACTGTTTGCAAATGCTATTAGTAATTTATGTCCCGCACAGTAAGGGTTAACACTTTCGCCGCCATTGATGAATCTGTGATTACTCATGCAAATAGTTTGGGTCCAAATCTCATCAGGATCCAAACCATTTAATGATGTGATTGTGTTTCTTGAAAAACAACATGGAACAAAGCTACAAAAACGAAAATTCTAGCGGAAGACAAAAATTGCAGATGATATTGCCAATCATTGAATGGGTTCAATTTAAATGCGTGTAACGTAAAGATTAAACCTTCAAATAGAAATATATAGCGAACGAGTATAGTAGAACATGTAAGACAGGTGATAGCTTAATGCAGGTCAAAAGTAATGCAGAAAACTTTAGGAGCCGCCTGCCTTTTAACACTGCAACAATCTGCTTTTTAACACTCTACTGTATGCAATCGGCCAATTAGGTTTAGAATATGAGCGATAGTGAGAATCAGTGGTAAGATATAAATAAAGTCAAATAGTGGGAGTTTGACATAAAATCGTCACCTTAACGCAAAACTATTGTAACTACATATTTTTCCGAAACACACTTTTTTGCATTTTCAGGCTCAGATATGAGTAATACATCATGCCATGAAATATTTTAGCTATATTCCACATATTTATGTAATTATTTAATTTGTTCAAAAATATTGTATCTCACAACTCTACTAAATATAATGCAAAACTATTGTAATTTGACTTACAATAGTTTTGCACTATAAAAATATTTTATTTTTTTAGTCTGCTTGTGCAAAACTATTGTACTTTGAGTTACAATAGTTTTGTGTTAGAAAATCTAAATCCTTCAGGGAAAAGTCATTGTAAAAATATTGCAAGTACATTTAATTTTGTACAGAACTGCACTAAAAAAATAGTAAAGTACAGTTTATTGGCGCAGCCTGAAGGCCTCGTCTCTATGGAATGCTTTCGATGGAATTTCACTGGTAGGAGGGCCGATTTATCAAGAATTGTGAGAATATGGTTGGATTGTATTTTGTGGTAAATGAGTGTAAAAGCAGTATGTATGCAATAATACAAATCTATATAGCTGGAAGCAGGTCAACATAATTTTTCATTGTAGACTTGATTGTATTTTGGAAATGAAAAAAAAATAGAAATTATCTCTCCTAATGTCGGGGCTAATAAATATAAGTAAAATTTTGCATTCAATGATAATAATGACCTTCAATATGGCAGAAAGTTTATTTATGGCCAAAAATTGAAAGTAGTTTCGGTCATTTTGAAGCAGTAAGTTTTATTATCATTTATTTATTTAGAATGTCTATCCAATTGTTTGCTTAAAAGAATATTCCATAAAAAATAATTTCATACTGCTGGTGGGTGGGGTAAAGTCAATGGACAAAGTAACCTGGTTATTTTAAAGTATGTATGGATCTAGACCCCTATCCGGACCCCCATGGAATTTTGTCAAAAATGTGGTTGTCAGATCCAACGTCGTGAAATATTTTATCTCAAGTTTGGACCCAAACTCTGAAACTTCGTCAAAAATGTGATTATCGGAACCAATTTCATAAAAGGTAGGACAATTTTGGTGCCAAAAAGATCCGACATTTTTTTTGTCTGTTTGTTTTTGTTTTTGGTATTTTGGTTGTTGTTTTTATGGCTTTCGGAGCCATATAGCAGTCGGTCTTTTTACGGCAACGAGTTCACTTGTCTAGTGAACATGCACAAGACAAAATAGTTTTCTTCAAGTCTCCACTAGTTTGGTTGTAAAATGTTCATGTATTTGTTTACTCTTCATGTATTTAATAATAATTTGCTGTGTAAGATAATTACTACTAATCTACACAAAGATAAACGTTTTAAAAGTCTTGAATTTTAATAAACTCCAAAGAAGACGCGAACGAATATTTTTACCGTAGTTTTCGCAACACCTTGGCGTTCTAAAGCAGAAGGAATATAGCTGAGGTTTCCGCTTCAGCCAATCAAACTGCCTTTTGCATCGTATTCGGTCATTTTAGGTCAAATTAGAAATAGGACGTTTCATAAAGGACAGGATCAAAGAAATCTAAAATAATCAACCAATGAAATTCGGAATTCCTATATACATATATATCACGCATCGAACAGCGTATTTTGACTATGGCACCCAACCTCAACACAAGTCTAAGTCTTACAAGAAGTAAAACCGTAAAAACACGGGGTTCTATCGACTTATCAAAGTAAGTATTATCCATAGAAGGTTTTCAACACATATTCAATCAAATTATATTCCAGTGTCAATAACAACTGTGAAAATAAAGCCTTAGTTCTGAATTTGAGTTTCATCAGGTTCCAAACAACTACTGTAATTGTATGTACATGTATGGAACTACTTAGTAATTAAAAATAAAAACAGTCTACCTTCAATATGTAAGCAGACTACATTTATTAAAAATAAACGAATGCTGAACATGGAAAAATAAATGTTATGTGTAAGAATTAGTTGAACAAAAAATGTAGGATTATAGGTAGCCTTTGTATAACTTTGAAGTTGTGCTTCAGTTTTTGCATCAGCTTTGGACATGAAAGCATTAATTGACCCTTTACTTCATGAATATTCATGTAAGAAATAATGACATCATGAATATAATTAAGATATTCTTTTGGCCATAGTAGAAACTAGAAGCATGTCTATATATAAACAGCAGATCATGAGATGGCTCCTTTTGTTTCAGTCTGTCATATTTTTATGCCCCCAATCAATTGGGGGGGGGGGGGGGGGTACTGATTTTGCCCTGTTTGTTGGCTTGGCTCAAACTTTAATGTTGGCAATAACTTTGTAGCCATTGCACATACCGGTACATACTTCAAACCTGGCATGCCTGTGCAACTTACGGGGGCGACATTTTTTTTTTGGGGGGGGGGGGGGGGGGTGAAGGGGGACTTATTAAAATCAAGGTCATATAACAGTTAAATGTCACATTACGGGTCAGATTTATATTGGTCACAATCAGGTGCATAGTGTTTCACAAAAATGTGTTGTTATTAATACTTTTATCAATTCCAAGACGTTATTGTTATTAACGTGTACAGCAATTTCTCCCCTTACACTTAACATCCATATCAAACCCGAAAGCCATTATGGCCATTCAGGCCTTTGATTTTAGGTTCAAATTGCGTTTCCGATGTGGGTGGGAAATAACCCCCCATCCCCCACTAATTTGATTGAACTCCTAACCCTGATACATTATTTGGAATATACAAAATTAGAAGATATTTTCTTAGATATCTGTCCTACATACATGTAATTTACAATGTGACATAAAGTTATAATCTTTCTGACCAAGTGTCTGTCATTCCATTCTGCCTTTCTGCCTGTCTATTTGTCCTTTGATTTATATAAAAATGTCATATATAACTGATATTGACATATTTTTTTTCCCAGTATGTCGTTCAAAACAAACTTCGTTTAAACAATAGAGTTTTTATAATTCATTATTTTCTATATTACAAAAATAATAAACAAAATAAAAATAATATAGAATTATAACTCTTCTCATGCTACATTTTACAGATGATTCTGTAATCTGAACACTTCTTATTAAGGTGTCCTTTATGAACAGAAAAAGTTTAAACCGTTAAACCATTTAGATTTGGATGAAACAAATTCTGCAATGCAGACTTTGATCAGGCAGCTCGTATAGGAACTGCTGACCTGGGTCTACACTGTTTACAATAGTGTCAATGCACACTAATAGTATGAGATGGGTTAATTAAACGAAATGCAATTTAAAATTTATGGGCGACTTTTGTTGGTTGCATCTGCCCAAATTCAATTTATAGGTTGCGCTCGCACTGAGTAGGTCCCACATCAGGATATCTTCTGATTTTATCGATCACCATCAACAAAATGATTTAAATCATGAAGATGAAATGAACTTCTTAAATCCTTAACCTAAATACAGTTATTTTGCACAAAAGGAGAAAGGGGGGAGAGCGTAGACATTTCAGTTTCAGGACCGAGAATTACACTTCCCGTCATAATGTAAAAACGTATGTCAAAGACATATTGTGTATACATTTGTTTGTTTGATATGGTTTTGATTTTAAAATTTCTTCATTTTTTGTTCACTTGTGAGTCCAGACGTACTTTAATTATTACAAGTAAAAGTTTGATAAATTTGTATGGAGATTATAAGGTGGAATTCACTCACATAATTATAGTACATGCAAATTGCAATAAATATAAACATTGAAATTATACCAATTATACACTTCAGATATGTTGAAACATTATGAAAAATAAAGATTTAACTCTTTCCTCCATAAATAAGCTTTTCTATGCTTTTGCAAATAGAGTAGACTCAGATCAGATGGCTCCTGTAAGAGCTATCTGATCAGGGTCGGCTGTGTTTGCTTATGGAATAAAATAGATCTGATTCCATAGTTCCTACTTTGGCAAAACATTCATGTGTTAATATGCCACATTTTAAATATGAATATAATTAATATTTATGGCGTCATCATTTCTTACATGAATATTCATGGAGCAAAGGGTTAACACGTTCAAGCAGTTTTGATCCATATCAGATTGTAAAAAGTTTTATGACTGATTAGAATTAACACTATATGACCGTACACTGTGCTTTTACTGTGTTCAGAATATATTTCTAATTTATATCAGAATTTACCTCAGATATCAAAATAAAATTAAAATATTAAACCCTTATGACCAGTCTATTCTCGTAATTGTGATGACCCTGGCAAGTGTTTTTCTAGAGGTTTTCTCATCAGCCTCTGAAGTATTGCAGAGTTATGGCCTCTGATTTGACTTAAAAATCTTGTGACTTATCCATAGGAACCTATTTCCTCAAAAGAATATTAGCCACTTGTGTATTGCACTGAAATACCTAAGCATTCTTTGCTATAGATGAATCATTGATTGCATTTCAATCAGTTTGAATCAGTGCATGTGTTGGTCGGTCGGTTGTCTGTCTGTGTAAAACAGGATGTGTTTGTCAAACACTATGCCCCCTCTGCCAATTCGACCTATGACCCTGAAGGATGACATTGACATGTCACCACTCAAAATGTGCAGCTTCATGAGATACACATGCATGCACAATATCAAGTCTCTATCTCTACTGGTTCAAAAGTTATGGCCAATGTTAAAATTGGTGATTTGACCTATATATTTGACCTCTGACCTTGAAGGATGACCTTGACTTTGACATGTAACCCCTCAAAATGTGCGGCTTTATGAGATACATCGATATACATGCCAAATATCAAGTCTCTATCTGTACTGGCTGAAAAGTTATGACCAATGTTAAAGTTGTCCTCAAACAGACAGGGCAAAACAATATGCCCACCAGATCTGATCTGGGGGCATAAAAATCAGGTTCTACAATTTTTCAGCTGAAAAGTAACTTATTTTTGGTGCAATACTAATTGTAAGTCAATATAAAATAGTTTTGCACCAAGTTTTAAAAAGAAAACAAACTTGTTTCTAGTGCAAAACTATTGTAAGTCCAAATACAATAGTTTTGCGTTAAATTTAAAAAAAAAACATACTGATTTTTAGTGCAAAACTATTGTAAGTCAAATAGCTCATATTATGTCATAATTCATCAATAAACCACAAAATGAACATTATATTCATATGTATTATGCACTGAGGTGTCTCTGTTTGAAAAAGAAGTTGGATAAAACATGTTTTAAATTTTTTTGGAAGTTTTTTCCTTCTCCTGTAAAATTTTCCAAAATGTAGTTACAATAGTTTTGCGTTAAGGTGACGAAATATTCTATTGCTACTTATATTCAACATAACATTAATAAAATATATTAAGGAAAGCAAAAGGCTGAACTATTTTACATACGTGTGTACTTTCTAAATCGCTTGAAGTGGATTTGTTTACAAATGTCTTTACACATTTCGATAAATGCTTTAACAAATGTATATACATGTAATGCGCACATACATACTAACACATGAATCAGAATACCTGAACAAAGTTGATTTGCTGTTGAAATTATATAGATGTTTCCTGTTTACATGTAGTACAATCAGAAGCCCTAACCCTCATACTTTGATGTGCAACATGTTTGATGTTGTGTTAACCCTTTACTCCATGAATATCCATGTGAAATATAACGACGCCATGAATATTTATTAGAATACAGTTGAACTTCGATAACTCGAACTTCAAGGGACCATACAAATTAGTTCGAGATAACAGAAGTTCGGGTTATCCGATATCTAACCTGAACCATTCCTCAAGGCCACAGCTTAATACAGGTCAAAAGTAATGCTGAAAGCTCCTGCTTTCAGCATTACTTTAGACCTGTATTAAGCTGTAACATGTGTTTCTAGATATCTATAGCGATACATTTTTGTACTGTAAGTTTTGGAGGGACTGAACATTTTGTACGAGTTATCCCGAAGTTCGAGTTATCCGAGTTCGAGATATCGAAGTTCAACTGTAATTGTTATACTAGAACTTAGATGCAGGAATGTTTATCCATGACAGAAACTGTAGAATCATATATGTATCATAACATAAGCGAACAGAGCAGACGTATCCTATAGGAGCCGTCTGATCTGGGTCTAGTATGTTTGCAAAGGCGTAGAAAGACGTATTTAAGGAGTAAATGGTTAATCGTGTCTCACAGTTTGAAGAAATAGGACTTTAGTGAAATTGCATCAGGTCGGGACATGAACAAACACCATATTTACTGCACGATAAGCGTTAATAGAGTTGACAAAGTATTGGTTAGGTGAATCAAATAACTCTATGCTTTTAACTTCGTATATTGTGCTCATTAAATTTACAGATACGCTGTAGTTCATAATGATTTATAACAAAGTCACCATTGTGTGTAAAGCATTCTTTTAATTTCTTGTTTAGTTTGGTTAAAATAATGTTACTGAGTGATAATTGATGCACACACCATACCATATACAAATAATAAAACTTTCAAATTTACTTGTAAATGACAATGAAATATACATACAGTAGAACCTGTCTTAGCGGCCATATATTTATTGAACACAAAAGTATTAAAAACATGTGGTTGCTAAATGCGGAGCAAAAGTAATGCAGAAATCTCCTATAGCTTTCTACGTTACATTTGATTAGTATTAAGCCCCCACTTGCATGACAAACGCAAAATTACACCTTTTTGATGGCCGCTTAAGACCTGTTCTACTGTACATTTTCATAATCAGGGTTCTGAAATGTAGCTGGAAAATGCCTTATACAAAAGTCATTATTTTGTACGACTGGCGTGTCTGCTAATATGTTGCTTGTATCAAGGCTGTATTTGCGTGACGTATTATAGGAAGCGACATCGCACCAACAGCTTTGTCAGGGCGCTTTGTTGCCAGCGCATGGTATGCCTTTACTTTAATTATGGTTTCAACATACACGGCAAACCTAGCCGCGTTCCTGACGGTAGAGGAATTCGAAACGTCTTTTGAAAACGTTGACCAGTTGTCAGCACAAACGGAAGTCGCTTATGGTACACAAAGAGGCGGCTCAACTAGTTCTTTCTTCGAGGTACATGTGTGGATTATAACAGCAATTTACGCTTTAAAATTGCTTATAAAACATCCTATTAATTCTTAGCCTGCTAAAAGTGATCTGACTGATTTTATTTGCAAACCGATTGGATCCAGATGAGACGCAGAGCAAGTCTGGGTCCATGCTTATAAAATGTTTAGTTGAGTCTGAGTTCGTTCTCAAGTTTTTGATTGGTCAGATTTGAGCCTTTGGCTCTAACCTGACCAATCAAAAGGCTGAGAACTCAAATCTGACCAATCAAAAGCTTTAGAACGAACTCAGACTCAACTAAAAAAGCTTTATAAGCATGGACCCTGAATACCATCAGTATCCAAGCTGCTTGACACTCGATCAATATTTTAGACATTCCGAAAGTAGGTTAACTATAGCAGAATAGACATCATTTTTCATCAGGCTAAGAGTGAACAGTGGTGTAATAATAACCAGCGACACATATAATTAAAATAATAATAATAATAATAATATAATAATAATAATAATAATAATGGTGATGATGAAAATAATGAAAAAGTGCCTTTTGGTACAAATGATGAGAAATATAGTAGATCTAGTAGTATTAATAATACATGTAATAGTAAAAATAACAATAATTATAAGATAACGATTGTGCTTATAATATTACTAATGATTAATATGGTACAAATAAGTAGACTTCTTTACAGTAATAAATACATGTTTGATTCGGGTTGTTGGCTAACGTTCCGTGTTTCCCGTTTAGTGTTAGAAGGCACTACTGGGGCGTTGCGGATACAAAGCATTGTCTTTAGATCCCCTGGTTGGTTCCAATTGTAGAACACTGACACACGATGGGAATTCAAACCTAAACTCAGTTACATTATCCTAACATCGGACCAGCCAGTCCTAGCACTCCTCTAAACTTATAACGATGATAATAATATTAACAACACTACCATTACTACTTACATTACTTAGCAGAGCTACAGTTAAACGTGCATACCCAAATACTAAAACCGTCATTTCTCCTCCAAACCATACACTGTCACGACTCTTTAGAATCGTCTCGAAGAGACGATTCTAAAGAGTGGCCACAGTATACTGTTTGGTTTGAGAAATAAAGGGGCTAGTTTTGAAAACGTTTAAATTTACGCACCTTGTCTGGACCTCTGTACTTAGAGTTATTATTATTATTAATATTAATAATGCTATCAATAATAATGTTGATACATATGAAATAATAATAATAAGTTTTATATTGACGACGATAAAGTCGATGATGACGACGATTATAATGATGAACAATGGTGATTTGAATTTAAATAAAAGGTAGAGTGTATACAATGCTTATCAACCTTGTAGTATATTTAAGCGGGTTTAATTTATTGCAATTCCCATAAAACATGACTATTTTGTAATTGATTTAGAATAATGTCCAGGGCAATAAAAACGGAAGGTGTTTTTGGATGAAATTTATATATCAAATATAATATACACCCGTTATTCGTAAAATACTCAGTTTGGCGATTGATACAAATATAATACAGTAGAACATTTCCTATTCGGCTGTTCATTTATTGTGTGGA
Source organism: Azorinus chamasolen (assembly GCA_963576725.1). Lineage (NCBI taxonomy): Eukaryota > Metazoa > Mollusca > Bivalvia > Cardiida > Solecurtidae > Azorinus > Azorinus chamasolen. Next base: position 39,500,468 of record OY755237.1, on the reverse strand, counting down.
GCAGTTTTAAGAAGCCGGTGGTTGGTTAATGCGGGGCAAATTAATGCGGAAAGCTCCAATTGAAGCTTTCTGCCATGCATTTGACCTGCTTTAAACTACCACCTGCGTTACAGACCCATAATTAGACCTCATATTGATGGCCGCTTAAGACAGATTCTACTGTATATCTTGTGTGGTGAAGGAAAGTCGTCCAGAATCTTTAATCTAAACAAAATTAAAGTTAAGGCGAACATATAACACATAAACTGCATCACAATAGCGTTTGTCTAGCATATCCGTCTACAACATGACCCCAAGATTATAAAACCTCTGAGTTTGAGATTGGTTTCATTCTCTCAAATGTGTGATTAGCCTGATTTTGAATATTGCATACACACTGCCCGTGAGATGGTTTAGATAGTTGAGAAAAAACTCTGATTCAAGCAAAATGTTCTTGTTATTCAAAATAACGTACACAAAGATTGACAAATTAATATGAAACGTGTCAGCAATCCACGAATGCCAACTCTGCATAGGAACGTCTTTTTAGCTCACCTGAGCCAAAGGCTCAAGGTGAGCTATTGTGACCGCCTGTCGTCCGTCGTCCGTCTGTCCGTCTGTCCGTCTGTCCGTCTGTCCGTCCGTCTGTCCGTTCACTTTTATTTCAAATGACTTCTTCTCCTAAACCACTGGGAGGATTTCAACCAAATTTTACAGAAATGTACCTTAGGATGTCCTCTATCAGTTTTGTTAAAATCATGACCCCCGGGCAAAAAATGGCCCCGCCCCACTACTTTTACAGGGTTTTTTTTTAAATCTTTAAAAATCTTCTTCTCTGAAACCACAATTTCTAGAGCTTTGATATTTGGTATATAGCATCATCTAATGGTCCTTTACCAAGTTTGTTAAAATGATGACCCCCGGGCCAAAAATGGCCCTGCCCTGGGGCTTGTAGTTTTTACATAGACTTATATAGGCAAACCTTTAAAAATATTTTTGTCTGAAACCACATAATCTAGAGCTAAGATATTTGGTATGAAGCATCACCTAATATACCACTACCAGGTGTGTTCAAATAATGACCCCTGGGCCATAAATGGTCTCACCCTGGGGTTTTATGCTACTTAACATCAGAATCTGTAACACTTAAAAGGTAATTTCCTCACAGTTATTTCCCTTGTCCCATCAGCATAGCCATAAGGGACAAAGGGAGATAACTGCATTGGAGTGCTAGTATCATTCTATTTATAACTATTTATAGTAAAATGTTGAAGGTGAATCAGTGTAGCTGTTTTAGAAGGCATAGAAACATCTATCAAATTCCATTAGCAAATAACAGACCTTGATCCTATAGGAGCCACCTTATCTGGGTCTACTCTGTTTGCAGATGCATGAAAACAAGTTTATATGAGAGAAATTAAGGGTTAAATATCAACTCCAGATCCTAAACTGCAGACCAGCAGCAGTTCAAAGATTACAGCTGCCCAGAATCTCTCCAGGTCAATGCATGACTCTTAACTCTTTGCATGCTAGTGGTGAAACTGTGATTACCTATGCAAACAGTTTGGATCCAGATGAGAGGCCGCATACTGCGGCATCTCATCAGGATCCAAACTGTTTGTCATCTTAATCATATTTTTGCAAAAAAAATGAAAGTAAGTTTATTTTAAGAATTGAAGCAGATGACAATAACTTTTTGTTGCAGACGAAACATTAAAGGCATTTTGACCCATTCACCCCAGTGTGTAGTGTGAGTGATGTTACATGGTGTCTTCCAATGTCTCTCAAATTAGATGTGAGAGATATAGGAAAGTAACAATTCAGGCAATCAAGGAAATTGATCACCATCTAGACTTTTGATCTGGGTCCAAACCCAACTGATGTAAGTCATGGTAATGTTTAAGAAAACTGTGAAAACATGATTATGCAATGGCCCAACTGATATAAGTCATGGTAATTCTTAAAAAAAACATGATAATCCCCCCCCCCCTCCCCCTAACAATGATAGGTGTTAAACTTACTACTGTGGATTAAGTCTGCTGCCCCAAAAAGCATCTTAAATATAACTTTTTTTTATAAAATTTGATGACAACACATTAAAAAGTCCTAAAATGTCTGAATCTTGTATGATATTAATGAAATAACTGAGTAAATATAACTTAATTATAACAGTAGACGTAACTCTTCTCAATTTCAATTGTTAAAAATACTAATGACCCGTTTAATTGAATTATCATCAGATATTCACACCTAGAGCTAGACTTATTTCTAAACACCTATTAACCCTTAACCTGTTTGCTTTGACAAAAATTGATCTGGGACTACTCTTGTTTGCTAATGCTTAAAAAAATTGTTAATGCCATAAATAGAAGTTTTAGCTTTGAAAAAACTGTAAAATCAAATCTATATCTTGTCAAATGTAAAAAGAGCAGACCCTGATCAGACAGCTTCTATAGCAGCCGTCTGATCTAGTCTACTCTTATTTTTAATGTGTAAAACACATTATTTCTCTGAAGAGAAGTTTTTGTTTTGACAAAAACTGTAGAATCCGATCTATATTGTGTCAAGAGAAACAGAGAAGACCCAGATCAGACAGCTTCCGTAGGAGTCGTCTGATCTGAGTCTTCTCTGTTTGCTAATGCATAAAAACAGCTTTATATGAGGGAAAGGGTTAAACGATTTTTAAAGATATTCTTATTGGTCATTTCACACAAAAACTGGCATTATGTACTGCCTAGCACTCTATTTGCCTATATACCTGGGTCAAGGTATAATTGCATAGCTTTATTGAAGTCATTTGAATTTCTCAAAGACCAGTTTTAGGCATTTTGAGCTAAGGCAAAAATGGCACAAGTTGTAAACAGTTTAGGTCTTGGTCAACCAGTCACTTGGTATTAGTTCTGAATTCAGTTCAAGTTTATTCAGCAGTGAAAGGGTGAAAGCAGTGCACTAAGCTTATTTCATCTGCTAGAAATGTTGTCCACTGAAAAATTAACATGTCAATATACATGTATTACTGTAACTCAGGTGAGCGATATAGGGCCAATGGCCCTCTTGTTTAAGTGTTTAGCCCATTACCTCATAGGCTATTTTTAGACCCAACCTCTTTGAATAAATCAACCGAAAAGGAGCATTTACTAGAGAAAAGGAACATTTTGGAATTGTGTAGTTTTGAAACCATTGTGATAAATAGTGCATTTGTTCCTATGGAGCAAATTCTCTATTTGTCACAATGGTTTTATTAAGTGACAATTACAGAGGCGTAGAAAGGCATCAACGGTGTTATTACGAGTGATAGCACATTTAGCCTAAGCACCTAGTATTTGGTTGGAATATAACCCTTTCCTTCACATGCATTTTTTGTCAAAACACAACATTTCCTTGCAAACTCTACATTGTAAAAATTCGGTGAATAAATCTTCATGATGTCATAATTTCTTACATGACTATTAAACAGGTAAGGGCTAATAAATGATTTGTAAAGGGAAGTTTTTGCTTTGACAAAAACTGTAGAATCGAATCTGCATCATGCAACAGCCAAACAGACAGACCCTGATCAGACGGCTTCTATAGGAGCCATCTGGTCTGGGTCTACTCTGTTTGCAAATGCGTGAAAATGCTTATATATGAAGGAAAGGATTAATCAATGATTTGTTTCAGAATTCTGAGCTTCCTGTGTATAAACAAATGTGGGCGTTCATGTCGAGTAACCCTGAGGCCAGCTTCGTCAACAACAGCGCTGAAGGATTCCAGCGGGCACTGACCTCGGATTACGCTTACCTAGCTGAATCGGCCACAATTGACTATAAAGTGCAAAGATTGTGTAAGCTCACGCAAGTAGGTGGGCTATTAGATTCCAAAGGGTTTGGAATAGCCACTCCAAAAGGTAGATGCTTTTTCTATTACAGAGTAATGTGTATTTTCTAATTTTAATCAAATAAAACGTTGAACCGTCGTTTTAATGCACTATGTATACATGTACTACAGAGCTCCAGATAAATTGGGTAAATGAAAACACGTTTATATAGGGAAAGGTTTAATTAGTTGGAAAACATTGTATCTAGGTTTCATGCTAAGAACGACTTGAGTGTTGTTTGCATACAGACTTGGACCGAGATGAAACGTCGAATTACTTTGTCACTTGGTCAGTAGTTTATTGAGAATTCAAATGGGAGTAAGTAATATGATCTGAGATTAGAAATTGATGGTATACAGTTGAACTTCGATATCTCGAACACGGATAACTCGAAATACAGGATAACTCATAGTAAAAGTTCGGTTCAAACTTTACAATACAGAACTGTTCTAAATGTATCATTGCGCATATCTAGAAACACATGTGGACCAGCTTAATGCAGGTCTAGCGTAATGCTGAACTTGAGAATTATTATTCAGATTAGAAATTGGATGACTCAAATCTCTGTTATCTCGAAGTGGTTTGTATGGTCCCTTGAAGTCCAACTGTATATGATTACAACGTAATAAAGGGTAACACATTTGTCATGTTCTCACCTTCTTTTATACAGATTCTCCATGGACAGAATACATATCAAACGAAATCATTTTCTTCCAAGAAAACCAAATGATACAAAAACTTTACACAAAGTGGTGGAAAGAGAAGAGTGGTGGGAAATGTGTCGAAAATCCCAAAAAGGACGCCAATGCTTTAGGTGTGAAGAATGTTGGAGGGGTGTTTGTTGTATTAATTGGAGGTTTGGTGTGTGGTCTATTCCTAGCCTGCTTAGAATTTATGTGGAAGGCAAGGAAAAATGCAAGAATCGATAAGGTAAGCAATAACTTGATTTCCTGAATTATCCTTGTGTACTTAAACATAATCCAGAAATACTTCAATAGCTCTTATCTAATATTTCGACCACTACGGGCCTTTATCAAAGATTATCATGTCAAAAGTAATGCATTCGAACGTAATTCAGAGAGATCATACAGGAGTTTTCTATATTACTTTTGACATCATGATGATGATAATCTTTGATAAAGACCCGTAGTGGTCGAAATATTAGATAAGAGTTATTCAAGTATTTTTGTATTATCTTAATTCTCTTTTTGGAATATTATCTTCATTGTAAAACATAATCAAATATACTATTTTGTTGGTTTGCACGTCCCTGTTAAAAGCACTTTACAAGAGAGTTTCTTAATATCATCATGATTATTAAGATTCATGTAGAATTTATACATATTAATTTAGCTTTTTCGAAGAAATTCTACCTTATTCTAGCTTATTTCATGATATACTCTAGAGCTTAACTTAAAGTGAACATTTATTTATTAAAAAAAGATTGTTGTTTAATACAGGTGAAACGTAATGCAGAAAGATCCTACAGGAGGCATGCCTTTAGCTATCACTTATCTTAACCCTTTCGCTGCCAATGCCGGATCTGGGATTACCTACGCAAACGGTTTGGATCTCATCAGGATCCAAACTGTTTGTTACTGTTACTAAGTTTTTTAAACAAAAATGAAGAAAATCAAAAGAATGAAAATTTGTAGCAGACGACAAAGTTAGCAGACGACAGAGTTTGGCAGCGAAGGGGTTAAACTTAAACGTCTTTGTAATAGTCGATTATGACAGGTTTCACTGTAGAACTACGATCATTATGTGATTTTAAGTACAATCGGATTTAACATTTATCAGATGGCAACAAACTAGTTAAACGGTAATAATTTTATTTTTCAGTTAACACTTTTCCTGTTCTATATTTAGTCCAAATTTCAATACTTACTGAATATTCATGGAGAAGATAGTTATAATGAAATATGGAAGGTGGAACATTGTAGCTATATTACAAATTAGAAAAACAGATCTTTCATATTCCATTAGCAAACAGAGCATAACCTTATCAGAGCCGTCTGATCTGGGTATTCTCTGTTTGCAAATGCGTTTACATGAAGGAAAGAGTTTAATATACTCCGGATCATGTGCTCTAAGCATTCAAAAGCAACGGTTTATACAATATTGGTGCATGTATATGTTTACGCTTGGACCAAATACAACTTGCGTTGTATGGATGCTCACAGTAAAGCATAGTAAAGTTCTCACCTATAGAGACCTTTTTTATAAATAAACATACATATCGTTAAATGCCGGTGGTTGCTTAATGTAGGACGAAAGTCATGCAGAAAGCTCTTATAGATACAACTTTCTGTATAACTTAATCCAGCATTAAGCTACCAATTGACTTTAAAAACTAGAATTAGACCTTTTTGGTGGTATGTTTTAGAAGAGTTTATCTGACAATGTTCTTTATTTTTCGCAGCAATCATTCTGCTCAGAGATATCAGAGGAATTGCGTTTTGCAGTGAGATGTTTCAAAAGTTCTAATAAATCTAATAGGCGGAATTCAAGCAAGGAGGTGGTAGACAACGGTATGCAATTTGCACCTTTGACTGGGTATTCAAACAGCAGAAACCAGAAGGAGCTGTACGCTTGATAAGACTTGACGTCTATGTAGTACCAGTATTTTGCCATAATGCTCAAGCCGGCATCCATCAATGACCTCAGGCCTGTTAACCATAACAAAGGGAATTTGAATGCTTATTGCATGTGCAACACTATGTGTTCGTGGATGGTGTCATGAATGTGAAGTTTGGAAGTCAGAAACACATCGAATCAATGGACAATGACCAGATACTAAAATAAGATGCGTAAATTAAAACAATTTCAAGAACAGTTCCTATATTTCTCCACCAAACCATATGTTGTGACCACACTTAAAAGTCGTTTCTTCGGGTTTGGTCGAGAAATGTAGATTTTAGTATTTGAATACGCACCTAAGATGAATGTCTAACGATGGTGTGATTAACCCATTCCCGCATATTGACGCATTTTGACACCTCTTTAACAGTCACTTTTTTAAACCATTGTGATTAATAAAGCAGTTGCTCCATAGGAGCAAATGCTCTATTTTTCACAATGATTTCAAACTATAAACTTCTAAAAAATTCATTTTCTCTAGTAAATGCTCCTTTTTGGTAGATTTTTTTGAAAACAGGTAGGATCTAAAAATAGCGTATGTGGGAATGGATTAAACGTAGTAAACAGCGGCATGTAGACACTTTAAATGTTCAATAGGCATATAAGAAATACTGACGCCATGAACATTTATCATCTGAAGTTGAACATATACTTTTTCTGAAAGAAACTAAAGAACCAGATCTATATGATTCATTAAGCAAACAGAGCAGATACTGATCAGACAGCTACTCTGGAAACTGATTGGTCCGAGTCTACTCTGTTTGCAAAGGTGCGAAAAGGCATTACATGGAGGAAATGGTTAAGCACATTACTATCGAATGTGTGATAAACATGTGCATACAGTTTGGATACAGAGAAGCATCCGAGAAAGTCGGTGTCTCATCAGGATCCAAACTGTTTAACAGATAATGGTTGTTTAAAAGAATTGGAAGGAATGTGTACTTTTAAAATTGAAGCACGCGACAACAGTTGCAGATGACCATTGTTCATAGTGCGGAAGGGTAATGAATGAAGTGAAATGTGTTACAGAAGCCAAATAATGTTGACAATGATTCGGTGATATGGTATATGGATATATAGATTATTTGTATATACATTTTGTGTTCTAAACTTTTAACTGTTGAAAGGAGTGCCAGTCATGCCTCACTGGAATATTGTTCCAGAAATCAAACAGGACGAATGGTATTCAAGACACAGCACGACAATCAGACTCAGATAAAAGTGAGAATAAGAATCGAGACCGAGATCGAACAGGCATAACTATGTACAGTTATACCATAAGAGAGCAGAACTCTCCATGTGTATGTGGCGGCCGTAAACTTTAAGACATGGTTTTGTGCTCACGTGTTATTCCTGGCCAGCGAATTAGGCGTATAAGTCTTTACTTTTCGATATACGTTAGTTTATAGTGATACTACATTTTACATTCTTCCTAATTGTAAATAGTTACACCAGTAGTGCCTTTGATTCTGTAGTGTTTTGAAGATCAGCATTGCACCACGCCACGAGCGAAGATGTGTTTTGGACTTTTCAAACAGTATAGACCAAGGTCATAGACTGTGTTGTTGACTGCTGCACACACATTTGAAAATGGCGTCCTAAAACATGTACACTACTTAAAAATAGTAAAACCTGTTTAAACCATTCAACTGCTGAAAGAAATCTTCCTTATTTGAATAATAATAAAACAAACGTGGTATCAATATGTATCGCTGAATAAAATCATGTGTGTGACAAACAGTATAAACCTTGATTAAAGGGCCCCGTATGGAGCCCTTTGAACTGGTTCTACACAGTTTGCAAATATCTCACTCCATTCAAGTACATTTACACATTCCCTCCTAGTGACGCATTTTGGCGCCTCTGTAAAAGTCACATTTTGAAATCATTGTGATAAATGGAACATTTGCTGTATCACAATGGTTTAAAAAACGACACAAATCTTAATTTCTCCTTTTCATACATATTCTTTTAGGGTAGATTTATTCAAATTGGTTGGGTCTAAAATAGTCTAGGAGGAAATCAGTTAAGAGTTAATCCTTTCCCTGATATTAACGACTTTTGACGACTCGGTAACAGTCACTTTGTAAAACCATTGTGATAAATAGAGCATTTGCTCCCATAGGAGCAAATGCTCTATTTATCACAATGGTTTCAAACTACAAAATTCTAAAAAAAAATCTTTTTCTCTAGTTACTGCTCCTTTTCGGTAGTTTTATTCAAAGATATTGTATCTAAAAATAGCCTATGAGGTAATGGGTTAAACAACAATCATACTGTTACAGAATCCCAAGTTTTATTTTATGAAATGATCGATATGGACAGGGATTGCTTTAATTATAAATATTGTAGACCATGATTAGATGCAACATCTCTGACACAGCTACTGGTCTGGGACCAAACTGGTTGTAAAGCCATATTAATAACGTTTCCTCATGGCTGGGCTCAATGACTCATTGGATACAGCGATGTAAATCTCTTGTGCAAGATTACTGCTGAACCATTGGATATTACAAAAACATCAATGTCCTGTGAAACCCACACATTCCGTTATCAGAGTTGTAGAGAAGAAGCGTTTTTAGAAAATCTAATTTATTTTTTGTTTTATATTTCTCCGCTAAATCCTATATCTAGTTACAACTGCATTGGAGAATCGATTTTAACCCTTTACTCCATAAATACGCATTTCTACGCCTTTACAAACAGAGTAAACCAAGATCAGACGGCTTGATCAGGGTCTGCTATGTTTGCTTATGATATAATATAGATATGATTCTACTGTTTCTGTCAAGGCAAAACATTCATGTGTCCATGTGCTATTATAACAGTTAATCTAATTAATATTCATGGTGTCATTTTTTCTTACATGAATATTCATGGAGTAAAGAGTTAACGAGTTGCATCATGCAGAGCTACAAATAACGGTGCGTACCCAAATACTAAAATCGTCATTTTTCCACCAAACCCTATACTGTGACCACTCTTTAGAATCGTCTCTTCGAGACGATTCTAAAGAGTGGTCACAGTATAAGGTTTGGTGGAGAAATTAAAAAGTTTTTCTCGAAAATGTTTTAATTTACGCATATAATCTGGAACTCTGGTCAAAATAGAGTTTGACTGAGAAATATAACAAAAGATCGATTAGTACGCATTTTATCTACATCTCTTGATTATCTTCACATTCATGTGCACAGCAGAAATCAACAAAGAATTGTATATTGCCAGCACCAGATTGAAGAAAAGCATTTGGGTATTGCAAACATTGCAGACCTGATTAAGGTCTTGTTGTGGCGACTGTCTAAAGTACTCTAGCCACCTAATACAGACTTATCAAACAGATATCATTTGGGTGTGATCTATGATGCTTGTAAATATCCGATTGCTTTAATTCTTCAATCCGACTGAGATGTCATTCATTTCTTATTTTGTCCATGAAAGGTGATAATTGTTCCATAAATTGATTTCAGGTTTTGCTCTAAATCATCATTATTAGCGTTACACATTTCCATAATATTAGGTATTCCGCCACTCTTTTTTTCTTTTCCTCGGAATGTGTCTTTAAATTGATTGATAGAATAATAATGTCTCTTGTAGTATAGTATCTTAACCCATTCCCTCATATTGACGACTTTTGACGACTCTGTAAAAGTCACTTTGTGGAGCCATTGTGATAAATAGAGCATTTGCTCCTATAGGAGCAAATGCTCTATTTATCACAATGGTTTCAAACTACAACATTCTAAAAATTTTCCTTTTCTCTAATTAATGCTCCTTTTCGGTAGATTTATTCAAAGAGTTTGCATCTAAAATAGCCTATGAGGTAATGAGTTAATATACATTTGGAAAACCCTGCCTCCAGGTTATATGCTTAACCGTTTAATCTGTTTAGTTTTGTAACCAACAATATACATGTAAACATACTCACAGGACAGAAATATCATTTTCATGTTTTATACCTGCTTAAATTCGTAAAATATGTGTTCTGGTTTGAATATAATATCGACAAGTGTGTTAACCCTTTACCTGCAAGGTTAACCTTTTTTTAACATTCGTCTTGTCCGGTAGGAACTGTCTGACCATGGTATGCTTTCTTCGTTTATGAAATAATATATACACGAGTCTTCAGTTTATGTTATGGTAAAGAATTACCCTGTTCATAATACATAAAATAAAATGTAACTAATTAATATTCATGATGGCATTATACCTTACTTGAATATTAATCAAGTAAAGGGTTAATTAAACAGTTTTGATATACACGAGTTACTCTGAGTCTCATCTGAATCCAAAATATTTGCAAATGTTATTACACATAGAGACCTACCTTTAGTTTGGAAAAAAAGAAACTTCCAGACTTACGATGTACAATGGGTAATGGGTCCATAGTGACACACATCTAGCGTTTAGTTATCTCATTAAATATACTAAATCAGTTATAATATCAACAGTTTAGTTGACTGTTATAACTGATACAGTAGAACCCCTCTAAACCGGACATTATTTGATGTCGCAGTGACATAAGCCCAAATCATTCACGAAACCGGTCATTAGATTTAGATTTAGTAGATTAGATCGGTCTTGGTGAGAGGGGCAGTTAAATGCAGGTTGAGAATCAAACAGAAAGCTCCTCTAGGAGTTTTTTGCATAATTTTCACTCTGTATGAAGCAGTCACCTGCTTAAAATATCTTAATTCTTCTCTACAAGAATTCCGGTTTAGAGTGATTTTACTGTATATCTCATTGCTTATTCTTTTTTGTTCTGCCAAGCATTGCGATTTCATTTGTTTATACTACATGTAGGAACTAAATTTCTTCAGCAAATGTCTCTTTTTGTTCAGTGCCTAGTCTTTTACATCTGCCTTGGAATCAAAATGCACTGAAATAACATAGGAAATTGCCAGTGATACGTACATGACAGACACAGCGGCAGATTGTTCTGTTGTGTAAAACTACTTAAGGTATAGCATTAATAATGCTGGAACTGTGCTTCTAGCCCAATATCAACCCGTGTTAGCAAAGCGTCTCCCAAAATTAAATACTACAATGCGTGACCTAAATTCATTACATGACCAATAATTGCATTTAACCATTTGCTCCATAGCTTCGCATTTTATCGCTATTACTGTCAGAGCAGACCAGGCTCTCTCCTGCTTCCTTATGAAATAACGTACAGGGGTGTGATTTTTCCGCGGACATCAAGGCTTTACAGAACCTGAGTATAGTTTGCACTTCAGCCTCATAGACTTGGCGAAACTATGACTAGGAAAACAGTATAGAAGCTGAAGAAAATACCAATTTTGCCAAACCTTGATGAAGCAACAAGCAACAATAACAAACACATACATTTTGTACCTACAGTTATTTGTAATTACTTTGATGGGAAAGAAGGAAAAGTTGTGCTAGACCAGTTGGCCTCAATAGAAGTTGTGAAAGTGGATTAACATTATGAAGTTATGTTTTTGTCTTCAACACCAGCTCTAGTAATAAAATGGTATTTAGTACAGTGCAGTTGGTTTTTTGGTGTGTTTTAAAGTTTTAAATTTTGAACCAGGATAGCTCAGGGAGAGCTTCCCAATTGACCTTAAAAGCCCTATTTTTCATTTTCTGAAGGGGGCTTCGCCCCCTGTGACCCCCACCAGGGCTTTGCCCCTGGACCCCATTGGGGGCCTAAAGCGGCCCCCAAACCCCGCGCCGAAATATTTCCTCCCCTCAGCTCTTAGGTCAATCACACCCCTGAACGTAGAACATTGTTTCTCAATCTGTTTCTTGGTAATATTTCCCTTTTTTCACAACGCCATTACAATATTTCCGTAACCCTTTCCTCCATAAATACGCCGTTCTACGCCTCTGTAAAAATCACCTGTTGAAACCATTGTGATAAATATAGCATAAATTTTGCTCCTATAGGAGCAAATGCTGTATTTATCACAATGATTTCAAACTATAAAATTTAAAAAATTCCTTTTCTCTAGTTAATGCTCCTTTTCGGTATATTTATTCAAAGAGGTTGTTCTAATTATCTAAAAATAGCCTATGAGGTAATGGGTTAATTCATATTCATACAGTCATTATATCTGACATGGATATTAATGGAGTTAATGGTTAATACAGGAATAAATCAATTCTGTATATATGAAGATGAATATTCTGTAACGATTTCTGCTGTTGCTTTCCTTCAGTGTGTCTCAAATTATGTCAGGTAAAAAGGAAACCAATCAAAGTTGAATAGAATCATAGTATGCATCATTCTATCCCAACTGCTCTAATGTCGGTTGTTGAGATTTCGGCTAGCTGCTAATATCTCGAAACTGGATGCTGCTAATAGAATATATTTGTGTTTTTGTAACCCTTTACATCATAATTATTTGTACAATTATTCAAGACTTTGTGAATATAAAATAGTGTAACATGTTTGACCATACAGAAACTGTATAATTATACAGCAAAACCCCTCTAAACTGGACGTTAAAGTTTGTATAAATATCGGTCTTGAAGACAGGTGACAACTTAATGCAGGATGAAATCCAGGCAGAAAGCTCCTCTATGAGCTTTCTGCATGGCTTACACCCCTAATGTAGCAGTCACCTGCCTGTTAGTATCGAAATCTTCTTTACTAGAATTCCGGTTTTGAGGGAGTTTACTGTATCTATATTATGCCATAGGCAAATAAAGCCGACACTATTCAGATGGTTCAAACAGGAGCCGCCTGACCTGGATTTACTTTGTTTGAAAAAGCATAAAAGTTGTATCTATGGAGTAAAGGGTTCAGTGTGCGAACAATGTTGTATGTTAAGTCCCACTGATGTACTTGGTACGGAACTTATGATTTTATTTTGCTACGAACCTAGTTTAATATGTGTACAGAATTTGACCTATTTTGTTGTACATAATGTAGCCTTTTGTAAAATGTTTTGTTGGTATGATTTCTATGACTACCATACGACTGGTGGTTTGAAATCATGTTTTGTGTTCTTAGGAGTAGCTGCTATTTTGACTTTTCTTTTCTTTTGCATTTCAAGTTTACTTGTTGAAACATAATGACAATGAATATGTGACTGTAACGTACGGTTTGAAATATATTTCATTTAAATCGAGATTGCATACGTTGTATCATTGTAACATTATCTGACTAATGTTAGAATAAGTCTACAATAGTTTTTAACCCATACAAACAGTCTGAATGTGCAATGACATACTAATGTCCACAGTATGTGAACTCGTTTTGCCATTCGGTATGTTGTATTGGAATCGGAAGTAAGCACATTTGCCCTAGATCAGAGTTTTGGCAATAATTTTTGTCACTCTCATAAAAACCTAAGCAATATTTTTTTAACTACGATGCATTCTTAACTATATTACGGATGAATCCTGGGTAATATCTGCAAACATGGTTTGTAATCAGTTATGACGCCATTACGATGTCTTGTCGGGATCCAAACTGTTTCGTAATATGAGTATGTCTTTGAAATGATCTGCCTTGGTATTTCAGTTAGAATACAATGTGTATTTTTAGACGATAGTTTGCTTACTATGCTTAGAAATTCCAACGCTTCTCTTGAATATAAAGGGGTTGTTATAACGGAAAGTGTTGCATAGCAAACAATACATATACTGACGAGATGTCTCATTTAGGACCCCTCGCATATGAGGCCCATGGGTTAACTCTTTGAATGCTGAGTTTTAAAGTAGAATGCCCTATCATTGTTTTTTTGAATACTCAATTCAGTATGACACTCTCAACGTTACAAGATGATTTGTAATGACAAATGCAGTAGGCCCTGAACTCTCTGATATTGGTGTACACTATTTGCAAGTGTCAGTATCATTATACCCCCACAAACAGAGTTTGAGGAGGTATACTGGAATCAGCCTGTCGGTCGGTCGGGCGGTCGGTCGGTCGGTCGGTCGGTCGGTCGGTCGGGCGGTCGGTCTGTCTGCAAAATCTTGTACGGTGAACTCCTCCTTCAGTTTCAACCCGATTCACTTGACACTTAGCATAATTGTTAATCAGGAGTAGTAGATGTGCAAGACACAAATTTCAGGTTTCTGTGACCTTGACCTTGACCTTTGGCCTTGAAATTGGTCTTCAAATTGGCAGGCAAAATCTTGGACTTTGAACTCCTCCTTCAATGTCAACCTGATTCACTTGATACTTGGCATAAATGTTACTCAGGAGTAGTAGATGTGCAAGACACAAATTTCAGGTCTCTGTGACCTTGACCTTGACCGTTGGCCTTGAAATTGGTCTTGAAACTGACAGGCAAAATCTTGTACTTTGAACTCCTCCTTCAATTTCAACCTGATTCACTTGATACTTGGCATAAATGTTACTCAGGAGTAGTAGATGTGCAAGACACAAATTTCAGGTCTCTGTGACCTTGACCTTGACCTTTGGTCTTGAAATTGGTCTTGAAATTGGCAGGCAAAATCTTGTACTTTGAACTCCTCCTTCAATTTCAACCTGATTAACTTGATACTTGGCATTAATGTTACTCAGGATTAGTATATGTGCAAGACACAAATTTCAGATCTCCGTGACATTGACCTTGACCGTTGGCCTTGAAATTGGTCTTAAAATTGGCAGGCAAAATCTTGTACTTTGAACTCCTCCTTCACTTTCAACCTGATTCACTTGATACTTGGCATAAATGTTACTCAGGAGTAGTAGATGTGCAAGACACAAATTTAAAATCTCTGTGACCTTGACCTTTGGCCTTGAAATTGGTCTTAAAATTGGCAGGCAAAATCTTGTATGGCGAACTCCTCCTTCACTTTCAAACTGATTTACTTGATACTTGGCATAAATGTTACTCAGGAGTAGTAGATGTGCAAGACACAAACTTCAGGTCTCTGTGACATTGACCTTGACCTTTGGCCTTGAAATTGGCAGGCAAAATCTTGTACTTTGAACTCCTCCTTTAATTTCAACCTGATTCACTTGATACTTGGCATAAATTACAGAATATTCTCTATTTGAACTTTGGGTATTTTTGTTATTTGGTCCTGTTACATGTTCAAACTTGGATTTGCAATCAAGGCTGCCGTATGGGGGTATTCATCACCTTTAGTGATAGTTCTAGTTTATTCAAAGGGTAACCCATTCCCTCATATGATATTTTAGATCTAACCTCTTTGAATAAATCTACCGAAATGAAACCTTTAGAATTTGTAGTTTGAAACAATTGTGATAAAAAGAGCATCTGCTCCTATAGGAGCAAATGCTCTATTTATTACATTGATTTCAACAGGTAACTTTTGCAGAGGCGTAAAAAGGCCAAAAGGTCAATATGAGGGAACGGGTTAATGCCGTCTTCTGTCAGTGTTTCCAATAACCTCCTCAATCTGACTGCAAACTCCGAATCCTTCTGAAATTCAATTAACCCTTAGCCTGCTGAAAAACTGATGTTTGCTGAAATTCTACTTACTCCTGACTCGATCTTACTGTTGAAAACAAGTGTCTTACAGCTTGGGTCCTGATGAGATGACGAGTTACCCTGCGTCCCATCTCGATCAAAGCCATGTTCTGATGCCATGCGTTTAACAAGATAAGGGTTGAGCTCTTCCTTAAATTGCTCTTTGCTGTGAAATTCGTCGTATGCATAATTATCTGCTGCATATCTAAAAGGAGATTTTTTTTATTTCATTTCGTTTTAAAATACACGGCTTTAACCAATTTGGACTCTGATGGAACGCAAGAATCTCATTTGTAAATGATATCATCATTCGCATGTAGAATACTCCTTGGTGAACATATCGGTTAAAGTGAGCGTCAATTTCTCTATTATACGTCCACACCGAAGGTACTTGGGGTATTCTAGAAAGTGGTTGTCCAAACGTCCGGTTGTTTGCCTTGGCTAAATATATTTAAAGTTTGTAGTTGGTAACCTGTGACCATGCTATAAATTTTGTGTTTTGATCCAGTCGTTATTTCCGGCGTTATTGCCACTTTTCAACGAGTTTGACAATGTACGGTGTGTGTGTGTGAATGTGTTTGCGCGTGCGTCCATGTGTGTGCGCGCGTGTGTGTGTCCGGGGGGGGGGGGTTCATTCGTGAGCCTTTGGCGTATAATTCTAGTTTAATCCATTCCCGCATATCGACGCCTTTTGACGCCTCTGTAAAAGTCTCTTTATGAAACCATTGTGATAAAAAGAGCATTATTTGCTCCACAGGAGCAAATGTTCTTTTTACCACAATGGTTGTCAAAACTACACAAATCTGAAAATTTCTTATTCTCTTGTAAAAATTCGTTTTTGGTAGATTTAATGAACGAGGTTGGATCTAAAAATAGCCTATGTGGGAATGTGTTAAAACAGACATCTCTAACCCGTTGTGTAGTACCAATATCGGCCTTTAAGACACGCGGCAGCTTGATGCATGGTGAAAGTCATGCCGAAAGCTCACAAATGAGCTGTCTGCATGACTTTCACCCTGTATTAAGTATCCACCTTCCTAAAGATATAAATCTTCTCTATTAAAATTATATGACATTCACCGTATGATGTGCCGACAGTTTTGTGTTCTGCAGTTTTAGAAAACAAACTACAACTACAAATATCAAATAGTATTCTATTTATTAATCATTTACGTGTTATTCTTTTCAAACAATTCTTTGGATCCTGATCAGACAGATGCATTCTTGACTGCCCATCTGGATCTTAAATGTTTTCCGTAAATATGAAGTATTCACCAATAGTTTGTTCAAAGTTGAATTAACCCTTTGAACCCGGGACACATATCCACTGTCATTTGCCAACAGTGTAGATCAGGTCAGATTGCTCCTAGAGGAGTCCTCCGATGAGGGTCTGCACTGTTAGTCGTTTATAATCCTTTAGCAAGGTCAAGCCTTTGATACTGAGTGGAGTCTATACACAAATACTGATTGGTTATTCCACTCTCATGATTCAGTATTGGAATAGTTAATTTGGTAAGTTCGCCATGAGATAGAAGAGAACATTAGTTTTAACCCATTTTCTCCTACTGGCGCCTTTTTGCGCCTCTGTAAACTCATTTATTGAAACCATTGTGATAAATAAAGCATTTGCTCCATAGGAGCAAATGCTCTATTTATCACAATGGTTCCAAAACTACATAATTCTAAAAGTCTTCTTTTCTATAGTTAATGCTCCTTTTCGGTAAATTAATTCAATGAGGTTGGGTCTAAAATAGTCTTGGGGGAATGAGTGAATGAAATCTTGAATAATGTTTGACAAGGCTCTCTGATTACACAGCAACATGTGTGTGTGTTATAGTTATTTGAAGCTTTGATTTGAATCTGCATCCTTATTTCGATGTACATAATATACATAATATTGCATTTGTTTTAAGAATTGTTGTTGTTTTACATTCGTGTCATATTCTAAATCGTCCGAGCTCATATTTTCATATTAGAACATGAACTATACTTAAAATATTGATATATACTCGTCTTTGTTATAATTATTTCCATCTCCTTAGACCATATTTCGAAGTTGTTTTGTACAACTGAAATTATTTTAGGTAGTCACATACGATGATTGCAACTTTCAAATGACATCGTCGTATAACAGAACGTATATAGAGGCTCTTACATGAGTGTTCATAACAAAAAAAAATTATGAAACGAGTTTACTATAAGTTCGTGTCATATTCATTATGGTAAACGAATTTCATGAAAACAAATATGTAATGAACACGAATGTAAAATTATTTTTATCACATAAGCCTTAAAAATGCCATAGAAAGTGAAACGGGTTATAGCTGACGGCTGTTTTGGCCATTACTTAAAGGCAACGTAGTGATACAACGGACGACGCACATGGAACGCCACGATTGGCTTACACTTAAATGAGCGCTACGATTGGCTAACGATTGCTAATTTGCATAAAAAATGCACTAGTGATTCCGTGATTTACGGTACTCTGTTACGGCACTCCCACAAGGCAGATTATATGATAAGATGATTTTTGACATACGAAGATAGGCCATTCCCCTCTACGGACGCATTTTGACGCCTCTGTAAAAGTCATTTTGGAAACCATTGTGATAATAAGACCTCTTGCTTCATTAGAGCAAATGCTTTATTTATTACATAGGTTTCAAAACTATACAATTCTAATTGCTTAGCCCATCTACAAACAGTTGTATATGACATTGCACAACCCCCATTTATGCTCACAATTTCTCCATAAATTTCTTTGGAAGCCTGTCCGAGTTAAACGCTTCATTTGATATAATCTCGTTTTTCCGACTGCACTATTTTAACACAGTATCCGATGAGTGCCTTCCATTAAATCAAAATTTAATCAATAATCCCTGATCGCTCATGTACAATCTGATATCGTTTTATTGCTCATGAATAGTTTTACCAGGTGGCGTATCGATTAGCCACGAGGACAGCGTTCCGCATGAAATCCACGTGCAACGACAATACATATCAAACAGTCCTCGTATATATGTATAGTCCAACAACATTCACCTGACGTTGACTTTTAAGCAATAATAAATTAAATTGAGATGGCGCAGTATGTATCAATACTCGCCAGTACATCGTACATAATATGCACGGGAGACACGATAATTATAACCCATCTGAGGCACGAGGCACATTCTTTGTAATCCTTTTGTCAACGGTAGACGGTATTTAATCTGGTATACCTGGACATACAATGTGAACTCTTGTACAAATAATTCACGGAGACTACGGAATATATGTATATAGAGAGAGAAACCCAGAGTATTGTCCTACCAATTTGACCTGAGACTCATGCATATTCCGTGTATTATCGTCGGTAATCTTCGAATAAATTTCCGAAGGTATAAGAATGCGCTATAAGAATACAGTAAACCCCCTCTAATGCGACCAGCAAAAAGGGGCATAATTCACAGTGGCAAAGGCAGGTGGTAGCTAGGACGAAAGTTATACAGAAAACTCCTGTAGAAGCTTTCTGCATACCTTTTGTCCTACATTAAGCAACCTTTTATTTATTAATTGGTCGCATTAGAGGGGGTTTACTGTACAATCCTCGTGGAACATGATTATTACCGGCTTTTGGTTTGCTGTTTTTTTGTCACAAAGTATTACGAACAATCCCGATAAACACGCCGAAATTTAATCGAGTCTCAGGTCAAATTGGGAGGATAATAGTGTGAAATTGTGATCATAGAGATCAGCAACGTCAGGTGAATCTTGTTGGACTATATTTTCTCGCTTTTCAGCCGTGCTAGATAAGCTGGGTTACTAAAAATAGCCGTACTAGAAATCCTTATCTGGAACACCCCGTGACTAGTGTATTCATACGCGCGATTGGGTAAAATCAAAATCAATAGAAGGAATTCTTACAGAATTATACCAACATTTCTATAGGCAACAACCTTGTGAATTGAAATTAATATAAGTAATTAGCACGAATATGAAATTCTATTTATCATATAAACACTTTAAAACCCTATTTAATTAACCGAAGACGTTGTTTTTTTAGTCACTCAGTCATTTATATTTACGCCAAAACGTAACGTTTGTGGTTGTCATAACAAATGACGTCATTTTGGTGTCACGCCTAAAGTTATGCTGCGGTCTGTTGCTATTAGATATTGAAGTCGTATTACGCAACGTAAAGTAGTACTTCACAAAATTCGTTAATTTAATTGGTTTTAGGGCGTATTTCAGCGAGAAAAATAATCAAGCATGGGTTTTGTTAAAGCCGGGTTGTTCTATACCCTCGGTTGGTCTGTTCCTGTCGGAAACTCGCTAAAGCTCGTTTCCGACTGGAACAGACCAACCTCGGGTATAGAAACCCCCGTCTTTAACAAACCCCATACTTGATTCTATTAATCCAGAGTCTGGTGTATTCAGATAGACATGGTACAACCCTAGCAAGTGTAACTGTAAGTATTCCGCAATTTATTTCTTTCATGCTCAGTAATTGTCATGTGCAAACTTTACCGTCTACGTCAGATTCTTAAAGTAGATATTCTCTATTGTTTTATAGTGTCTCAATGTTTTGATTTTCTCGGGGCCTGATCTTTATTTATAAACATGGTTACGTGTACAGACAGACAGACAGATATTTTATCTATACCTCACTTCTATACATAATACAATATACAAACATGAGTAAGTAAAATGTATAGAACCACTCAAATATGAGTTATGAAAGACAGTGCAAACCTTAAAATGTGACAATTAATTAAACCTAAAATCATGCAACTTAGCGCACGGCTATAAGCGTATGCTTATAAAATTTTATAAACAACTTTCATCAGCATGCTAAAACGTTTTAAAATATACATGTTAAGTATGTCAAAATGTACCCGTAAAAGACTTCCGGGATAACTGACATATGCCAAACTTTGACAGAATACATAGTAGACATGTTTCGGGAGTTTAAGACATCAATATCACACCATTCTCCACATTTAGTTCAAACATCAAACTTGTTTTAGTGTTTCACTCCGATACAAACATACACGTTGCAATAGAGTGGTACCGAAACTGGTATCTTGGTCAGGTAAGGTGTGAGCCCGGTCACTTTTGCCCTTCTTTATTCTATGTAAAAACAGGCATTTTCTGCATCCCCCTAGCTACTTCCAGGCATAGATTTGGGTAATACCCTCTTAACACATTCATATTTAGTCCAAACACAGTCTCTAGATCACCAGAAAACAAGGTCAAGAACGTTGACCTTTTTCACTACATACAAATGTATGTACACACCGTCTATTTCCGCTTTAAATTTGGGCCATTCTGACGCTCCACACACATATTTCCCAACATCCACCAGAGGAAGTAGTCCTGCAAGAGAGTCACAAAAATGACCCCAATGGGCAGAGAATACACACAATAACTTGAATAGCTCATATCTAAAGCACTGCATTTCTAAAGAACTACTTCATACTGTACTACGACCTCTGGAAGCAAATGCTCACCGGGGTCACACCGTAAACACTTTCCTTTATATAAACACCGTTTCACACATTTGCACACAGAGAAGACCCAGATCAGACGGCTCCTAAAGGAACCGTCTAATCAGGGTCTGCTCTGTTTACTTATGGAATTATATTAGATCTGACTATATACATGTAGCGTCTGCCAATACCGAACAACCCTGTGTACACATGCCATAATAAAACGAACCAAAGCAAACATAATATGAAACTTTAATTTGCGCATTTGTGACGAAAAGACAGTATAGCAGACCAAGTTCTGTAACAGGCAAACCTATACTCCATGAAGTAGATATTAACGTTATCTCAAGCTTGTGTCTAAGCTAACAATAATTGGATTGCGTCTGGACATAATTTAGTTAGGTCATTCATGTAGATAAACATTCCCAGCACGGGCGTTTGTATGGACGTAACGGTTGTCGGTTTATTCACAATATCAAATTGGTTGGTGTTGCAATTATCTGTTATTTCTTTTAGACAAAATTATCAGAATGTAAATCAGTTTAGGACTTGGTGAGATACTCGGTATCTCGTCAATTTCAAAACAGTTTGCAAAGGTAATGACAATTTCGCCAGTTTATTCTGATATTAAGTATACTCGTACTAGTATGTATATTTATCTGTGTTTCATGACATATAATCGATAACATAAATACAGTAAAGTCTCGATTATTTTAACACCCCTTTGAGACAAGTGTCAGCCTAATGGGAGCTTCTGGGAGCTTTCTGCAGAACTTACACCCTGCATTAACACATTACTTCCTAGTGACGCGTTTTTGCGCCTCTATAAACTTCACATTGTGAAACCATTGTGATAAATAGAGCATTTGCTCCGTAGGAGCAAATGCTCTATTTATCACAATGGTTTCCATTCTATACAATTCTAAAACTCTCATTTTCTATAGTAAATGGTCCTTTTCGATAGATTAATGAAAAACGGCTGGGTCTAAAAATAGCCTAGGAGAGAATCAGTTAAGAAGCAACCTGTCTCAAAGTGTCTACATTCTTTTATACTAATATTTCGAATTATCGAAGTTTAACTGTACGAGTAAACAGTGTATTTCATAATGAGTAATAGTATTTTAATTATCACATAATTAGAGTTTTATTTAGAATAAATTTCACATTACCGGTTTCAACTTTCTTTAAAGACACATAAAGTCCCGTTACATGTACCACTGTCACGGTGCTGGTCCCAGTACCCCACGGTACATCCCGGCGAGGAAATAGCCGGCGTCCGGGATGATACGGGACCTTATTTCTTAAAAAAATAAATGTACATTCCATATTCCCGACGTTGCCTCGGTGTACCCCCGATTTAGAAGCCGGATCTTCCAGTTTGACCCCGGACTATCCCGGTTAGTTTCCGGTTTGGCACGGTGTATTAACGGTGTAGGGCCGGCGTTTTCCCGGTTGAACACGATACAATCCGGTGTAACCCCGGTCGTCGCCGGTAGTGCCGCGGTGGCCGCCGGTATCTCCCCGTCATATCCCGGGTGTGCGCCGGTGACAAGCCGGCGTTACCCGGGTTTAAACGGGGGTCGACCGGCAGACAACCCGGCTCATACCTTGCCAGTCCCTAACTCCACCGGTACAAAACGGAACTATACCGTCGTACACCGGAGCTATACCGGCCCAATGTCTGGGGTTCACCAAAGGTCTATCGTGAATGAGGTACTCGCCAACATCCCGGATTACTAGGGACTATCACGGTAAAGCCAGGGTAGAGACCCGGACCTGCACCGGAATATACCGGCGTTCTCCCGGAATTGCCAGGATTAAGCCGGTTTTGCATATCTTTCCCGGTTACTCTCGGTGACTCCCGATTGTTTTAAACATTTTAAAACATCCGGGGCTGTCTGCCGGATTAAGCCGGATCAATAGGGTTCATCAGGGATCTTCCCGGATGTTACCGGTGCCGCCAGGGATGTACTCCCGGTTTGACACGTTTTCCCCCGGACCACAAATCCGGGACGTACCGGGGTCCAATCCGGGACAGTGGGAACGGGGCTTTAAGGTTTTGTATGATAACAGTCATATTCAATTAGATAGGTCAATAATTAATTGGGGAATGTGGCCGTTTTACTAGTTGATGACTACTTTTATAAGGCAACCTATTCGGGTTTTTTTCATTTAACAAAACTGTCCATATATATTGTAATTTTGAATAATATAGTTTAACCCTATGTTAGTTTACATTTCAATAAATACAAAAGAAGCTGCTGGATACAAATAAACTTAACTGTACATAATTGCAGTAAACGCTTAGAATGCATGCAAATAACCAATCAAAACATCTTAAATATTGTTGGACTACTGGTACCCTGATGTAGAACGACACTTTTGCTAAATGCATCCAAGCAGATTTCGGCATTCACTTTGTTCAAGCATTTACTCTTTATTCCATAACTAGGCCCGTATATGCATTTTAAAACAGAGTAGACCTGGATCAGACGGCTCCAGTTTGTTTATCCTATATTATGGATATGATTCTACAGTTTATGCTAAACATACATGTGTTCGTATGCTATTATAATAATCAGGCGCGGATTTAGAGGGGGCGGAGCCGGCGTACGCCCCCACCCCCTAAAATTGCCAAAACAATTTATTTAGTAATATTTTAGATCTATATACAGTACACTATTTCTATAACGACTACTAAATTGTGTTAATTAGTTGGTATTTAGAGCAGGTGGCTGCTTAAAGCAAGGTGAAAATAAAACAGAACGCTCCCATAGGAGCGTTCTGTTTTACTTTCACCTTGCTTTAAGCAGCCACCTGCCTTTAACACAGCTTTTTTCAACATGTATTACAAACACACTGTTTATTTATGTCATCAAACAAAAAAATCTACGCCCCCCTAAAAAACTTCTACGCCTCCCCCCTCCAATCTGAAATCCTGGATCCGCACGTGATAATCAATGTTATTAATATTCGTAATGTCATAATTTCTTGCATGTATATTCATGGAGTAAAGAGTTTAACTGTAAACGACTTTTACAAATGTAAAGACCAACACCAGTTGTTTACTAAAACTTGAAACATGCTCTAGTGTCATATCCGATTATAAAATAACAATAGTATACATGCTATAAAACTAATCATTCTAAATCTATCCTTCGGCTATGAATTGATATATGTGCCAGTCACTACATAAGCTCACGTGTGTATATTATACAGAAAGCTGACAGAGAATCCTTTTGTAAATATTGAATATTACTCTGTGTGTAATATTTATGTTTCCGTTTGAGAGACCAAATTTTCATTTACCAAAAGAAAATACATACATATATACAAATTGTATTTAATACGTTGGTATCACTGATCATGCTTATTTAAACATTTCCTCCATAAATACGCCTTTCTACGCCTCTGTAATAGTCACTTCTTGAAACCATTGTGATAAATACAGCATTTGCTCCATAGGAGCAAATGCTCTTTTTATCACAGTGGTTTCAATACTACACAATTCTCACATTTTCCATTTCTGTAGTAAGTGCTCGTTTTCGGTAGATATAAAAGGGAGATGATATAAAAGGGAGATGATATACAGGCTTTGTTCCTCCTCATACTTTAAGTGGTACGGTAATGTGGAGTAGGTCATCCATGATGGGCTTCTCATGCCGATGGTAACTTGGTGCAAACCTTTTCAATCCTCTTCCCAAAAGATTACGGTATGGTTTCAAATTTACAGGCGCGTGGTTCTTGCTTTCTCCAGCAAACGTTTCCTGAACATATACGATTAAATCATGACAGCTATGTATTTAGCTTGTTTCAAATGTATGGCTATATAACATAAATCAGTTAATAATAATAGCTTCTTCTTAGAAAATGCTTCTATGGTTTCAAACTAATTTTATAGAAATTTGCCTTGGGCTATCATTTACCGTATGCGTTAAAGTGTTTCTGAAATATAAAAACCATGGCCGCCAGTTTAGACGAAGGACTTAATATGACAATAAGGCAAACTTGAAAATTCATGTTCACCGTCGGTCTGATTCTGGAATAAAGCTAAACGCATTCCATATTACTTATATTTGTTGACATGACTACATAAACGGTATGTTTCAGAAACCATCATTTCAATATGTAATCCTTTACGTAATGAAACTTCATGCGACACTTTTCTGACTTTATGAATAATAATTAATTGCATTCATATGATGGAATTGAAAAAATGTTTTACAATAGAAGCCAGTGTAAGTTAAACATTATATCATTGAATCAGATAGGAACGACCACCCCTATCGGGACTGCTTTATTTGTTTCTTGTGTGTTTGCAATATAGCGTAAATGTGAGTGTATATGACGTAAAATGTTGTAGACTATAGTTCGATTTTAACCCGTGAGCTGTGACCTTCAGTACCAGTCCACCCGTAGAGGTAAAACGCGTCACAAACCATGTATTTGTTCCGGAGTACCTGTTATTATACAGGCAAGTAATATGCATATACAGTAAAACCTCTCATACAGTAAAACCTCTCTATAACGGCCACTAAAGTGTGTTAATTAGTTGGTATTTAGGGCAGGTGGCTGCTTAAATCAAGGTGAAAGTAAAACAGAACGCTCCTATAGGAGCGTTCTGTTTTACTTTCACCTTGCTTTAAGCAGCCACCTGCCTTTAATACAAAATACTTGATGTAATTTAGTGGCCGTTATAGAGAGGTTTTATCGTATATACTAATACTGCACGATTACTACGAGCTTCTTGTGACAACCATTGTCCACTTACCCATAAATTAGAATGGTTGCAACTTCTATAAATAGAAAAGTGCAGTCACGGCTCAGCAAGTGCAGTCACGGCTCGGCACTCGAAATCGAACTATACAGTTCCATATAATGATATTTACAGTAAAAGCAGGATACTTCGACATTTTAGAAATGAGGTATTTATGCCTTTTCGTGCAGATTGTTGTTTAATGCATTGTGAAAGTCATACAGAAAGCTCATCTATGAGCTTTCTGCATGACCTTCACCCTGAATTAAGCTGCCACCTGTCTTATAGACCGATTGTGATACTTATTGGAAACATTGGGGTTTTACTGCATGTGTATCGCAATCTGCAGTACAGAGTATGAACAAAGTTTGTCCTTCGGCCTACTTGTTCCATATAGTTTCATAAAATAGTATGAAATATGCATAAGCTTTTGATACATTTCGCTATCTTGGTGTTATTGCCTCCAAGTGTAATCAGCATATTGGATTTTCATAGTAGCGTGTTACCGATTGTTATAACTGGGAAAATAACAATAAACCACAGACTAATATCTGTGTACACAACATAGTTTTTGCTAGGCTGTATTTAAAATGTAATTAACATGTTTTTGATTATTAATATATTATAAGTTGGTAAAGAAATTTCTTTGTTACGGTATATCATATTATTATAAAATTTCTTTTATATGTATCCTGAGTATTGAAGTTTAAAATGCTCTGTACATATGTATAGCAAGATGTAATATATATAGAGGATCTTACATGAGTGTTCTTGATTATTGGATTTATTAAATGAGTCTTTTTAAAACGATAAAAAAACGAGCTTTAGCGAGTTTTTTTATCGTTTTAAAAAGACGAATTTAATAAATCCAATAATCATGAACACGAATGCAAGATCCTATTTATAACATAACACACACAAATGTTATTTGCAGCCAATATTTCAGCAGTAACGTGGATTGTTATAAATTCTCCTTACATATAGAAATGATGAATGAAAGGTGTTATTAGGTTCGCTAGGTAACGGGGACAAAGTAGGTCCAAATTTTCCAACTTTATTTTTTACTTACTGTCATATCAACCAGGATCTAATTCAGACCTCTCTGGTATTCAATTTAACTGTGATAGTTTATGATACAAAAACATACAGAAAAACGTCAAAATAAATTTTGAGTTACAGTTTTGACATACATAGTTACAAACACGTCACATTATGACGTCATTGTACACAACATGTGTCTATGTAAAGCGCGCCATTTACATGAAGACCTACATATACAGTCGCCAACACGTCCGACACTCACTGTCAATGGGATTCGAAATGCGCCTTCGTTTTTGGTATATTAAGCCCTTCATTAGTGTTGTATGTATACACATGGACATGGACATTAATTTCCACCGAGAAAAAAAATCTCGATTCAACTTCAGTGAAAATGTTTGAAATGGACAAAAGATTCAGTACGAACTGCTGCATAAAATGTGTTGGAACAGGAGGAAGATTTTCGCGATCAGCTGAGTTAGTCAGTATAGCATATTTGAAATATGTTTGTGCTGTGCTGGATTCAGATGACTATTGTTGTTGATTGATGAGATATTTGTATGAGTAGAAATCTGCATAAACAGAAGGACATGCGGTGAAGAAAATGCAAAGTTGAGGAGGCATTTTAATTTAAATGTAGAATTGATTGTATGGGTCAGAGTAGCTGGTAGGTCTTTTTTGGCATACATTTTGTATATGATTCCTGACAGCGATTACAATTTGTATTATTTTATCGAAATTAAGGCGCAAGTGCCAACAATCCTTTGCCATCTATCGTGACTCAATCGTGGACAGGTAGGTCGACCACCGTCCGCCAGTTTGTTTGTTTTGACAGCGCGTATGAATCGTTCGAATGTCATTCGGTCGTTCGAATGTTATTCACTAGTGATTATATGCCCATGATTATCAAAAAATAAATGATAGTGTTACGTCACGCTGAAGCCACGTGTTATGTTATAATTTCTTTTCTGGTACATTTATCTAATATAATATTAGTATAGAAAATGTGGGCATATACAAGTTTGCCTTTTACTATCTACGAGTCTATAAGTATATTGATCTATAAATACATTGTTTTTCCAACATCGTTATAGATCAATATGTAACAAAACCGAACTGAACTTGACCCTTAATCTGCTGAATATTTAAAACTGGCTCCTCCTCCTTTTCTGAAAACATTAATTCAAAAACCAGTTGTACCAAGATTTGTCAATGGCGAAACTGATACGTATGACAAACAGTGCAAACCCTGATCAAACGGCTTCATTGGGAGCCATTTGATCTGTAACTACCCAATTTGTAAATGTCTAATATACGTCCCGCACATTAAGCGTTAACGTGCTTAAACCTTTTTAATGCGGGAAACCAGAAACATCGTAATTGGAATGATATAGGAAATAATATATATTCTGTATGGACACCATTGTTAACCAATGATTGACCATTCCACTGTGACAATTTAGCATTCAAATGCTTAATTAATGTAAATATGGAGAAAACAACAGGCAGAGAGCCATACGAAAAAACACCGCTCGAAATTTACTAGGTAGTATACCGAGGGCTTGGTGGAAAACTATTCTAACTCCTTCACTTTGTGAATAGTTTTGCACCAAACCCTCGATATGTTATCCGCATCGTTCTTTCATTTTCACCGGGACAGTGTTACTTGGTACAACGTGGTCACCGCCCTGATGACATATACTAAGTACGTTTGTCCAGCTTGTCATATAAATTGCAGAATTTAGTTATATCTTAATGAAAATGGCGTTAAGGTTGTAATTGAGATATAACACTGCTACAAGTTTGGTATCCTCACGTGTCCGTTAAATAAACCAGTATTTAGCTAGCCATTGCGTCAATGTTAAAGGTACCCTTTGGGTATATGAATGACCAAAATGTTTCGGACAACGACACATTGAATTCATTGCTTTATGCGATTTCAAAATCGCATTGTCTACGACAACAACAATGGCATATTCGCACCTTAGACATATAATGATCAGCACGATGGGTTTGTCGACTGTTGTAGTACCACTTCTCATAATGTCGAAGGGGTCGTTTCTAAACAAAGTTAAACGCGTTATTGCTATTGGACTATTGTATTCGTTTATGTAAGTACCGTCAACACGCGTCGTACATGATCAGGTAAACGTTTTACTGTTTACGCTGTCGTCATTTGTAATTTCGTAGGCTAAAAATGCTTACAGCTGGTCGTTCAATGTTATTGATAAACCATTGTTGTGCCGGTCAAGTTCTATTGCCATTAGGAAAGTTAATTTCATTGAAGTATTCCATAGTTCAATATTTCAATATTCCATTGTTAATATCGTAAAGTGCACTATATAACGTACAAGTAAATAGTATACATTTGTCACCAATATCGACCTAATTAAATTCTTGATTCTTGAATAGACTCCACTCTCTGATTCCACTATAGTCATTAGCTGTTTAATTGGTTGCGGGCCGTTAATAGGTAATATATAATTGTGTTTTAGTTCATCGACAGGTTAACTTGAAACAACCAATTGGTACTTTGAAACATTAATCACACAATTAAAGAAACTAATCTAATCCTCGTTACCGGTTTATGACGACAACATTATTTGCCTAGATTCGGTGAAATAATTTACTTAATGGATACTGAACCTATATATTCGGCAATATTCAAAAAGGGAGAGTTTTTACTTATGTCGCCTTGCATTATCGAATTAAGATTGAATAAGTTCTGCAGCATAATTACCTATCCAATAATTGACATACTTGACATGGTGTCGAACGTTTTGCAGCAAACATAATCACCATTGATCATTTCGCTACTAACGTTACACCAATGAGCATGTTTGCGAACAGTGTGGGTGCAGATGAGTCACAGACTAACTCAGATTCTAATCAGGATCCAAACTGTGTGTTACTATGATACTAGTTTTGAAAGAAAGGATGGGGGAAATAAACAAACGGAGCTTGAAACAGACAACAAATTTCGCAGACGGCAATATTTGCAGACTACCGTAGATTAATGCTTACTGTTCCTATACATTGAACATTAACCATTACATGACCATTAGATATTGATGATAACCACTCGTCATTAGCAAGCATGTTACCACTTTCCGATGGTATCAAGTAAACAACCGCCAACACCTCCAGTCATTTTGTTTTTCTGAGTAAATAAGACTCTATGGCATCGTGCGAGATACGACACTGGGAAAGCGATGATTATATTTCAAACGAATACATGTACTCATTGAAGTATGATATAAATACAGTGATTGAAGTAATGGTGGTAGTAGCATAATGCAAAATGAAAATAATGCAGAAAGCATATATGGATCTATATACAGCAAAACCTCAATTATTTGAACACTAAAATACGTATTATTATCGATCTGTAAGACAGGTGGCAGCTTAATGCATGGTGGAAGTCATGCATTAAGCAGCCACCTGCCTAAAAGGGTCTTAATTCTTCTATGTAGAAAATTCGAATAAGCGGGATTTTACTGTAAAATATTTTTGCCATGCATGAAGCAAACATCAGCTGATTAACAGTTGCTTGAAGTAAATACATTAGAGTTAGACTAATGCGGCCACATAATGTATTAACCCATTCTCTCCCATAGACGCCTTTTTGCGCCTCTGTAAAACTCATTGTTTGAAACCATAGTGATAAGAGCAAAGGCTCTTTTTATCATAATGGTTTCAAAACTACACAATTCTAAAATTTCTATAGTTAATGCTCCTTTTCGGTAGATTAATTCAAAGAGGTTCGGTCTTAAAATAGTCTTGGTGGATGAGTTAACACATGAATCTGTAAAAGCAGGTGATCGTTTAATGCAGGACAAACGTAATGCAGCAAGTTACTATTTTGAGCATTTTAGAGCCTTTTGTATAACGTTTCTCCTGTCTAACGTTACCACTTGTTTTAAAAGATCCAGAGTTAGACTCATTTCTAGTGGTGGTATTAGCGAGGCATTACTGTATTACGGCATTTGTCACCGATCCTACCTTACATGTCTGTATGATTTGGATATCTCATTACAATGCAAAGTACGCACCGGTTGCATTTTGTAGAATATATTGACGAACGTCGTTTATTCGAGTTTCACCATGCATAAAGCTTCCACCTGCCTTTACTCTTTCAACGCTGAATAAACGAAGCGGAACAGCTTATTAGTGTTTAACTATAGAGTCCACTTATGTTAAAAAACCTTCTTACACGAATCTGAATGACAAACAGTGCAGACCCTTATCAGAGGGATCGTCTAGGCGTTTGCAAATGATAGCCAACTCTTTTCCGCATTCAAATAGATAAGGGCCGACATTAATACCTACATGTATTTAAATAATCACATTAGCGGACCTTTACTCTAAATTAATTCACCCATTCATACCCATATTATTTAACATTTAGCCTGCTATGGGCGGGTGAGTGAATGCATATGCAAACAGTCTGGATCCAGATGAGACGCCGAGTAACTCGGCGTCTCATCAGGATCCAAGCTGTTTGACATCCTGATTGCATTTTGGTAGACACATTGAGTATAGCTTGAATTTTTGAAATGTAGTAGGTGAACAATTCTGTAACAATAATTTGCTCAGCAGTCTAAAGGTTAAGTTAAACCCGTTCAAATCTTACTTTACTTTTTTCATTCTAAGGGGACATAGCACACAAACTATTTGCTGGTATAAGCCATCGTCTGCGTTCAGCAAACAGTGCAGAATTTGTTATGGGGGGCTCCTACATGTTAAGGCACACTGGGCACACGCTCTTTTAACTCATTCCTTCCTGGACTATTTTAGACCTAACCTCTTGAATAGATCTACCGAAAAGGAACATCAACTATAGAAAAGGAGGAATTTAGAATTGTGTAGTTTTTAAACCATTGTGATGAATAGAACATTTGCTCCTCAGGAGCAAATGCTCTATTTATCACAATGGTTTCAAAATGTGACTGTTACAGAGGCGCCAAAATGCGTCACTAGGAGGGAATGTGTTAAAGCAAAATGCGTTTTCCATAAAAATCTGTCTAAGGTGCTTAACGACATGACTGTCTCGCGGTAAGAATAAAGAGGTGGTCAAATGTCTCCTTGGTCGACAGGAGCTTAAATTATCACAATCTATGTTTTTATATGAAACTGAATGGTTAACCCATATGCTTCCGGTGGATTCTTCCATGCTTATATATTGGATTAGTCCATTTTTTATCTAAGTGGTGCCTGGTCAATTTTTTCAATTTCGTTTTGTTTGATATTGAAATTCCTGTCATCAAACAGTGTAGACTCTGATCAGACGCCGCATTATGCGGCATCTGATCAGAGTCTACACTGTTTGCCTAAGTCCCATATATGGGATCATGGGAGCAAATGGATTCAACATAATGACTTATTCTGGTTGGCATTTAACGGATACTAGATTCTGTCATGATGATCGCTGCTGCCTACGGTAACGAGCGTGCTAGTGCATACATTGTTTGAAATAGTTGAACGATTTGATATGTCCAACATAGTTTTAAAACCTCTGAATTATTTAAACATATCAGTTTGTCGCTTACATAAACCATTGAACGTTTCCCGTTTGACGCCTGAGATACTATCAACTTTACACAGAGGTCCTACCATGGTTTCCGTAATTGTTTGAAACTCGAGTACTCGATTTGTAGTATTTCAATTACAATACATATATAAACCATGGACAAACTAGGTCAGTGAGGACGACATACAAACTATCATGCAATATTAATCTTTACCGCAACTGTACGCAGGCCGAAAGGGAAATGCAAACGTGCCATCTATAAGTACGTGAGAAGGAAATATAATAAAGTTTCGCTAATAAGATACTCAAAAGAAGTATCAATCTCTATTTTTAAAACGGGTGGTAGCTTAATAAAGAACAAAGGTTATGCTGAAAGCTCTTATAGGAGCTTTCTGCATTAGAATCGGCCCACATTAAGCAATACACATTAAGCAATACATGCTTTTACAGACTCCAATGTTAATAAATTATGCGGTCGCTTTACTGTATATTTGTATTACATGTGATTAGGTTTGATGGATTATTTTCACAATGCCAAACACCAGTCGTATTAGTAACTGTTTAGTTGAAACATATTTAAGTTGCAAAAACATAATAGTTGAAACATATTTCATTTGCAAATACATGTACATACTTTATATATGATAACCACAGAGAATCACTATAGGTTTAGAACGAAATCGAAAGGCTTATTGAGTTCTTCTCCTCTACTAGAGGTTTTTGCAACAGCAATATCGACATCACTCATTTATCTGAAAGCAACAAATAAACAAACAAAACAACAATACAGACTGATACTTCTTCTTTCCTTGCTCGTCCGTAGATATAAACTCAGCCCTTCGTCGCATGCAAGCTAACTACTGTTGATAATGTTTAGTTCATTTGTTTGTTTGTGTTGATTAACGTCCGTTTCTGCTCACTATGGGCTAAATGGACGCCCCAGAGAGAGGGGGGAGATGATACAGAGAAAGGCGCGATGCCCTGCTCTTATTATCGACTGAGTGTCTCTGGTTCTTTTAGATGCCCAATGTAAAGCACTGATACATCGGACGTCGGTTTATAGTCTCGTCCGAAGGACTTATAATGTTTAGTACTATTAGTTATATTCACGGGGCGCTTACAAGACATATATTCCTGCATAAAACCGATACAGGGTATGTCTTTGTCGCAAGGATGTTCTCTCCTCCAGTTTAAAATATTAACACCCACGCCGATCAGACTAGACGCATCAGTTTTAATCATTGCTTTGCATGTAAAACATCTATTGATTTCCGTATGATTTATCATCCATTCCGTTGACGTCCATCTGGTTTGCAGACGATCAATGCACTTCATTCATTTAACCCTTAACTCTTCAATCGAGTGCAATTTCGACTATGTGCGATCCAATCAAGCTTTTGAGAAACGTTTGACCGAGTTTCAAAGAGCTTAGACCCTGATAAGACACAGAGTTACTCAGTTTCTCATCTGAATGCAGGATGTTTGTAAAAGCGAGTCAACCATCCAATGCTCTAACCATCGTTTACTTTGCATACAATACAAAAACACTACTGGATCATAACGTCTCTGCTTAACAGTCTCTGTGCTAACCCGAATAGACACTTACAAAAATAATGGAAACCCGTACTGACAATTGACAACAGGCTCCATGCTTATAAAGCTTTTAGTTGAGTCTGATCTCGTTCTCAAGTTTTTGATTGGTCAGAGTTGAGCCTTTGGCTCAAATCTGACCAATCAAAAGCTTGAGAACGAGATCAGACTCAACTAAAAGCTTGAGAACGAACTCAGACTCTAAAGACTAAAAATCTCTATAAGCATGAACCCAGACTGCAGTTGATAGGTACGTCCATTGTAGATATAGAGCTATTATGCATGGCCACATAGATGCTCGCCTTTCGTTTACCTTCACCACGGTCTCAAATTACGCCCCAATAGCGTTAAGCAAATGGTTTAAAGTTTAAAGGATATATTTACATAGTGGACTAGGCTATGAAAAATTAGCAACTGGATAGAACGAAATACATATCAGTGACAGGTGTAACGTTCTCTAAATAGCCGGATAATAGTGATAATTATAATGTTAGCACACATATTGATAGGACATATTTACTTCTCCAGTGTGCGTCGCTGGGTTATCCCATTCCCTTATATTGACGACTTTTAGCGGATTTGTAAAAGTCATGTTGTGAAACCATTGTGATAAATAGAGCATTTGCTCCTATAGGAGCAAATGCTCTATTTATCACAATGGTTTCAAACTACAAAATTCTAAAACTCTCCTATTCTCTAGTTAATTCTCATTTTCGGTAGATTTATTCAAAGAGGTTTGTATCTAAGAATAGCCTATGGGGTAATGGGATAAACAAGTAAGTTTAAGTTATAAATGGCGTGGTCACATTTGATTGCTACATTTTATGATATTCCATAACTAACTAATACAACAGTGGAGCTGGTGTTTGTTTGTTTACATATATACTATAACAGTTATATATTTTATATACTATAACAATTATAGCTGATTATGGGGCGTAGAAGGGATGGTTCCCCGACCCTCATACATCAGTTACGGATATTATAAATAATAAAGCTGAGTACAAGAAAATAAAATGTAATAATAATAAAACAACCAACGGCTCATAAAAGCGTTTTGAATTGCAAGCCGTCTAAAATTTTGCTGGAATGAACTTAAGATTTAAGAGAAGAAACCGTTTCTATCGAGGCGGACATCCGCTTTTCTTCAAGCTTCGCATTTCGTGCATCTGATTTAACGATACATCATTTATTAAATAATCCATACAATTATATTTTCGTGTGAAATAATATTGCCACTCCTGAAGTGATATACTAGAAACGTAATATACGGTTCTGTCATATTCCAGCATTGATATTAGTTTTAAGCTGCATTTAGAGAGTAATTAAATGCATCATCCTGTCTATGCATTATACAAATACATTACATAATCACATTTAATATGTTCTAGATTCATTTTTGTTGATATGACATAAATATAAGACACATAACATATTAAAGCTTCTTATTATTCCCATTTCCAACAGATATCGCGTTTTATTCAGAAACTAACAGGAAACTTCTAATAATATAAAGTCCGCAACGGTTTTTAAAAATTGTGTTTATCTTGCGTTGACAGAATATACTGGATACAATGTTAGGTTGATCAGCAAAACAAAAGCTATTACTAGTGAATACACAACGGAAATTCTTTTAAAGCATTATTCAACGTAATACCAGACATTTATTCCCACTCGATTTCATATGTATCCTATAAAGCACATATCAATTTAAAAACAAATCTAGATCATTAGTATAATCTGATTATATCTAGGCTTTATGTTGTAAGATAATTTTACGTTTGCAAATCTGATTATATATGGATTATGTTCGTCTAAATGGGGAATAATGGTTAAAATGTTAAAACCGCCAAAATGCATAACTATAGGTGTCTTTAAAAGCAGGTGGGTGTTTAATGCAATACAATAATTATATTGTTTCGTCCTGCATTAAGCGACCACCTACCTCTATGATCCAGTACTTGATCTAATTTGGTGGTCGCATTAGAGAGGGTTTACTGTATATATTTATGTATTTAATTCTACATGTTTTTCATTTGTCTCATGTGATCCATCTAGGGGTTATACAAAGGAGCTCATATTCCGTATTCTGGCAACAGAGAGAATATTTAGCAATACAGGAATTGTGAATTGTATTTGATAGCCTTCTCGCAATGTTAATTTCAAATTTAACTTTTAGTTACATGTTTATGTATTTAATTCTACATTTTGCATTCGTCTCATGGCATCCATCTGGGGG
Organism: Azorinus chamasolen; assembly: GCA_963576725.1. Lineage (NCBI taxonomy): Eukaryota > Metazoa > Mollusca > Bivalvia > Cardiida > Solecurtidae > Azorinus > Azorinus chamasolen. The sequence continues at coordinate 39,463,956 of OY755237.1, read as the reverse complement.
TTATACAAAGGAGCTCAACTTCCGTAATCTGGCAACAGGAGAGAATATTAAGCAATATAGGAATGGTGAAATGTATTTGGTATCCTTCTCGCCATGTAAGTTTCAAATTTAATTTTTGGTTACTTGTCACCAAAGAAATCCCAATATCATCAGTCGACCTCCAAGTATTTGATATATTGTCATTTTACCGAATTTGTGTCAGGGTCAGAGAATAAATGCATGCTTTATCAAATAAAAGATTCATCTACTCGTATATAAATACTTTATTTTGCAAAATCTGCTTTGCATTTTCAGCATACGCCAGTCGGTAAGTCAAGCTCAGAACTATATGTCGTTTGTGCATTGCCCTACCATGTCATGAGACTTTACAACTGTAATTAGTACATTCGCTTAGTGCCCGATACACGGAAGTAGTATAAGACCCGACTAATCTGGTGTCAATTGTAATTAGTACATTCGCTTAGTGCCCGATACACGGAAGTAGTATAAGACCCGACTAATCTGGTGTCAATTGTAATTAGTACATTCGCTTAGTGCCCGATACACGGAAGTAGTATAAGACCCGACTAATCTGGTGTCAATTGTAATTAGTACATTCGCTTTGTGCCCGATACACGGAAGTAGTATAAGACCCGACTAATCTGGTGTCAATTGTAATTAGTACATTCGCTTAGTGCCCGATACACGGAAGTAGTATAAGACCCGACTAATCTGGTGTCAATTGTAATTAGTACATTCGCTTTGTGCCCGATACACGGAAGTAGTATAAGACCCGACTAATCTGGTGTCAATTGTAATTAGTACATTCGCTTTGTGCCCGATACACGGAAGTAGTATAAGACCCGACTAATCTGGTGTCAATTGTAATTAGTACATTCGCTTTGTGCCCGATACACGGAAGTAGTATAAGACCCGACTAATCTGGTGTCAATTGTAATTAGTACATTCGCTTAGTGCCCGATACACGGAAGTAGTATAAGACCCGACTAATCTGGTGTCAATTGTAATTAGTACATTCGCTTAGTGCCCGATACACGGAAGTAGTATAAGACCCGACTAATCTGGTGTCAATTGTAATTAGTACATTCGCTTAGTGCCCGATACACGGAAGTAGTATAAGACCCGACTAATCTGGTGTCAATTGTAATTAGTACATTCGCTTAGTGCCCGATACACGGAAGTAGTATAAGACCCGACTAATCTGGTGTCAATTGTAATTAGTACATTCGCTTTGTGCCCGATACACGGAAGTAGTATAAGACCCGACTAATCTGGTGTCAATTGTAATTAGTACATTCGCTTAGTGCCCGATACACGGAAGTAGTATAAGACCCGACTAATCTGGTGTCAATTGTAATTAGTACATTCGCTTTGTGCCCGATACACGGAAGTAGTATAAGACCCGACTAATCTGGTGTCAATTGTAATTAGTACATTCGCTTTGTGCCCGATACACGGAAGTAGTATAAGACCCGACTAATCTGGTGTCAATTGTAATTAGTACATTCGCTTTGTGCCCGATACACGGAAGTAGTATAAGACCCGACTAATCTGGTGTCAATTGTAATTAGTACATTCGCTTTGTGCCCGATACACGGAAGTAGTATAAGACCCGACTAATCTGGTGTCAATTGTAATTAGTACATTCGCTTTGTGCCCGATACACGGAAGTAGTATAAGACCCGACTAATCTGGTGTCAATTGTAATTAGTACATTCGCTTTGTGCCCGATACACGGAAGTAGTATAAGACCCGACTAATCTGGTGTCAATTGTAATTAGTACATTCGCTTTGTGCCCGATACACGGAAGTAGTATAAGACCCGACTAATCTGGTGTCAATTGTAATTAGTACATTCGCTTTGTGCCCGATACACGGAAGTAGTATAAGACCCGACTAATCTGGTGTCAATTGTAATTAGTACATTCGCTTTGTGCCCGATACACGGAAGTAGTATAAGACCCGACTAATCTGGTGTCAATTGTAATTAGTACATTCGCTTTGTGCCCGATACACGGAAGTAGTATAAGACCCGACTAATCTGGTGTCAATTGTAATTAGTACATTCGCTTTGTGCCCGATACACGGAAGTAGTATAAGACCCGACTAATCTGGTGTCAATTGTAATTAGTACATTCGCTTTGTGCCCGATACACGGAAGTAGTATAAGACCCGACTAATCTGGTGTCAATTGTAATTAGTACATTCGCTTTGTGCCCGATACACGGAAGTAGTATAAGACCCGACTAATCTGGTGTCAATTGTAATTAGTACATTCGCTTTGTGCCCGATACACGGAAGTAGTATAAGACCCGACTAATCTGGTGTCAATTTATTATGATTTTGTGTCGGTTAATATGTATTACCAATTAACCAAGTACAAGTTATAGAACTAAGAAACAATGAGTTTCTGTTATGGGGTGTCCTTTCGCAATAGATGGAGACTAATTGCGTTACAGAACCTACTAGATGCGTGCGTTGGGGTTAATGGTGCTGCGAGACCTACTAGATACATGCGTTGGGGTTAATGGTGCTGCGAGACCTACTAGATACATGCGTTGGGGTTAATGGTGCTGCGAGACTAAATGCGTTACAGAACCTACTAGATACATGCGTTGGGGTTAATGGTGCTGCGAGACCAATTGCGTTACAGAACCTACTAGATACATGCGTAAGGGTTAATGGTGCTGCGAGACCAATTGCGTTACAGAACCTACTAGATACATGCGTTGGGGTTAATGGTGCTGCGAGACCTACTAGATACATGCGTTGGGGTTAATGGTGCTGCGAGCCTAATTGCGTTACAGAACCTACTAGATACATGCGTTGGGTTAATGGTGCTGCGAGACTAAATGCGTAACCCTGGCTTCACTGGTGAGCACTCGATCAAATTCGATTACGCGGTCGAGTACCGTTTTTTACCGGTCTGCTAGGGACCATGGTCGATCTGGATAGGCATATCTTAGCTTGTTTAACATGTCAAAACATCCGTGAAGAGGTCGAGAAGACTATCGGTCTGGAATTGGTCTAGCGCTCGGTTCAATTCGTTGACCGAACAGAGATCTGGTAATTCTTTGCCGATCTGCACACTGTATGTACGCAATCAACTCGACTATACACTGCCTACATCATTGTTCCTTCTCAATGGCTCGATGGACTCAATGAATGTCGACCATACTCGAAATCGAGGACTTGGTGCAAAACTATTCTAACTCCTTCATTTTGTGAAGGAGTTAGAATAGTTTTCAATAGTTTTGCACCAAGCCCTCGACATGTTCTCGACTTGTATTATTATTATTATTAGGTTTCACATCTTATTAAGTCATATTATCATCGACCACATATACCATTTCATAAAGGCAATTGTCTACACGTTCTTATTTATTGGATTTACATTTAAAGAGTCAACTTATAAGTGTGTTTAAACCTTTAAACTTCGTCTTTGCATTTCCGCGGTACTAACCACCACAGCCATTTTCATACGAGACGTCGTCGATGCCGGTCCATACCAGCATTGTCTACGGCGCCTCATACCATAGATACTATAGCACGTGAACTGTCCATAACCGTGACATAAACTTGACGTACGCTGCCCATCGGTGCGCGCCTGCGGTGACATCATTAAACGCGGTAGGACCTTTACTGTGTCTCAAGCCTGAGAAGCTGTGCCTGTTGGACTATTAATTGCATTCGTTTTCTTCTAGTAATGTATTTAAATTTATATTGTTTTACACCAGGTTTTCCATATGGTTCTTTGAATATACTGCTGAAATAGTCTGTGCTGCTCGATTTCAAGTTTAGCAAAACTGCCTCAGACCTCAAACCTAAAACTTCTTTTGACGCATGTCTTGTATTACTATTACTCTTTATTAACCCTTTCCTCCATGAATACGCCTTTCTACGCCTCTGTAAAAACACCTATTGAAACGATTGTGATAAATAGAGCATTTGCTCATATAGGAGCAAATGCTCTATTTATCTCAATGGTTTCACACTACAAAAATCTAAAAGTTTCCTTTTCTCTAGTTAATGCTCCTTTTAGGTAGATTTATTCAAGTGGTTGGATCTAAAAAATAGCCTATAAGGAATGGGTTAATATGTATATACATATACCCATACACTGACACTGTGCGCTTAGGAGTTGCCACTACTTTTTCAAGCAGCTACTGTGTAAATATGCATACATTTAGTTGCATCATTTAGGATGTTTATCTGCCGACAGGGTGCACTTAAGTTTTAACATAATCAACGACAGAGGAAGCTGGTTTCTTTCACTTTAGAAGACTTAACAGTTCGAAACTAAACATCACACTTTCAGAGGCGTCAAATGTCTGAGCCTTGCTCGTGTGTGTTTTAATTTTAATATGTTAGAACTTTTTTATATTTTCGTCGTTTTGATAGACAGGGTCGTCTTGTATCTACCGTTAGACGACAGAAGATAACCTTGTTACAGCGAGCCGACATGATATTTGTCCAACTCAAAATGCGAGGCACACCCGAATGCAACGATGGCAAAGAAAGAAATATCGCGTTTGATTCGTTAACGGTATGTGGAAATGTAGCCGGGTAGAGATTGTGTTGAAATATTTGATAGGCTTAGACTGTGTGACTTGGTAGCTCAGTCGGTAGAGTGTTGGCATGGTAATCCAAAGACCATGGGTTCGAGTCCCAGTCTAGTCACAACTTGTTCACCATGCTACAGAAATACCAGATCTGCTCTTAAACATTTCTCACAGAAACATTACCAAGGAATCCAATGATATATGTATACAATCACGTGCTTCATTCCTTTATGTCTATTCTGCCGTTTGTGAATGTTGGTCTCTATGCCAGTTTAACCTCTTCTGTTTCGTGTCATTCCGTTTATTGACTTGAAGTATCAATGTGATACTTGGCTAGTTCTGTCGAAATGAAGTTCCGCTCACACGGAATAATCAGATATTGTCTTCAATTATAAATGGATTCGTCCGATTCTACTCAAAACTGTTAAAACCTCATTGAATGTCAGTCATACTTGTATTAACAGGTCATTACTAATTTTTAAAAATAGTAATATTTCCTCTCAAGATTGTGTTATGTTTTTCAAATTAATATCAGTAATATTAGAACTGTTATACAAATGAATTATATTCCAAATTACATTTCCGAATTATTTGTAATTTTGTTGGATCCCGGGAGCGTGATATCAAGTTACTGGTCTCAATAATTAGACACATAATTGAATTTCACTCTGAGAAAACTTGTCAGTTGATTGATATACAGGAGTGTATATTGTTCACACACAATCATTGTTTTAACCTTTAGCCTGCTGAGCAAATTATTTTTACAGAAGTTTTCACCTACTACATTTTCAAAATTCAAGCTATAATCTATTGGTCTACCAAATTGCAATCAGGGTGTCAAACAGTTTGGAATTTGATGAGACGCCGAGTTACTCGGCGTCTCATCTTGATCCAAACTGTTTTCACAGGTATTCACTCATCCACCCATAGCAGGCTAAAGGTTAAGTGAGAACGTTGCCAAATCATACTAAATTTTAGAAATAGACATAACTATGAAATTTAACATTATGTGATTTTAAATCAGAATGTAAGTAAGCAAGTTAAAAAACAAATACAACAAAGGACGGATTGTGTAAATTCCCGACCATGTATTGTTCCGGTATTTATACAGGCTGTTGTATGCTTGAGAACAATTTTAACTCTTTGCACGCTAAGTAATTTTTCAAAATATGGCCAAGATGTATAACAAACAGTTTGGATTCCGATGAGACGCCGCATTATGCGGCGTCTCATCTGGATCCAAACTGTTTGCATAGGTAATCACGTTTCGTCGCTTGCGTGCAAAGAGTTAATATACTCCGACAATGTATCAGTCCGGTGTGTCACTGTTATATATTTACTGATATTTTATAATAGCCGTGGTGTTATATTTGAATGTGAGCAAATGATGATATATCCTGGAAATACGGTTCGAGTACATGTAAACTTTAAACATCAATATTGGCTTTACATCGTGCTTTTCATATCCAGTGCTAATTTAGTTTAATCATACTTTATTGTAAATTGTCAACAATATGCAAACATTCATGAATACAATATATAATTAAATCATGTGGATAATACTTTTTATCATGCAACGTCACGAAATACAGTCACTTCCTACTAGCATAATATTTTCCACGTCGACGCTGTATTTTGTGAGGTATAGTGCATGTGTCCTGACCCCACTGAAATGCAAGTTTTGTTCAGCCAATAGGAGGAAAACAGAAGGAGGAAAAAGGCATAATTAAACATAAACATCAAATTAACACATTTGCTCACCTTTGTCTCAACTATTTGTCCATATAAAAGGATTAAATCAAGTTTGTTTATGTTGTAAAAATCGATGACGTCACTGCATGCCAACATGACGTCACGTAATACGTACTTGCATGTATTTTCATTCAGGGGACGAAACCGTTTTAGCAATCTTTCTTTTTCTTCATTTTCTACTTTTTTCTTGGAGTTGCATGATAAAAGAATTACTATGCTAGTAGTTTGGAAGTTCAGCTGTATTTTGGCTCGTCAGAAAAGTAGTTAAATGCTCGCCAAGGCTCGCATTTAACAACTTTTCTAACTCACCAAAATACAGCTGAACTTCCAAACTACTAGCATAGTAATTCTCATTTATCATGCAACGTCACAAAATACAGTCACTTCCTACTAGCATAATATTTTCCACGTCGACGCTGTATTTTGTGAGGTACAGTTCATGTGTACTGACCCGACTGGAATGCAAGTTTGGTTAAGCCGATAGGAGGAAAATAGAAGGACGAAAAAGGCATAATTAAACATAAACATCAAATTAACACATTGTCTCACCTTTGTCTCAACTATCTGTCCATATAAAAGGATTAAATCAAGTTTGTTTATGTTGTAAAAGTCGATGACGTCACTGCATGCCAACATGACGTCACGTAATTCGTACTTGCATGTATTTTCATTCAGGGGACGAAACCGCTTTAGCAGTCTTTCTATTTCTTCATTTTTTTCCATTTTTCTTGGTGTTGCATGATAAAAGAATTACTATGCTAGTAGTTTGGAAGTTCAGCTGTATTTTGGCTCGTCAGAAAAGTAGTTAAATGCTCGCCAAGGCTCGCATTTAACAACCTTTCTAACTCACCAAAATACAGCTGAACTTCCAAACTACTAGCATAGTAATTCTTATATGTATGTAATACAGATGACAATACAAAAGAGTTGGACCACAAGTTTTACCAACATTAGAAATCGGTCCGTCCCTAAACTCTAGTGCTAATTGAAATATACACGCAATGTACTGTATACATCGGACACACTAATTAGTACTTGCTTGTGTGTGTTACAAATTGTGGCTTGGGTGTGAAATCGAACAAGATTATTTGATACAGACAGAAGGTTTCGTCACATCTTTTTAATAATAATGCGCAAAATATATCAGACAAAAACAAACACACCTTTTCCGAATGTGTACGATCATTTCATTTGTTGTGACATGGAGCCTCTTGGGTTCCTTCAAACCCATTTTATCATGCAACGTCACGAAATACAGTCACTTCCTACTAGCATAATATTTTCCACGTCGACGCTGTATTTTGTGAGGTATAGTGCATGTGTACTGACCCCACTGGAATGCAAGTTTTGTTCAGCCAATAGGAGGAAAACAGAAGGAGGAAAAAGGCATTATTAAACATAAACATCAAATTAACACATTTGCTCACCTTTGTCTCAACTATTTGTCCATATAAAAGGATTAAATCAAGTTTGCTTATGTTGTAAAAGTCGATGACGTCACTGCATACCAACATGACGTCACGTAATACGTACTTGCATGTATTTTCATTCAGGGGACGAAACTGCCTTAGCAATCTTTCTTTTTCTTCATTTTCTCCTTTTTTCTTGGAGTTGCATGATAAAAGAATTACTATGCTAGTAGTTTGGAAGTTCAGCTGTATTTTGGCTCGTCAGAAAAGTAGTTAAATGCTCGCCAAGGCTCGCATTTAACAACTTTTCTAACTCACCGAAATACAGCTGAACTTCCAAACTACTAGCATAGTAATTCTTATTTATCATGCAACGTCACGAAATACAGTCACTTCCTACTAGCATAATATTTTCCACGTCGACGCTGTATTTTGTGAGGTATAGTGCATTTGTACTGACCCCACTGGAATGCAAGTTTTGTTCAGCCAATAGGAGGAAAACAGAAGGACGAAAAAGGCATAATTAAACATAAACATCAAATTAACATATTTGCTCACCTTTGTCTCAACTATTTGTCCATATAAAAGGATTAAATCAAGTTTGTTTATGTTGTAAAAGTCGATGACGTCACTGCATGCCAACATGACGTCACGTAATACGTACTTGCATGTATTTTCATTCAGGGGACGAAAACCGTTTTAGCAATCTTTCTTTTTCTTCATTTTCTCCTTTTATCTTGGAGTTGCATGGTAAAAGAATTACTATGCTAGTAGTTTGGAAGTTCAGCTGTATTTTGGTGAGTTAGAAAAGTTGTTAAATGCGAGCCTTGGCGAGCCAAACTACTAGCATAGTAATTATTATGTCTCGTTCGGTGCAATACTCGTATTATCTATTCAGCGTCGCAGTTTCCACACCCATGCATCCATAAAGGTAATAACATCATGTGTATAAGTTATGACCTCTTGTCTTGTGCATGGGATAAGGCAATCATAATGTTCAGATATTAGCAAACTGGGAACACTTTTATGAAGTGTACGCGTGTGGACGCGTACTTTAGGTGTGCTTCTGGACTGACTGTGCGATTTTGTCTGGCATCTCCTGCATTTCTTGACAAAACGGTGTATGAAAGAAACCCCAAACTTTGTAATGGCAATATCTGAAATAATATCAGATAAGGCGGCATTCACGCACCTTTATTCCAAACATGTCTATTGACAGAGTGTTTTATAAACACAATTTCTGAGGCAGATATCCTCTGTGAAATATAACTGTCAGTGCTGTCTCAACTCTTTCCCTTTTCTATGTTTATTTCAAATTTCAACGCCTACTAAATATTCATGAACAATATGTTTATAATGAAATACAGAAGGGGAGGAACATTGTAGCAATTTTAGAAACTAAAGAAACAAATCTATCAAATTCCATTAGCCAGTAGAACAGACCCTGATCAGACGGCTCCTATATGAGCCGACTGATCTGGGTCTATTCTGTTTGCAAATGCGTGAAAATGCGTATATATATATATATATGAGGGAAAGGGTTAAAAGCAGTAAACACAAACGCTTATCTCACGAATTAATAAATCAAGTTTTAACCCTTCGCTTGCTATTCACGTCAATATACCTACCTGTAAATAGTGAAGATCCAGATGAGACAGCTCCTACAGGAGCTGTCTCATCAGGGTCTGCACTATTTACAAGTTGATTGGGCAACCAATGCACTCCACAGCAGTGATTGCACAGCGATATACTTGTACACAGTGATGGTATATGTAAATATACAACAGGACATGGGTAAAGAAGGCGAAATGTGTTTTAAAATTCAACAAGAGAAGGGCTAATACTATTTGCAATGAAAACAGACAAAGTATATTTAAACGTATAGCACGTACCATCTTCGTTTCCATTTGAAAAAGAAAAAATGTAAATCAGGTTAATTTCCCTTTAATTCTGTTTGGCGTAGACCATTATCCACTGTAATTGTCAAATAAATTATTGATGAAGCTATAAAATTGCTTTCCTAGTTACCAATTATCTAAGTACAACTTGTTTCAAACATGGCCTATTATCTACAATAGACAGTAAATCTTAACCCTTCTCTTGCTGAATTTTAAAATACATCTCTCCTTCTTTACACATGTCCTGTTGTATAATTACATATATCTTCACTGTGTACAAGTATTTCGCTGTGCAATCACTGCTGTGGAGTGCACTGGTTGCACAATCAACTTGTAAATAGTGCAGACCCTGATGAGACAGCTCCTGCAGGAGCTGTCTCATCTGGGTCTTCACTATTTACAGGTAGGTATATTGACGTGAATAGCATTCGAAGGGTTACCATGGAGCTGCTAGTTTTGACTTACCCATTCCCTGTTCTATATTTATTTCAAATTTCAAAATGTACTGAATATTTATGGACAAAATAGTTATAATAATTAAACAATGAAGGTGGAATATTGTAGTCACTTTAGAAACTAAAGAAACCGACCTATCAAATTCCATAAGCAAACAGAACAGACCCTGATCAGACTCCTATATGATATATCCATATAGGATATATTTGATCTGGGTCCACTCTGTTTGCAAATGCGTGAAAACACGTTTATATGAAGGGAATGGTCAACTGGCATTTTCAAGCAGCATCGATTTAGATAAGTCAAAGATACTCGATCAATAATCTCTAAAAAGGTTTTATGAAATTAAACGCAGAGAAGAATTTAGATACGTGTAGAAGGTGGCTGCTTAATGCAGAGTGAAAACCATGCAGAATGCTACTAGAGGAGCATGACTTTCGCCCTGCATTTACTCATTCCTCCCTGGAACTTCAAAATGGACACTACCAGTTTCCAATTAAGTCTAGACCATTTTTGACTATTAAGGGTTGTTTTAACAAGATATGGCAAAATTACAAACAGTGCAGATCCTGAGAAAAGGGCTCCCTAAAGAGCCCTCTGATCTGGGTCTATACTGTTTGAATAGGATAATCGTAGAACAAACGGGTATAGTATTTCTAATCCACGCATATAATAGTCACTAGGGTTTAAATAGTTAAGCTACCACCTGTCTCAAAGAGCGATAGTTATACTAAATTGAGCCTCCGGTTTAGAGGGTGTATGTCTTTTGATTTGTTTGGTTCATATACATTTTGAATATGGTTAAATACCATTGTCGAATCAGTTTGCTGAAGCCGTCATCTACAGTTTGTGAAACCATTGTGATAAATAGAGCATTTGCTCCTATGGTTTCAAACTACAAATTTCTAAACATTTTCTTATCTCTAGTTAGTGCTCTTTTTCGGTAGATCTATTCAAAGTGGTTGTATCCAAAATAGCCTATGAGGTAATGGGTTAAGACTATGTGTGAGAGCCTACAGAACGTCTTATTTCAGAACTGGTATTTAATCTCACATCGAGTCCACGGATCAATTTCATTGATCAATACGGACCGTTGATATAAGTGATGGTATCATTGAGCCTGGCACTCTCGTGAATCTTCTTTAATAGTTTTGGTCGCTGTTTTTTTAAGATATGAGAAATATTAAAACAGCGTTTCACCTACTATGATTGTGTATAATACTCTATAATATTGCATGTGTCGACTAGCCCTTAATAGCACCCTTTTAATTCCGCATGTTGCTTCTCGCGAGAAGTGACTAGCGATATGTAAATGGCTTAATAACGCATGTATATAAGTCTGGGCAGAGATTCTACAGGCTATAACAATATAGCCCGTTTAAAACATCGCATGTGTCGACATGCGCTAAATTGCGCCCTTTTAATATCACATGTTACTTTCCGCGAGAAGTGACTAGTAATATTTAAATGGCTTAATATCGCATGTATGTATGTCTCGGAAGGACTTCAACAGTGTCAAAAGGGCGATGTTTCATTTGTCGCGATCGGGATCGTACCTTTTACGAATATGTCTTTTGACAGAACTATTTATGAAATAATTTATCCTCAGAAGGGGTCTAGATACGAGTAGTATATTAAAACACACATTACTTCACCAAATCCAACGTCATAATCATTCTTTAGTATTGTCTCCTCAAGACAATCCTAAAAGTGGTCACAAGATGTCGTTTAATAAAGAAATGGCGAATACATGTATGCAGTATCTGTATACGCACATGTATATATTGCTCTGATTGGGGCAGTATTCTTCAGTGAAATGTACCGTTTCTATCGTTTAGAAAGCCATCCAAAACACTCACATTAAGTAATAATATTTGCCAGGAAAACCAAACACACTACCATTCTTTATAATATAACATGTACCGTCTTTGGTATATAGTTTCTTCAAGGACGATTGTAAATCATGTTGATTTTGCTTAGAAAATGAAATCAGACACATTATTCACTGTAGTGTTCTAATAGAATATTGATGTGACTATACCTAGTCACTAATATTGAAACATTACATGTTTCAAACACAGCCCGTTACCAACGCCAGAAAATTAGTGAAATCAGACAACTGAAGGACAGTTTGTCCAGCATCTGCACTGTTTGCTGTCAGTCTAATATAAAGTAATCCGAATGTTGCAAAATTAGATTAGCCGGAAGAGACGTGAGATGGAGTATCTAAATATTTATAGAAATTAGGATAATTAAACACGGTGCTGTCATAAACGTCATGCATCATCTTCTATAATCATATATACGTATTCTTACGCTTTGCAAACAGGAAATTTGAGGTACTTTCCTTAGCAAAACATGATGCTATGTCGAGTAATTCTCTCTCTCATGAGGATACACATTGAAACTATGTTCACACGTTTGAAAACAAAACATCAAATGTGGATACAGTTAAAACTCGATAGTACAGAATTGTAGTTATGAAGAATGTATGTAGTTGTAGGAAGATGGCTGCTTAATGCTTCTCGATGAGCTTTCTGCATGGCAATCACCCAGTATTAAGCTGCCATACGTGTTACTGTGTTAAGGACCAATAATGTAATGTATTTGAGTGTTAATAATATCGAGGTTTTACTGTACTTACGTAGATTACATCATAGTTTACACGGACGGTGCAATTGGGGAATGTGAAAACGCACTTAAATATTATATATGATGAAGGCGAAAACGCGACATGAGAATGACCTGCTATAGTCTATAGAGGGTTTTTCATGATTTATACAAATACAAGGTGGTACTGTCGTCTCTGTAATAGATGACACCTGTGGCAATGGAGGCAAGGAAACCATGCTAATGAAGAGACCGATGCAACTCGCAATTACAGCAGCTACAAATATAAGTTTTAATGAAATATGTATAGACATGTTTTATATTTAGTGGTGAATATTAATCACACCGATTGACGCCGGCATTTTATGTGTATTCTAAGCAGACAAAATTTACCTCTGTAACCGTTTCACCGCCTACGTCGCAAAACTGAACCACGACAAATAGTGCAGTCCCAGATCAGACGCCGCCTTTTCAAGGCGGCGTCTGATCAGGGACTTCACTTGTTGTCTCAAACTATATCTGTGCTTTATTCCTTTGAGGTTTACTTTTATCTATCTCATTTCCCTACTTTACAGAATGATTTAACAAACTCGGTTTGCAGACGACAGTTAGAAATTTGGCGCCGAAAGGGTTAATGTCATGAAGAAGGGTTCGTGATATCACGTGCAACTAGTTTTGATCCACCTGATACACCGAGTAACACCGAGTCGTAACTAGTTGACACTATGTTTATCTTTTTGAAACGAAAATGAACAAGCGTTCACTTTATCCCTTTCCCTGATGAATATTCATGTAGGAAATAATGACGCCATACATATTAATCAGATATTTTTATAATGGCTTATGAACACATGACAATTTGGCTCAGAAAGAAGCTGTAGAATCAGATCTATAATACACCATAAGCAAACAGAGTAAACCCCGATCAGACGACTCCTATAGGAGCCGTCTGATCTGGGTCTACTCTGTTTGCAGATGCGTACACATGCGCGTACATAAGGGAAAGGGTTAAAACGTGAAGCAGACGAAATTAGACGAGTAGACGATAAGGCTGTCACTGAATGGGTACATGTACTAAACATATATGTGTACCAATTATTTGCTTTATATGTGTTATGCGTATGGTTAAATCGAGGGCTTGGTGCAAACCTATTCTAACTCCTTCACAAAGGAGTTAGAATAGTTTTGCACCAAGCCCTCGAATTGTTCTCACACAATTTGTATTGTCTTATTTTCTCGTATCGGCTGTAATTATAATGATGCTATGATAAACCATCTGAACGGCCGGCACTTCTTTGTGACACAATAAAAGTAAAGTACCTAGTTATAGTCTACTTTCAGTCCGAATGACCGCTCAGCCGACTGTACATTTACTCCCCTGGTCATTGAGTCATTGGCCTACAATATTGAGCACTGCTAACATATGGCGCAATCATACAGCCGCAGTACCGGCGAGTGACCCTCACAGGTACCCATTTTAACCCCCTGTGTTGAGAGGATGTGCGGGTGGGAGACACGGAAAAGCGTCTATGCAATATTCTACAGAATTTCTCATTTCAAAATTGGTATTTGATCCCACATGCACATTCGCCGATCAATTTCATGGATCAATACGAGATTCTAATATGAATGACGGAATTATTCAGCCTGACCCTCTCGTGAATCTTTCTTGAATTGTTTCTTGTTATCTGTATTTTCTTTGACACAAGGATGAATAAGTATTTAGCCAGTCACTTACCCTCAGTGTTTTCGGTAAAGGGCTATCTATTGTTAATATGCAATATTGACGGTGAGAAATCTCTTGTGACTTTTAGATTGTTTTGTATTTGAATGTTTATGTGATACAAACAAACTGAATAGGAGCTGTGCATATATGATATTTTTGCTAACGTACTGTTTCTGACACACATAAAAAAACATGTACAACAATAATAATTAATAATTTGGTATCCTTATGATGCATGGATATGTTATTTCAAAAACTTTAAAAGAATAAATGTACAGTAGAACCCCTCTAATGCGACCACTTAATGAATAAACATAGGTGTCTTTATAAGCAGGTGGTTACTTAATGCAGGACAAAAGTAATGCAGAAAGCTCCTAGAGGAGCTTTCTGTATTTCTTTTCTCCTGCATTAAGCTACCACCTGCGTCTACCACTCAGAGTTATACCTCTTTTAGGTGGTCGCATTAGAGGGGTTTTACTGTATTTGTATAATCTGATTGTGTTATGACATGCCTGTTACTAATCTCTACGTAATGTAGGGCAAACATCATTTACCGTATCCGGGCATTCTGGAATGGAAGTAATCAGTCATGCAAATAGTCCTACCGCAAGCACGAAACGAGAATGGGCAGTTGGTTAAAAGGCAGACAGACAGGCGCTAGGGACTAAATGGCCATCGGATAGCAAACTATTTCAGACAGACAGGCCACTTTGGGTTTCAGTTTTGCCAATGCATTAAATACGAATTTTATACAAAAATAATGTTGGATTTCCGAGGGACTTTGAGAGAGGGCACGTGCAAGTCTGAAACGATAAAACATATACTGGATAAGTGTAACATGTCTATTATATATCAACCAATACCAACGTATAGTTAACCCTTTACCTTATAGGCTATTTTAGGATCACCCTCTTTCAATAAATCTAACAAAAAAGGAGCATTTACTGGAGAAAAGGAAATATTTCTTGTAAATAATCAATTTCGTATCTGTATAATAATAATGATTTAGAATTGTGTAGTCTTGAAACCATTGTTATAAATAGAGCATTTGCTCCTATGCTCTATTTATAACAATGGTTTCAAAATGTGAATTTTACAGAGGCGTCAAAAGGTGTCAATATGACGGAATGGGTTAATAATGTTATCTTTAAAAGGAAAGATTGTCACTGATACGGAAACTTCGAAACTCGTGGTGTAGGTAATTATTTACTTGCGGTTCATGTCAAAGTAATGAAACACGGTTCTTGTAAATAATCAATTTCGAATTGGTTATTTTCGAGTATCTTTCGAGCAAGTTATTAAAAGCAAAACGTTGTCTTAATGGCATAGTTTGGATGGTGTCA
Source organism: Azorinus chamasolen (assembly GCA_963576725.1). Taxonomy (NCBI): domain Eukaryota; kingdom Metazoa; phylum Mollusca; class Bivalvia; order Cardiida; family Solecurtidae; genus Azorinus; species Azorinus chamasolen. Next base: position 39,448,200 of record OY755237.1, on the reverse strand, counting down.
GCAAATGCGCTAGGATGGTGAGAACATAATACAAGAAATACAACTTATTTGTACTTCTCGTGTTACTGTGCACTTTTGTATGTCATTTTCAAATTGCCTGCCTGGCTCTTATTCTATTTGTATCGCTTAATTAATTAATTCCATTTCCTTCATACTGTAAAACCCCTCTATATCGGCATTTTACTCAGCGATAAATCACGTCTTTTGGGGCAGGTGCCTGCTTAATTCAGGGTGGAAATCATGCAGAAAGCTTCCACGGAAGTTTTCTGCATGCCTTTCAACCTGCATTTAACGTTACTTGTGATCGTATATATGTTTGTTAAATTCATTTATAGTCAATACCTGTAACATACAGGTATGAATTGGGCAAGCAACCCATGTAAACAATAGAGAATAAGAGGATAATACATCTGAAAAGGAAAAACAACACGCCGTGAAAACCGGGCATAATGTGAAAGTTGTTGAATTAGAGAATTAATAGAAATTTGGGGGATATGTACGAAAGGCCGGCGGTCAAGATCTCAAGATTTCACACAAAGCAATTCAGAATTTCACGATTTCACAATTTCAGGATTTCACGGTTTCACTTCAAAATATCATGATTTCACGATTTCATAATTTTCACATTTTCACGATTTCACTCCAAAATTTTACGATTTCACAATTTCACGATTTCTCTTCAAAATTTCAAAATTTCACAATTTCACTATTTCACGATTTCACAATTTCACGATATCACAATTTCACGATTTCAGGATTTCAATTTGTCCATTTTAATTGTTATGACGTTATCAAAACGCGGGAAATCACAGTGTTGGAGTAAAAGCCATGATGAAAGAAACGGCGGAAAACTATGACAATCTTCCTTTCCAGAAGTGTAGGGCCGAGGACCTTCATATTTGGCATGTAGCATGTGCTCATGGTCCACTATCAATATTGTTTAACCCTTTCCTCCATGAATATTAATGTATGAGAGTTGCCAATCCTGTGTTTATTATGTTAAATCTATGTCTTATGTTTGTATAACACTGCATTGGGGGAGAATTTAATTTAATTAACTGTAAGAAATATGACATCATGGATTTTAATTAAGATTAAATCCTATAGAAGTCGTCTGATCTGGGTCTACTCTGTTTGCAAAGGCATAGAAAGGTGTATTTATTGATTTCCACTCGCCATCCTGATTTCAAGGGTGAGAGCCACTCTGTTGCCTTATTTACGTCAAGTGTGTCACGTAACTAAAATATTTTACATGAAGTTGAAATCGAGAAATTTTGAAGTCGTGAAATCGAGAAATTGTGAAATTGTGAAATCGTGAAATTTTGAAGTGAAATCGTGAAATTATGAAATCGTGAAATTGTGAAATCGTGAAATCGTGAAACCGTGAAACCGTGAAATCTTGAATTGTAGTGTGTGAAATCTTGAAGTGGAAATGTCACCGCCGGTCTTTCGTAGATATGATACATACTATTCCAAGTTTATCAGTCATTATTCATTCTTAACCTACATGTATATGGATAATTTTAGGCCAATATCACTTTTGTTTCATTATTCGACACATCTTTAATTTGAGATTGAAAAGGAATAGCTTCTATTTCAAATGATCCATTTGCTGCATATGTATTTTGTATTGTTATCAATGTACTCATTTGATTATAACAAATCACACGTTCCAGATTCAATGGGATGTGCATTATCTTATATATTCCTTGGCAATTATCTCACAGCCATGTCAGTAATAGAGTTCGTACGCCTTGCTTGTTCTGCCTACTAACATCCAACGACATCAATAAGTCTCACTGATGTGATTATGATTAGTTAAATACATGTACAGACTTAATCGAATTCTTCGCAGATATTCTAGGCAAATAATTATTGACTACAGCTAAATTCAACAACCATCACGTGTATTCTACTATCTCCAAATGACAACAACGTCATTCCATGTAATTTGACACAAATATTACATCATTACTGAAATACATCATTATTGAAATAATTATATACCTATGTTAACAGCGTCACAATATATCCCAGCTATATAACCAGAATTGAACTAATAATACATTTACTAAGGGAGCCAATAGTGCCTAGCATGCACCCGCTAGACTTTTTTTCATGGGTACCAAAATGTTCAGAAACGTCCCCTGAATCAGAATCGCGAATGTACTCAAGTTTAAATTATTTTAGGCTATGTGTATTTTAACCGTTTCCATGGCATATTTTAACCGTTTTCGTAATGATGACCCATACCTTCAAATTCGCCCATATCACAGCCAGTTTTTGTCCTAAACCTATAAAACTGGTACCAAATGAAAGATAGGACATAGGACTTTCATTTCTATTTGTTGTTTTTAAATTACCTTATTTGCATACTCATGAATATTAATGAGAACCTTAAAAATAGTAGAAAAAGTTTAGAAATAACGTAAACTTTTAAAAAAATTTATCCTACTTATATCGGATGGCAACACCCCAGTTTTTCCATGGCAACTTTCTGTGTTATGGAATAATTTTGCAGGTAGGGGTCGACTAACAAAATATGTGTGAACAGAGTTTTCTGAGGATTGTTTCATCATGTTAAACTGCATTTGAAGTTGTTTTCTGATATTTGTAAGATAAAAAGTGAATTGTTTACATTATTTACGCTATTTCTATATTGTTTTTACTAATTTTAATGTTCTCATTAATAGTCATGAATATGCAAATAAGGTAATTTAAAACAACAAGCTGGAAATAAAAGCACAAAGTCTTATCTCCAACTTAGTACCAGTTTTATAGGTTTAAGACAAAAACTGGCTATGGTATGAATGATTTTGCAGGTACGGGCCATCATTACGAAAACTGAGGTGTTGCCATGGAAACGGTGAACAATGGTACTAAGAATTAATTAATGCTTTGGTTCTCAAATTGGATATTTTGTTTTCCGAGGGTTTAGTCATCATGTTAAACTGCATTTGAAGTTGTTTTCCGATATTTGTAGGAATTGTTTTTAAAGGTTTACGTTATTTCTATACTTTTCTACTTTTTTAAGGTTCTCATTTATATTCATGAGTATGCAAATAAGGTAATTAAAAAAAGATAAATTGGAAATAAAAGCGCACTGTCTTAGTTTTCATTTGGTACCAGTTTTATAGGTTTAGGACAAAACCTGACTGTGATATGAGCGAATTCGAAGGGATGGGTCATCATTACGAAAACTGGGGGTAGCAATGGAAACTGTTAAAATACACATAGCCTAAAATAATTTAAACTTGAGTACATTCGCGAATCTGATTCAGGAGACTTTTCTGAACATTTTGGTACCAATGAAAAAAGTCTAGGGGGTGCATGGTAGGCACTATTGGCTCCCTGAGTAATTTAATACATCCCCTCCTAGTGACGCATTTTTGCGCCTCTGTAAAAGTCACCATTTGAAACCATTGTGATCAATAAAACATTTGCTCAATGGGAGCAAATGCTCTATTGATCACAATGGTTTCAAAACTACATAATTCTAAAAGTAAACCTTTCTCTAGTAAATGCTCCTTTTCGGTAGATTTATTCAAAGAGGGTGGGTATAAAAATAGTATAGGAGAGAACGAGTTAACTGACATAGATTACAGAAGATCCTGTTTTAACCTATTCCCTCATAAGCTATTTTAGACCCAACCTCTTTGAATAAATCTACCGAAAAGGAGCATTTACTAGAGAAAAGGAAAATGTTAGAATTGTGCAGTATTGAAACCATTGTGATAAATAGAGCATTTGCTCCTATTGAACAAATGCTCTATTTATCACAATGGTTTCAAGAAGAGACTATTACAGAGGCGTAAAATGCGTATTTAGGGAGGAAAGGGTTAAGCTGCCATTGATTTATTGAACATAGCAATCTTTAAAAGCACGTGGATGCTTAATGCAGGGCAAAGCTAATAAAGAAAACTCCTAAAGGAGCGTTATACATTACTATTGACCTTCAGTAATGTTACCACCTGTCTTATAGATCCATAATTAGACAGTTTTGATGGCCACTGAAGACAGGCTCTATTGTATATCTGTATCTACCAGTTGTTTCATACCAGAAACCAAGCACTAGTGGTAAAAATGTACTGACGGAGTTGGTTCACAAAATCAGAAGGCACACGATGCCCTATCAATTGATAGTGGTTCTGTAATTGAGCATGTCAACGTAAATCGAATCATTTGCAACGTGTCGGCATAAATCAAATCATTTTGACAATATAACAAAGAAAAAGAACATGTTTTCCGAAAGAAAATTCATATTTAAGGCGCCAGCCACCTAGTTGCAACATTAAAATGACAGACACAAAGTCTCTCTGCTAATCAGACTGAATTTTGAATAAGGGGAACATTATTTCTAGGTCGGATTGGTGAGAAGTTGCAGGATAATTAATTACAGCAAAGAGTCGGGGCTTTAAGTTTTGTCAGCGTAAAATACGTTAGAATACAACTGACTGCTTTTGTGCACACATGACGTAGCCCAGCATTTATGGACACTTACATATTATGCCATCTACATGGAATGAATGGACACATTTTAATCTGTACGTGAATCATCGCAAAATTATACTTTACCCGGGACAGATCGTACACTGCAGTGATATTATAAACAATACATAGCGCTATAGTTCGATTTTGACCCGTGAGCTGTGACCTTTAGGACCAGTCCACCCGTAGAGGTAAAACGCGTCACAAACCATGTATTTGTTCCGGAGTTACCTGTGGTTATACAGACAAGTAATAAGCATATACAGTAAAACCTCTCTATAACGGCCACTAAATTGTGTTAATTAGTTGGTATTTAGGGCAGGTGGTTGCTTAAAGCAAGGTGAGAGTAAAATAGAACGCTCCTATACTTTCACCTTGCTTTAAGCAGCCACCTGTCTTTAACACAAAATACTTGATGTAATTTAATGGCCGTTATAGTGAGGTTTTACTGTATATACTAATATTGCATGATTACTACGAGCATCTCATGACAACCATTGTCCACTTACCCATAAATTAGAATGGTTGCGTCTTCTATAAATAGAAAAGTGCAGTCACAGCTCAGCGCTCGAAATCGAACTATATATAAATACAATCGCGAATTCCGTTGGAAGCACCACCCTGTGGGTTTGCATGCGCAACTACAGGATACCAACAGTGGGGATCAGGGTCAGTTTGACATGTGTGTCATTTAGTATGGACACTGGACTTGTGATAGTGTATAATTGATGAGTGCCACTTTTCTATTGGACACAGTGATCATTTTTAGCTCGACTATTCGAAGAATAGTGGAGCTATCCTACTCGCCCCGGCGTCGGCGTCGGCGTCGGCGTCGGCGTCCGCGTCACACTTTGGTTAAGGTTTTTGTTAAAGTCCACTTTTTGCCTCTAACCTTTGGAATAAAGCTTTGAAACTTGGAACACGTGTTCACCACCATAAACATTATCTGTAGGTAAGAGTACATAACTCTGTCAAGCATTTTGACAGAATTATGGCCCTTTTTAACTTAGAATTTTTGGTTAAGGTTTTTGTTAAAGTCCACTTTTTGCCTCTTACTTTTGGAATAAAGCTTTGAAACTTGGAACACTTGTTCACCACCACAATCTTCATCTGTAGGCAAGAGTACATAACTCTGTCAAGCATTTTGACAGAATTATGGCCCTTTTTGACTTAGAACTTTTGGTTAAGGTTTTTGTTAAAGTCCACTTATTTACATAACCCTTTGAGATAAAGCTTTAAAACTTGGAGCACTTGTTCACCATCACAAACCTTATCTGTAAACAAGAGTACATAACTTTGTCAAGCATTTTGACAGAATTATGGCCCTTTTTAACTTAGAATTTTTGGTTAAGTTTTTTGTTAAAGTCCACTTTTGGCCTCTTACCTTTGGAATAGAGCTTTGAAACTTGGAACACTTGTTCACCACCACAATCTTCATCTGTAAGCAAGAGTACATAACTCTGTCAAGCATTTTGTAAGAATAATGGCCCTTTTTAACTTAAAACTTTTGGTTAAGATTTTTGTTAACGTCCACTTATTTACATAACCCTTTGAGATAAAACTTTGAAACTTGGAACACTTGTTCACCACCTCAAGCCTCATATGTAGGCAAGAGTACATTACTCTGTCAGGCATTTTAACAGAAATTATTGCCCTTTTTTACTTATTTTTTTCTCTTTCATTAAAGAGTTCAAAGAGATCCTACATCCTGAATACTATTAAAGATATTTTACTGAGACTGATTACTTGCTTCTAGTATCATTGGACACTAATTTAGTCCACTATCAAGCATTTTTACACTAACAATTCTGAGAATAGTCGAGCGCGCGCGCTGTCCTATGACAGCTCTTGTTTATAATGTAATGATTGGATTAGGAGTTTGGCTGCCGATGGTTCTTAAGGTATAGTTATCTGTATATGAATCAATATTTTTGCTCGTGTTATATGTTCTGCTTTGTTTTGAAACAGGGATAGTAGTTTCTTCCGTTTGAAACATAAAGGTCAAACAAGAAATAGTTGATTGGTGTTGATCTAGACTCTTTTTCTGTAATTGCATGTCTGTAAGCCAGACATTTGTTTATAGAAAACGAGTTATTTTTATATATTGCATAAGGATTACATATTTCATAACCATTTTTCCATCAAGCATATTTGACAGCAAACGGCTGATTTTGTGTTTGACCTAGATATTGACCTAAATGTTGTGTAGTCAACCACTATTTCATTTCAGTTAACGGCAGTTTTTGTATCATTGTTCTATAGCTGTATGGGGGTTCACTTCATCGAGCGCACCGTGCATAATTTCAATACTTTACATTCCACAGCGCGACAATCGCTTTCTCGCTAGTATGTCTATCCTATCGTTCTTCACTTTGTCTGTCTATCTTCGACTGAAGTAAAGCGTAATTGTAGAAAAGTAGTACATCTAGGCAGAAAGTTGTAGGGCTGCTGAAAAGTAGTATTTTACATAATTATATCAGTGTAAAACAGGAAAGGTCAGCTGTATCTACCCTATCCTGTAACAAGGCCCTATAAAGAGCGACTTCACTTGGATATATAGTTCGAACAAAGGTCACAGCTCACGGGTCAAAATCGAACTATAGTAAATAGGCCGATGCAAATTTGGTGACTGATTAAATCGGTATTGTATGAAGTGTAGCAAATGAGACAAACTTATGCGTCATAGCGTAGCTAGCAGCTACGCAATGAGACATCAGTTTCAGAGGAATTGAACGTGTGGATCCAGATCACGTAAGCGTATCACGTGATACGTTAGACTACGTAATTAGCCAAACGTTTAACAGTTCGCGAGAAAAGTGATACAGAAAGTTTTGACAACTAGAAAGTAGTAAAACATTCTGTTCCCTTAACAGACAATCGTATGGCAAATTTATTGGGTGAACAAAAAGCACCTTCACTACGGTCCGCGCGATTTTTCAGCCGGGTGTACCTAATAGTTATCGGCACAAAGGCATTAAGCTCTCGTGTCTATATGGAACGCTTTCAGTGGAATTTCACTGGTAGGAGGGCTGATTTATTAAGAATTTTGAGAATTTTTGGTTTATAAGTGTAATGACAGTATGCATGGAAATAATACAATTTTTGGCCGGATTGCTCGCAATCCAGGCTTATAGATTGGCGAATGCCGTCCGTCCGTCCGTCCGGTTGACCTTTTTGTTTGTGTTAGTTATAGCCAAAGTATAACACCTACAGTAACCAAACTTGGCATATGGGTTCAGAATGAGGGTCACATTACATGTCAATGGTTAGTAGGTTATTATGATCCCTTTGTGACCTAGTATTTACGCTTCAATGAGAATTTCCAGGTTGACCGTTTCGTTTGTGTTAGTTATAGCCAAAGTATAATACCTACAGTAACCAAACTTGGTATATATGTTCAGAATGAGAGTCACATTACATGCTATAGGTTAGCAGGTTACTATGACCCCTTTGTGACCTAGCTTTTACGCTTCATTGACTTAGAGAATTTCCAGGTTGACCTTTTCGTTTGTGTTAGTTATAGCCAAAGTATAACACCTACAGTAACCAAACCTGACATATGGGTTCAGAATGAGGGTCACATTATATGTCCATGTCATACGTTAGCAGGTTAGTATGACCCCTTTGTGACCTAGTTTTTACGCTTCATTGACTTAGAGAATTTCCAGGTTGACCTTTTCGTTTGTGTTAGTTATAGCCAAAGTATAACACCTACAGTAACCAAACCTGACATATGGGTTCAGAATAAGGGTCACATTACATGTTATAGGTTAGTAGGTTATTATGGTTTGTAAGGTAAAATATTTCGTAGATAAACTTAGTGTTTTGTGATTGTTTTTTTTGCGGATATTGACTAGGAGCAGGGTTTATTAATGGGTATATGGTTTACAAACAAAACAGAAGTGCAAGCAATCCGGCCATACCGACATCGGCGGTTTCTTTTATATAGTTGGAAACAGGTCGACATTTTTTGTCCCTGTTGAATTGTTTGTAGTTTGAAAATAAAAATATCATAAAATGATTTCTCCTAATTTGTCCTATGGTCAGGACTAATAAAAACTTTAGTACTACTCCGGAAATATTATATCAACGGTAACAGACAAGGTACGATAACTAAAACGTTGAGGAAGATAATCTTTATGCACATTCAAATGTATTTCTTTTTGGTTTAATCATAGACATATACACACATGTTTCTGGTTTAATGCCGATTTAAAGCTACGTTAGTTTTAAGAAATAACGTATATTTGGCCTATTTAAGAGTAAAAATCCTACAAATTACGCTGTATAAATAATTTTTTTTGTTTATTATCGACTTGGAGTCAGTGACGATATCGATGTCATTTCATCGGAACAGACAACACATAGTTTGCTTCACAATTTCGAAACAGAAATAAATAAAACTTCGGTAAAAGGAAGAATTCGTGTATAATCATTTCCCAAAAAATTGTCTGACATTATGGAAATTAAATCATTAGCAATTGATGCAGTATGGCACACATTTTGTCTTTTGTGAACAGACGCCTAAGAACAGAGATTAATTGCAGAACAATTTTATGCCACCAATAATACACACCATAGAGAAAACAGAGCCGCATACGGTTTCAAATTTGTTACCCGTCAAACACCAATTACAAAATTACAAATCGAACTGTATTTTATCACTAACATTGTACCGCTAAAGGAAAACTAATATGCCGGAAAATGTACATGATCACACACGTTTATTTAACTAATGTACATAAAGATACGAGGCACACAACTGGTGCATTTTACGAATGTACATGAACAATCAGGTTTATTTCATTATATTTGCAACACGTACATATACACTTGTTATGCATCCCACATAGTGGTGGCATATAGGGTTGCCCTTGTCCGAACGTCCGTCCGTACACCCATACGTACATCTAGAGGAATTTGTCCGGGCTCTTTCTTAGAAAGTGTTTATACAATGTACACCAATTTTTACACACATGCATGTGGCCATTATATCTTGGTCAGGTTGGATAGCCATGTAAATCGCTTCAGTCGTTTAGTAGTTGCGACCCTTTGTTTTTCGAAAATGACTTTAAAAATATCTTGTCCGGACGCTTTCTTGTAAATTATTTGTCCAACCCACACCGAATTTTACACACATGTGTGTGGACATTATATCCTGGTCAAGTTCGATAGCCATGTAAATCGCTCCAGTCGTATAGGAGTTGCGGCCCTTTATTTGCAAAGAACATGTCTTTAAAACGTATCTTGTCTGGACTCCTTCTTGGAAAGTTGCAGCCCTGTATTTGCAAACATGACTTTAAAGATATCTTGTCCTGATCCTTACTTTTTGTGATAAAAAGTCTGAAGTTGGAGCATCAGTCTCCTATAGACACATACCTAGTTTCATTTGCCGTATTGAGAACCAATGCACGGTCATGGTTAACCCGGACACTACTGTAAAAAAAACTCTCTAAACAAGAAGTTAAATTTTATATAAATATCGGTCTAGGAGACAGGTGACAGTTTAATGCAGGGTGAAAGTCATCCAGAAAACTCCTAGAGGAACTGTCTGCATGACTTTCACCCTGCATTAAGCAGCCACCTTCCTAAGTATCTAAATTTTGCTCTACTAGAATTCCGATTTAGAAGGGTTTTAATGAATAATAAGTTGTTTCTTCAGTACGGCAGGTACACAAAATACATGAAAACGTGACATGCTAATGTCGTATTCGATGGTTGTTACACTTGTTAAATTGGCAATACATTAATTTGTATCCTTACCAGTCCCAGTATCGAGCTCTGTCATTACAAATGTTTGAAAATTATGTGCAATCTCATATCCAAAAAAATCCAATAGATCTAAGTAGTGTGGCTGCTAGAAGTACTTATACTTCACATTTAAGAAATAATGTTAACCAGCTGCAATCGTTATAATGGCATATGAAAACATTAGTGTTTTACAATGGTAGAAACTTAACTCAGATCTATATTATTTCTTAACCAAACGGCAAATCCTGTAATGGGTTTACTCCGTTTGCAAATGTGCTTAAATGGCTGAAGTAAAGGTTTAATGGATTTGACGGTTGAAATAATATTGCGATACACATTATATTTGTCATCATTGCACTGGTACTCTCATATGTTTGAGATGCATTATAATTTTACTTGTGTTGCTTACATCAGTCATTACCTGAACACGGTGGATTAAGGTTCCGACTAGTGTTTTTCGAGTACTCCTGTCGGACAGAGATCATTGTCTTATGACTCCTACCTTTTTCAATTCGATTTTTCTAAACCATTCATATTCATTACAGATCCAATATAGCTGGAATTACCGTCTGTGTCTTATTGATAGCGTCATTAGAATAATATCTTCATAAAACAGTTGAAGTTTAATGCTTTTCACAATAGCATGGTGTTTATCGGAAACCATCACGTTTGATAACAAACGGTAACATTGGCACGTTAATAATATAAGAAACAGAACTTACCCAAGCGCTGATGTTCGATGGGAAAAATATGACCGTTCATGAGAACTGCACATGTATGCATAAAACTTTGCCCTAGCGAGGTGTCATTGACTCGCCAGGGGTTTGGACAGTCAATTGATAACATATTTGAGGATGTCAGAGAATGGAACATTGTTTTTTTATTTTACAAAATGCGTGTGTTTCAATGGCCCTGTCCCTACATTTAGTTTGGGTTTAAAGTGGTGTGTATTGCTTCGAATTCCAAATTGTTGTTAGTTTGCAATTCTCTGTTTTAGGCGGTTATAATGCCGATACGGCTTTGTCTTAGGCCCGCTGCTGTAGCTCTCCATCACAGTTTAGGTAGGACTATATACAAATAGATTAGTCAAGTTATTTTACCCTTGGGAACTATTGTTGACCAATTCCTCGATTGTTCTTGAACAATTCCTCGTCATGATGTGATTATAGTGTTTGTAAGTTTGACAACGCTTATAAAGTACATGTGGCGCTTGTGTGATGGTCAACCTGTACATCTAACACGGTTAACAAGAGTGAAACGTATTCAAGATATTCATGTGCAAGATATCCTTCAAATATTTCTAACCCTCGAAATGTAATAAAATTTTCGGCTCGCATCATCTGTTATAATATGTCCCAAGTTGATAATATGCCCTTTTATCATCGCAGATATGGCTTGTTGTTATAGTATAGTAACCATACTACCAATCCTGCTTGGACGTGTTAGTGTATATGCGCAACTGCGTATATATCTGTTGAGTTTAAAATTTGATATGTTATATAATGTGAACTTTCATTGACTAGAAGGACATTTTAATTGTTATTGAGTAGAAGAACAATACAATAATGTGTTCCTTTACAGATTGATGACTTAAGACTTCTATGTATGTTTAGCAATAGTTTCAGGTTTGTACCGGCCTGTTTGACATGCAGAGATCAAATGTGTTTATATATAAAATTCGTAGATGTAGTTGAACAGATTGTTCGAAGGAAAACACAATATGTCAATTGTGAGCTTCGTTTGGTGTGCGACGAACGGCATTTCTGAGCGATAAAATGTAAGGACTAGACATGGTGTACACATAGGCCACAGACATATAATGACGTATTCTGATGTTACGGTCACTGTCAAATACAAGTAGAAGAAATGTTTCCACGATAACGTTGTAAGGATCAAATGTGGTGTGCACATAGTTTACGTGGAGTGGTGATAAGGGGTCAGGGACAATGTCCTTGTTTCTAAAACTAGAAAAAGCGGTTGCCTACAATAGTTATAGTTAAGCAAGGCACGTGGTTAACGAGTAAATATATATAGTTTACATGGGGACAAAGGTTAGGTCTAGACTTGGTGCTCTTGGGCCTATGCCAGTGCCACTGTAACTATGTATAGAAAACAGACTTTTATTAAGAAAGACATATGACTAATTGTGGTATACAGTAAAACCTCTATATAACGACCACTACATTACATCAGGTATTTTGTGTTAAAGGTAGGTGGATGCTTAAAGCAAGGTGAACGTAAAACAGAACGCTCCTATAGGAGCATTCTTTTTTACTTTCACATTGCTTTAAGCAACCACCTGCCCAAAATACCAATTAATTAACACAATTTAGTGGTCGTTATAGAGAGGTTTTACTGTATAAATAAAACAGGTTAAGCTCAATATTACTAAATAGGAAAATGGTTCGGATATAACATTACTTAGGACAGACATATTCCGATGAACGTGTGTGTATGTATAGCTAACACAGAGACAAATATTGCACTTGAATGCAGGTCTGGTCAAAGTTTAAGTCAAACTAGAAATATCAAAGCTTTTTACAGAAAAAGACTTGCCAAATGTAGTGTATGGATAGTTTACATTAAGAAACAAAGGTTTGGATTGCACTACAATACACATTACATAGAAACAACTCCTGCTTTCTGGTGTTTGTTTATCCCCATACAAATATCATCGTCGCCTCCATGCCAACTGACCAATCATACAGTGCGATTTCACAATAACCATTCTTGGTTTACATAGAACGGAAATGTTTACAAAGCTTGGGACTGCATTTGGTGGGTACTGGGTTGAGGAAGCTGTCACAGTTACAGAAATGTGTATAATGTATATTTTGACCAAGCCTGGTGAACAGAATGTTTTTTGGGAGACAAACAATAGTTATTAAATAAAGAGAATCCTGAGTCCAGGTCAATGACACTGGTACAGTGTATGAACAATAATTGTGGTAAGGGAAGGGTACTACAACAGATGTACAGATAGCTGCCATAGGGGCCATTTAGAAATACAGTTGAGGATTATTTGGTGTAGGTAAATGACATAAATGTTAAAATGGTATAAATTAAAAATATTTTGGACACTAGGGTTTAGTAGGAAATACATATTGCGACCACACTTGGTTTACAGAAAGCTTGCATTGAAACAAATCTTGAAATTACATTACTGATCGTTTATGTTCATTTGCACTGTTATGAGCACTATTCAGCTGGTTTTCAATATATTTTGTTAGGAAATATCGATTGTGACGAAAGTTGGTATACGTGTACAGTGCTAATTGCTCCCTCCCTACAACGCCCCACTCAATAACGATTCCCTCCTTACAACAGCGCATGTCACTGTTTTCGAAATAACAAGGCTCCAGAAACAACTTTTTTCCATCGTATTTTCTTTATGCCTCTATCAAACCCTATGTCGTGACCACTCTTTAGAATCGTCACTTTGTGACGATTCTAAAGAATGGTCACAACATAGGGTTTGATTGAGGCATAACCGATTTAGTTCTCGAAATACGCCTGATCTGCGGATCTGCAAACAAGCTAATTATGTTTGATTTTCCCTCCCTATAACAACTCCCTCTGAACAAAACATACAATCTTCGTATCCCAAAGGGTATCGTTGTAGAGAGGGAGCACTGTAGTTTGCATGGAAGCAAATGTTGTACACGTCTGATCATTATAAGATCAATGATAAGGTCGTTTGGTACTACAAATAGAAGAAAAAGTCAGAAAAAATGTTAGTATTTAAAGAGGATGTGTTCTGGAGTCAATGTCATCAACATTAGAACAATAAAAAATCTGGTTTCCTCATGGTATTGCCACGTTTTTGTTTCAATCTCTTGCGAAATTTCGAAAACACATTGTATAATTATGGAACACTTTTGTCGATACTTAATAATTGGAGGAAACAGGTAAGTATTGCATTTGAATACCCTGTGTGTGAAACTATGCTATAAAACAGTTTCAGTGTGTGAAAAATTTAAACAGTCTTGCGTTTCTTTTATATTTAACCCTTCGCTTGCTGAATTTTAAAATACATTTCTCCTACATTACTCATGCCCTGTTGTATAATTACATATATCTTCACTGTGTACAAGTATTGCAATCACTGCTGTGGAGTGCACTGGTTGCACAATCAATTTGTAAATAGTGCAGACCCTGATGAGACAGCTCCTGCAGGAGCTGTCTCATCTGGGTCTTCACTATTTACAGGTAGGTATATTGACGTGAATAGCAAGCCAAGGGCTAATAACTGGAGGAAACGGATTTGTATTGCATTTGAATACCCTGTGTGTGAAACTATGCTATAAAACAGTTTCAGTGTGTGAAAAATTTAAACAGTCTTGCGTTTCTTTTGTATTTAATTTACTCCGTAATTCGGATATGTTTCCATCGTTAGTGCAACTATTTGTTAAAACAAGTCATTCATACTGGTAGTAAGGACAGTCGCGTTGATCTCTAGGGAAATCAACTTTGGTTTAGCTCTGGAACAAAAACGTGGTGAAACCATTCACCTCAATTTAAATACTTAGCTTGCAGAAACCTAATTACCGAAGCCATGTCGTCAGAGATACGTACTAGGAGTAGCCGTCTAATGGAGTAGTTTCATGAACACGCAACTGTAAACATCTGTCGCATCTTTGCATCACATGAAACAATATTTTCTACAACACTTGTCGATCCTCAGTTGAACATGAAGATCAGAGATGTTATATGCCGTTTATAATTTTGGTATATGATAAATAGTGACCCATTCGAACAAAATCGACATTCTATAACCGATATTTTGAATTTTACAGTGTTAATAGGGATCTTTCTGTGATACTTATATTTTAAGGTAATACCTGTGATACTAGTAGTTATTTATAATGATACCGTGACTCTCTGTGTCTTGCCACTAGAATCAAGGACCACAATGGAAATAAGGAAAGTATTGTCCTTTTTGTGTAATCCTTGGTTTCTAGTGCGCATTACATGGCTTTTTATATAATGTCTTAGTTATGTTTTGCCATGTTATGTACACTTTTTACCGAAATAAATCTATCTATCTATAAAACACAACTGGATCGAAAGTCCAAGATATTACTTTTTGATATCTCAAGTTAACACCCCCAGTTTAGACCAGTTGTTGAATGCAGAATTGTAGGAAAAAAACACAACAAGCATGATATCTCTGATAACAACTTTAGCCATCATAAACTACAGTAAAATACTTGTTTACAGTAAAACCTATTTAAACCGGATATTCTAATAAGAATCAATGCCAGTCTTTAAGACAGGTGGTAGCTTAACCATAGGCTATTTTTAGACACAACCTCTTTGAATGAATCTACCGAAAAGGAGCATTTACTAGAGAAAAGTAAAATGTTATAATTGTGTAGTATAGAAACCATTGTGATAAATAGGAGCAAATGCTCTATTTATCACCCCCAGAGACCTTCCTACCTTGCCGTGGTTCTGGGGCTTAATTGTCATAGGGGATGTTTTTGTTTATTTGAAGGAGATTATCCCCTCTGCCAAGAACTAAAAGGAAGGCAGGTCGGTGGTTTTGATACCATGCACTGCATGAGATTAGCCGAAACCATCTTCCTGATGTCATCCCTCATCGTCATGTCATCTCATCATTCATCGGCGCTATATGACCTATTTTGTGTCGCAGTGCCGTAAAACCCAACTCACTCACTCTATTTATCAGAATTGTTTCAAGACGTGATTATTATAGAGGCGTAGAAAGGCGTATTTATGGATGAAAGGGTTAATGCATGTGAAATAGAACAGGTGTCAGGCAGGAAATGAAACACGAAATTCCACAACAACACCAGACGCACAAATGATGTGCGCGGACAAATATACATTCACGGCCTGCATAGAACTGTTCATTGCTCGTTCCACGGTATATTAGCAGCGCTATAAAACCAAAACTAAAAGCAACTTCGAAACCAATGGACAAAATGTGACACCATAACTTACGAACGAGTATTCTAAGACATCACAAAACGGCTTACTGAAAAGTATATATCAGTAAGACTGTGTCTAGGACACTTCGACACTGAATAGGATAGTTTGCGGTTCAGGGCACAGCGGCACTGAACGGGTCACATAATGCCAAAGGATGTCGAACGTGACTTTCACCCTGTATCAAGAAGTCACCTGCCTAACAAAATCTAAATTTTCATTCCCAGTGTTGTTATACCTTCTGGTCCTTCGAGATCATGAATTTCAGTACTTCTTGTTCTGAAAATTGAATACCGCTTTAGCCGGTGCTAGGGGGCGTAAGCAGTGTTGCACTTTCAATTACTGCTCATGACTCAATAAAACCGAGTCTGCAATTTTCTCTTTTTGTGTTGCAATTTTTGCTTTCGGGGGATCACCACCCTTCAGAATGTTTTGTACTACAGTAAAACCTCTCTATAACGATCACTAAATTACATTAAGTATTTTGTGTTAAAGGCAGGTTACTGTTCAAAGCAAGGTGAAAGTAAAACAGAACGCTCCTACAGGAGCGTTCTGTTTTACTTTCACATTGCTTTAAGCAGCCACCTGCCCTATATACGAACTAATTAACAAACTTTAGTGGCCGTTATATAGAGGTTTTACAGTACTTTTACCTATGTTAACCCTTACCGCATTGTGCAGAAATGATTTCTGTGCAAATTTGGATCCGCAACTTTAATTACTTCCGATGCGATCAAGTTTTTGAGAAACAACTGTTAACTGAGTGTCAATAAAATGGATCTCCCTTCAGAATTTACTATTTTTTCAGTTTAGAAGGGGTAAACTATATATGCGCAACTTGTAGTTAAGTTATTACTTTAAGACACTAGATCCTGCATTATCCCTTTCCCTGATGAATATACATATAAGAAAAAAGACTTCTTAAATATTGTAAGATTGTTTTTTATAATGGCTTATGAACACATGACATTTTGGCTCAGGAAGAAGCTGTAGAATCAGATCTATATTACACCATAAGCAAACAGAGCAGACCCTGATCAGACGGCTCCTATAGGAGCCGTCTGATATGGGTCTACTCTGTTTGCAGATGCGTCAAAATGCGCTTACATAAGGGAAAGGGCTAAGCGGCCATCACAAAGAGGTCCAATTATGAGTATGTAAGGCAGGTGATAGTTTAATTCAGGTTTTAACTAAAATGAATGACCGATTAGGACAGGTTCTACTGTATTTTGAGCATTCTATCTGTTTGAAAGTTATCACCATTTTATTTGGTTTGGAAGAAATATATACAATTACTACGCCACTGAAAAACTAATTAACCATTGTTAAAGACACGCTTTACTTCAACATGAACTTCTTGTTCTGAAAATTGAATACCGCTTAAGCCGGTGCTAGGGGGCGTGAACAGTGTTGCACTTTCAATTACTGTTCATGAACAGACTCAATAAAACCGAGTCTGCAATTTTCTCTTTTTGTGTTGTCAATTTTTGCTCTCGGGGGATCAGCCCCTTTCAGAATTTATAATCTTCACAACAGCAGGTGTTAAGTGCTTGTGTGGCGGCCGTAAAACGTCGCCCCGTACTTCATTCTCAGTGCTGTTATACCTTCTGATCCTTCGAGATCATGAATTTCAGTACTTCCTGTTCTGAAAATTATATACCGCTTAAGCCGGTGCTAGGGGGCATGAGCAGTGTTGCACTTTCAATTACTGTTCATGAACAGACTCAATAAAACCGAGTCTGCAATTTTCTCTTTTTGTGTTGCAATTTTTGCTCTCGGGGGATCACCCCCTTTCAAAATATTTAAGCATTTCTCATATATAATAGTTTTGTGGTTGTAAAATGAGGGATCTCGTGAATACTCTTTTAACCCTTTCCTCCATAAATACGCCTTTCTACGCCTTTGTAAAAATCACCTATTGAAACCACTGTGAGAAAAAAAGAGCATTTGCTCCTATAGGAGCAAATGCTCTATTTATCACAATGGTTTCAAGCTACAAAGTTCTAAAACTTTCCTTTTCTCTAGTTAGTGCTCATTTTCGGTAGATTTATTCAAAGTGGTTGTATCTAAAAATAGCCTATGACGAAATGGGTTAAAAGCAGCAAGTCCTACTAATTCGTTTCCTTTGATGTTATTAATGATCTCTTTGCACTACCATAGTAAAATGATTTAAAATATCTCGTATAAGAGTCATCAAATGGTTATGGCATGTTTATTTAGCTATTTCTCTTTTGAACTATTTCATGTTTAAAGTTTACGGGAAACGGTCCTTTAAAAACCAAAAACATTACCTCAATATCTCATTAACAACCTTAAGAAATGACAAAATCCAATTGAACTACTTCTCATCTCATTTGGTATACCTTTGAGTTTATCTGCCAAGGGCGATATTTTACAGCTGAACAATATCCCGCTTTAGGCCTGTTATACATCATGTAAAATTAAGTCTTTATGTGTTTTTCGAAATTACTCCCATATGTGCTATATGGAAATACAGAGCTACAGATAATGGTACGTACTCAAATACTAAAATCGTCATTTCTCCACCAAACACTGTGTTGTGACCACTCTTTAGAATCGTCACTTCGAGACGATTCTAAAGATTGATTGCAACATAGGATTTGGTGGGGGAATTAAAGAAGTTATTCCTGAAAATGGTTTAATTCACGCATCTTATCTGGGCATCTGAAATAGTATTAGCTTCAGCACAAGGGATTGCCTCCATCGCTGTCTAATGGTTTGTTGTTCTGCAGTATGCTGGTGTCTGAGTGCATCTCGTAAATGTACCGCAAGCTGAATTATTCAGTCCATCTATAACGAACTGCATACCTTTTCAGTCAAAGTTTGCCATCCTTGTCCAACTAGTAAGAAATCAATGCTGTTTCTTTATGTATCGGATGATAAAATTCAGTGTTTGGTGGTTTTATTCAGTAAACAAGTCATTCTACCCTTTTGCATGAAAGTTTATTAAGCCTTTCCGTGGGAGCATATGTATGTCCTCACTAATATCCTTTGTAAACAGTGCATGCCCAGATAAGAGGCTCCAACAGGAACCCCTCTCACTAGCCTCTGCCCCAGTCCTATTGAAATTTGGTCAGCATGAATACTACCATAATGTCAAGTTCAATAGCAAGCAAGATTGTCTCATACACTTAAGAATTATCCCCCCTTACTTTATGAATTTCAATGATTTTTTGCTTTTCCGCTCTCCAATTCAAACAATCGTAATCAAATCCTTTTCGAATTTGGTAAGCATGTATGTTACCATAATTTCTCAGTCAAGTTCGATAAATAGCTGGCTGCAACATTGTCCTCGATACTCCCTAATTATCTCCCCTTACTTTATGCCTCCTGATATTGAGTAATGGCCTTTCAACATCCAGACATTTGACGGGTGTATATTGCGACATTATGGCACTCTTGTTATAATTATATTGCTTTATATATGTACATTAACGTAACTTCAACGTTTCAATATACACGAATACCAAATCTTAACAAAATAGAAGCATTGCCAATAGATACATATTTACACATACATGCAACTAGAGATACTACAATGCGATTTTCCCGTTTCGTGTTCGGTAATGTTTTGCTGTCGTTTATAAAAGGGAATTAACAGTATCACGAGTGGGATATATTGATGTTGTATCGTATTCAGCATAGGATCCCAAAAGGTAAGTTAATTATGTTTCCTGTCATTTTTACTCAATGAATAGAACCCAAACACCACGACAGAAACTGCGAATTCTGTCACTGCGGCTATAGACCTTTTGTGTATTTGTACCATTGTGATACTGCCAACTCGTTTTCATGATTGACGCTAGAGATGTTGATTTTCCTGGTATAGGTAATTTTTAGTTAAGTATAACTGCACGGAAAACACGCCTACGCACATGTGATAATGAGGTTCCACTACTTCTAAAACTGCTTATAACACTACTGCTAGTAATATTTCAGGAACAATTAATACCTCTTTTCTATGGATAATAATTATATCTTACATGGATTTCAGCACCTAATACTACAGCGATCATGACGTTTTAGAAACAACTAACTGGCATTTCAGTTTTATGTCTTCATTTAAAAAGAATCACGCTTATGTCAGATTATTCAATATTTAAAATGATTATATTTCCATTTACAGAAGACGTTAACGTTGAAATTACTATGAAAACATTCATTTCAAAAGCCTACTTCATGCTATTATATGGTGGGACAACAACCTTGAGTTGTAAAAATCAATTCATCAAATTTGCTCTTACGACCCTGAGTTGCTGGATGAATTTATTAATTTCGTCATGCAATTTCTACATGCGCAATTCAATTTGAGCTCGAAATGCAAATCTAGATTGAGCAACGAAATAAAGTAGTAACATTTTCTGTAACGTTATTGAGAGGAATTTATGAAACAAACCAAAAATAACTAGGGACATGAACGATTGCTTATGCAACTACTTGCCTGGCACTAGAGAGTTGACTTTGGATGGCTATACTGAAAGAGAAAGATATAAAGAGAGCAATAAGAAACAGGGATGATGAACAAGAGATAGATATGAACCTTCTGATAGAAATATTAGTCTGCAATTATATGTATTTTACAAATATAGGTCCGCAACGCACTAAAACACAACAGTCAACGGAATAATGCGGTGTCTAAGCCATTATGTCGTGATTCAGCGATAGGATTGCGTAAATATATGTCGATACATCTGGTATCATTAAACGTATGGTTATTAAGTGATCTATATATGTACTTACAGACTATGGTGTAAATTCGTTCATACACTACTAAGTGATGCTACATTCAAAATGACACACATGTACAGATATTTCAATTTTATACAAATTGATCTTAATGAAACTTGTATGGCCGGAACATGGAATACAAAAAGTCATATATCAATACGAATCTACAAAACAGTACAGTAGTTAGTACGAGCGTAAATGCGTACAGCGAATACCATCTGAAGGTAATATTGTATTTCATTAATCGTATTGCCTGCCTATAGTGCGGCCTGAACACGTGTTCAATTTGTTACCATGTGAAAACCCAGACTACTTTATATGATGTAAAACGATGCTTCTTCCTACACAGGCATATCGCCTTTATTAAATTAAATAGTGTCCTCTCTGTCCCGCTTATTGCGCCAAATATCTCAAGGGTCCACACCGACGTATTATATCATATCAAATCACGTAAACGGTCGTTTAGCTTAAACACAGATGCAAACAAAAGTGATAAGCCCGACTAAGAAGAGAGCATAGCTTTCTTAACAAGACAATATAACTTCCAATGGGAATCGCAAGATCGCTTGAATTGTTACAATGCAACTCCGTGTATGAAGTGATAGGTCATGATAAAAGAGGTTATGTTACTGTGTAGCATGACGCAACTATATATAAGCCTCACACAACTATGAAGGTTGATCTCTTGTTCTGGATATAAGTCTCAAGATTTACCGAGTTACGTGGTGTCTCATCAGTGTTGATATAATTCAGTGATAGACAGTCTTAGTTTAAACATATCTGTCACCCTGTTCTCGCTTATCACGGGTGAACTCACATTGGCAAAAGGTTTGTATCCACATGAGACAGTGATGACTCGGCATATCATTAGCAGAGGTTCAAATAAGATGCGTAACTTAAAACATTTTCAAGAATAACTTCTTTATTTCTCTTCGAGACGATTCTAAAGAGTGGTCACAACATAGGGTTTGGTGGAGAAATGACGATTTTAGTAGTTGAGTACGCATGTTTATATATTGCTCTGATTAGGACAATCAATAGTTCTTAATCAATAGTTATTCAAAGTTTGGTTGAATCTCGAAATAGTAAAAGCTACACCATATTCAAGCTTGAGCAGACATTCATTGTATAGCGGGAACATAGTTAACCCTTTCCCTATTCGATATTTAGCACCTATTGAATATTCATGGACAAAATAGTTATAATGGAACATGGAAGGTGTAACATTGTAGCCAGTTTTGAAACTAAAATACCAAATCAATCAGATTCCATAAGCAAACAGAGCAGACCCTGATCAGAACGCTACTATAGGAGCCCTTTGAACTGGGTCTACTCTGATTTGAGATGCGCGAAAAAGCGTTTATATAAAGGAAACGGTTAAACTATACAAATGACAATGTTAGCGTTTTGTGTGCATTTGGTTTGCATTTTACAAAACCACAAATTATAGAGAGGAATAAACTGAAGGCATACTAATATGTATAAACGGAAACAATGACATCAAGTTTCAAACGTCTCTCATGAGTTATACAGTCTAGGATATCAATCATTTACTTTTTTCGGTTTACACACATATTAGTCTGGGAGCTGGACAAATGATTTATTTGAGTGAAAACTTTGATCTCAAGTGAGTCTACCACCTTTGATGGTCGTATGACTGGCTCTACTGGGACGTCAATATCCCTATTACAACGAATAAACCTGTCAGAGGAATTAAATAAGGAACAATAGTTCTATCAAATTCAATCATTCTGTACAGGGTTAGTGACAAGGAATCCAGAATATTTTGAATCAGAATCAAATAATGCCCATTAACCAGTTGGTTCAGTCACTACTTAGTATATACATAGTATAGTTCTATGTATACATAGTACCTTGTTCTGCCTCAACCGCGGCCAATAGTATAACGACTAATGATCAAGTCATTAGTTGATTTACACAACTACTTTTACTTAAAATTGACAAAGTCGCCAAGACTATTCATTGTCTTACGTATGACTCCCACAACAGTCATTACTATTCTTTCTTATCATGGCTTCCACAACCGTAATAATTATTCCTTCTCTTACTTATGACTTCCGCAACAGCAATAACTATTACTTCAGGCTTCCATAATTCTTATGACTATTCCTTCTTATACTTGTGCCTCCAACAACTGCAACGACTATTTCTTCTCTAAAGTATGATTCCAAAAACCGCCACTACTATTCCTTCTTATTCTTATGACTCCCACAACCGCCACGACTATTCATTCCTTCTTTTACGCATGACTCCAAAACACGCCACGACTATTCTTTCGCATTCCTATGACTCTCATAACCGCCATAACTGTTCCTGCTGATACATAAGACTGCCGCAACCGCCACGACTATTCCATTCCTTACACGTATGACTATCCCTTCTCTTACAAATAACTCCAAAACAGCCACAACAACTCCTTCTCATTCTCATAACTCAAAAATCCACCATAACTATTCCTTCTTATAGTTATAAATCCAACAACCGTCACGACTAGTACGTGTCGTCCTCCCATACCTCATTTACAACGGCTACTTTATTTTATTACAGTAAAACCTCTCTATAACGGTCACTAAATTACATTAAGTATTTTGTGTTAAAGGCAGGTTACTGATCAAAGCAAGGTAAAAGTAAAACAGAACGCTCCTACAGGAGCGTTCCGTTTTACTTTCACATTGCTTTAAGCAGCCACATGCCCTAAATACCAACTAATTAACACAATTTAGTGGACTTTAAAGAAAGGTTTTACCGTACTTTTACCGTTATTAACTCTTACCGCATTGTGAAGAAATGATTTCTGTGCAAATTTGGATCCGCAACTTTAATTACTTCCGATGCAATCAGGTGTTTGAGAAACTGTTAACTGAGTGTCAATAAATTGGATCTTAATGAGACGCCGAATTACTTGGCGTCTTATCTGGATCCAACCTGTTTGCAAACACGAGTTAGGTCACGAATAGCATATTGTGTGTAACCGGGTGTTCTTATAAACAAACATACCCGCTCAGACCCGGGATTGAACCCGGGTCGCCGGGTTCGCAGTCATGCACTCTACCACGTCGCCATAAAAGGGCGTTTGTACAGCAAGGCCGTACAAGTGATGATAAACATACACACTGTGACATTATGCTTTAAACTTAACTTCTTCGTCAACAAAAAAAGGTCAATGTATTCTACTCATCTGTAATAACCACTTCTTGAAACCATTGTGATTAATAGAGTATTTGCTCCTATAGGAGCAAATGCTCTATTTATCACAACGGTTTTAATCGGTGACTTTTGCAGAGGCGTAGAAAGGCGTATTTATGGAGGAAAGGGTTAAGTGGCAATCAATAAAATGTCTAATTATGGGTATGTCAGGCATGTAGTAGGTTTATACAGTAATCAGTATACCCTGCCATAAGCGGCCATCCGAAAGATGTCTAATTATGGGTCTGTAAGGCAGGTGGTAACTTAATGCAGGTCAAAAGTAATGCAGAAAGCTCCTATAGGAGCTTTTTGCATTACTTTTGCCCTGCATTAAGCAGCCACCTGCTTTTTAAGACCCCCATGTTCAATAAACGAATGGCCGCTTAAGACAGGTTCTACTGTGTAATAATACAGTATTGCTTCTTATTTATTTTGTTGGTCACACTGAATCGTGTTGTTCTGGTTTAATCATTCATCTTCTCTTTTGTCACGTTATCCTGTATTATTACGAGATTAGCAGTACAAATCGATATATATCAATGTCCCTATATGCGTATGTTGCACAAATAGACGGTAATCAGATCCAAAATACAAGTACAAATAACTGCGAAGTTTAAGTGAAACGCAACGTAAATAATCAATCAATTTATTATGTTATCCGGGACGAGAACGGAATTTGAAGATATAATTTCTGCTCAAATCTGAATCTGTTGCAACTTTGACTAGTCGATTGAGCTTTTAATAAACTATTGATCGAGTGGCACAAACCTTGGGCCCTGATAAGATTAACGTCGTTTCATCTAGATCCAAACAGTTTGCAAATGAGAGCCAGGTCGCATAAAGTCGAATATGGGTTGTCTTGATAGCTACGCAGTATTTCTGCTAGGATAGAAAAGTTCATGTTTATGACTTGAGGACAGTAGTGCAGCACTGCGTTCTGTTTTAGCCGAAAGAAACATGCATGGCTAAACAAATTTATACAGTGTTTCCTCTCTACAACGACACCCTTTGGGATACGAAGATTGTATGCGTTGTTCAGAGGGAGTTGTTATAGGGAGGGAAAATCAAATATATCCCCAGATAAGGTGAATTTCGAGAACTAAAACCGTTATGCCTCTCTCAAACCCTATGCTGTGACCACTCGTTAGAATCGTCACAAAGTGACGATTCTAAAGAGTGGTCACAACATAGGGTTTGATGGAGGCATAAAGAAAATACGATGGAAAAAATGTTTCTGGAGCCTTGTTGTTTCGGAAACAGTGACATGCGTTGTTGTAAGGAGGGACTCGTTATTGAGAGGGCCGTTGTAGGGAGGGAGCGCTGTAATAAGATAAATGCAGGTGTTAGCTTGCCACAGTTCGATAAAAAAGCACTGCTTTTAAAAACATTGAGCATACTCAAATCATTTGTTTTGGGGAAAGAGTTGATATCATGTTCATAAAGTACAAGAAATATACATGTCTCTACTAAAATGCATTTCGTATATCAAGCAGTTTGGATAGTGTTAAGCCCATTATTCAACATTTTCTCATCTTGATCCATATTGCTAACAATTCTGATCCTGACGTCATATCTGATATATTTTTATCCTGTGTTATCCTGTGTAGAAATCATTTCTATTGTCATTATTCATATGGACCATAAGTTATTTACAGCCATATTGAAGCAACGGTTGGTAGAACTTGTTTGTCTGTTGGCTGTGCATTGACATATCCAGTAAACATTTAACGGTAGAAATAAAATCTTAAGTTAATTTGTTGTCTGCTCATTTGTCGTCTGCTGCTTAATTGTTGTGCTCATTTTCAAATATATTACTTTCTTTTCTTTTCTGATTCTTTGTTGACATATGTTTAGTCTGAGTGACAAAGAGTTTGGATTTCAGATCAGGCCCCACAAACGTGGGGCCTGATCTGGATCCAAACTATTTGCATATGTCATAAATTGCAGTGGATTCTGCCGCTAGCATGCAGATAATTAACACTCGTGTATCGACTCAAACAACACTCCTGAAAAAAATATCCCGCATAATTGTAGTTTCTATATAGTCGGATTTAAGTTTCCAATGCAATCAGCTAATGGACAATATATTATTAACAAAATCGACGAATATTCAAATATCTCTCAGGAAACTATGTTCCAACTAAACTTTACCTTGCTGCGGGCGGATGAGTGATTTCCTGTGCAGACAGTTTAGATACTGAATAGACGCTCAGTGGAATGCGGATCGGGACATGCCAATTGTTACTTTGCCAGTTGCTAAATGCTATTTGTTTTTTTGCTAATTGCTAAATGCCAATTGCTAATTTGCAAGTTTAGTTGGTCAAGTACCGCCACCGCATTGCCTGTTCGGGATCCAGATCGCCGGACTTCATTCCACAATATGTTTGTTCTTTATGAATGATATTATATAGACCTTTCATAGAAGTAAGATCCTTGTCGGTACCGCATGTAATGCGGATCGGACCATGCCATTTACTAAATGCCAATTGCTAATTTGCCAGTTGCTTAATGCCAATTTGCCAAATGCTAATTGCTAATTAGCCAAATGCCAATTGCTAATTGCCATATTGTCATTAATTCTGGTTTCTTTTCTCTGAAGAGTGCTTGGCGGATCCAAGGATTAGACAGATCAGAAGGCTTCATTCTACAATATGTTTTGTATCCTTATCAAAACAATAATATACCCAATTTCTGTACATGTGTAAGCGAGAAGAGCACGTCCGTAAATTTTTCATTTGGCAAATGGCAGTTTAGCAAATGGCAATCGGCATGTCCCGACCCGCATTCCATACGCTCAGTAACCCAGCCTCTCAAACGCTTTGATAGTCTGATCATGTTGTTAAAATAAACCAGCTGTAACCACTGACATCGATTGCATTTTCTACCAACAAACCTTTGCTCCGCTGGCTAAAGAATAAGGATATTTGTACTTTAAATAAGATGAGATAAATTGAACATTAAACGATATGAAGATATAAACCATTCTCTCCTACTGATGCATTTTTGCGCCTGTGAAAAACTCATTTTTTCAAACCATTGTGCTAAAAGAGCATTTGCACCACAGGAGCAAATGCTCTGTTTATCACACTGGTTTCAAAACTACAGAATTCTTAATTTTTCTTTTTCTATAGGTAACGCTCCTTTTTGGTAGATTAATTCAAAGTGGATGGGTCTAAGACTAGTCTAGTAGTTAATGGTTTGATCCGTTCTTTGAGAGCAAACTCAGAAGAGTGGTAATGCAAAGAGCTGGGAATCAGGAAACAGTTTTAAAAAGACAAATGTTAAGTAAATGATCGGTGTCTTGTTTCCTTTCTTACGATTACGATACAAATCTTACTTTCCTGGAATAATTGCCAGTTAAATTAAAACATATGTAAAGTTGCCTAAAGCACATGTGTCAATGTATTAACTTTGATTCACAAATTGTTGTAGGCATACCTAAAAGCTCTTTGTGAGAATTCAGTTGTTAAACATCACTGGTTATTACGGGAACTGTGTCCTGCCCACAGGGGCTAGGAGATTTACCAGACACTCTTGAGGCCCTTTACTGGTAAATCGTTTGCTTAACTATCATTTCCTTGTTGCAGCTTTCATTACTTGGGATTATACAAATGGGTCCATCGTGTATAATTATATATCTGCGTATGTCTGTATTTCTGTCTCGGGAAAACTAGTTTCATTTATTTATACTATTTTCTACTGTGTAATTTTGAAAGGCTAAACGCGACCTGGCTGTCGATGCTTACCACCTGGCCAGTAGTTTCGTTAGTGTTTGACAAAAGTTTAAATGACTCTAGAACGGAGTTAAAGCTGGCATCATTTCATACCATGATAATTATTTTATATTCTATGCGGTGTAACTAACATGGTTTGGTTAATGATAATTTAGTTATAAATTGCCGAATTACTTTTTTACACATATCACCAATTATTACACACAGAACAGTGGAAATGTAGATACAAATAATCATTGTAAAGTATTAGACATTATATTACAAGCAAAGGTTGGTTAACTCTTAACCTGCTGATTAATTAAAACTGCCTCACCCCTTTCTGAATATAAATTAAGCAAAGTACTAATTCAAAGTATATAAAAGCAGACAGAGCTCCAGATAAGATGCGTAATTAAAAATATTTTCAAATATAATTTCTTTATTTCTCCTCCAAACCCTATGTTGTGATCACTCTTTAGAATCGTCTCTTCGAGACGATTCTAAAGAGTGGTCACAACGTAGGGTTTGGTGGAGAAATGACGATTTTAGTATTTGAGTACGCACCGTTATATGTAGCTCTGGCAGAAAATAATACTTAGCCATTGATCTGGGTATACTGTCTGCAAATGTCTATGAATACTCGGTCCCCAAGAATTTTAGAATAAAAGGCATCTATTATGAGTTATCATTAGTCTTCATATACAAAACCCTAAATGATTCTAAACTTATACTTAAAAACTAAGAATTTAGAATATATAAAGTGTCCATATAAAAGTGTTTCTCTGCTTGTCTCATCTCTTCGAGATACTATCTAAGACTTCAAATTTGGCTTTCTGTGAATAATTAATGTGCCAGTCACATTATCTGAGAATATTTCAGACAAGGTATTGAAAGACACGAATATATGAAAAAGGCAAATGTGTAGGATTCAAGATAACGAATATATAAAACAAGGGCGAACATGTGGGATTCAATATAACTAATATAGGAAGAAGAAAGAGAACGAATGTGTAGGATTCAATATAACGAATATAGGAAAAAGAACGAATATGTAGGATTCAAGATAACGAATATATGAAAAACAATAATTTGTAGAATTTCCAGAATTCAAGATAGATAACAAAAGTATGGAAAAGGTCGAAAGTGTAGCATCTAAAAACACGAATGCATGGAAAATATAAATAATTTATTATTGTGTGTAGGGTTTATGATATCGAATGTATGGAAAAAAGCAAATGGGTGACATTCAAGATAACGAATGTAAGGAAAGGAGCAAACTGCGTAGGATTCAAGTCAATGAATGTATGGAAAATGTATGGAAAATGTATGGAAAAGGTATGGAAAATGTATGGGAAAGGTATGGAAAATGTATGGAAAAGGTATGGAAAATGTATGGAAAATGTATGGAAAATGTATGGAAAAGATTGGATGTGTAGTATTCAACATAGCGAATGTATGGGAAAGAGTAAATGTGTAGTATTCTAGATAGTGCTATATGTTATTAACCCTTTCGCTGCCAATGCTGGATCTGTGATTACATATGCAAACAGTTTGAATCCAGATGAGACGCCGAGTAACTCGGCGTCTCATCAGGATCCAAACTGTTTGTTACTTTTACTATGTTTTTCAAACAAAAATGAAGAAAATCAAAAGAATGAAAATTTGTAGCAGACGACAAAGTTAACAGACGACAGAGTTTGGCAGCGAAATGGTTAATTGTTATTTTTTTCTGTCTATATGAGCCGTGTCCGAGTTTGCTGTTGCTAGTTTTAGACCCTTTGGACACCAGACGTAATGCATTGATTGTGGAACCAATCATATCCAATTTATATTGCAACATTTGATAAACGTGTACAGTGCTCCCTCCCTACAAGGCCCTTTCAATAACGATTCCCTCCTTACAACAACGCATTTCACTGTTTCCGAAACAACAAGGCTCCAGAAACAACTTTTTTACATCGTATTTTCTTTATGCCTCCATCAAACCCTATGGTGTGACTACTCTTTAGAATCGTCAATTTGTGACGATTCAAAGGAGTGGTCACAACATAGGGTTTGATGGAGGCATAACGGTTTTAGTTCACGAAACACACCTTATCTGGGGATCTGCAAACAAGCTAATTGTGTTTGATTTCCCCTCCCTATAACAACTCCCTCTGAACAACACATACAATCTTCGTATCCCAAAGGATGTCGTTGTAGAGAGGGAGCACTGTATTACTAATATTCAGCAAGTCAGACTATGAAATGGATACTCTCTTTATATTACACCAGCTATGTCATCATATTACCTTTTTATTGGTTCGTGCAAACATACACAAACACACATAAACACGCATGCACTCACAAACGCACACATACACATAAATATATACATACATTAAAAAGAGGATAAACAAACTTTACGGTACGGACTTCTCGATCTCCACATAAGGAATTTAGGTGAAATGTAAACAGTGCATGTTATATTGTGCACGTGTTATTACCACCACTAAACAATTTATAATACGCAGTGCAATACAATACTCATAATACCCATTTATAGTTATACTGTAAATTCGAACTAGCAAACCAATATAGCGGTCGCAATGAACAAGTGATCTCTTACTCCATAATACGCCTTTCAACGCCTTTGCAAACAGAGTGGACCCAGATCAGATGGCTCCCATAGGAGCTGTCTGATCAGGGTCTGCTCTGTTATCTTATGGAATAATATAGATTTGATTCTCCAGTTTCTACAATGGCTAAACTTTTTTGTGTTCATTAGCCATTATAAAACATAATCTAATTAATATTCATGACGTCATAATGTATAACATGAATATTGATGGAGTAAATGGTTTATCAAATATTATAGTAAACTCAGACATTTGGGAGGAAGAGTTTTACTGCCAACACATTTCAAGAAGCCTAATCAGCATGTATCCTGCTATGTGACACCCGTCCCACCATATTCACGACGCTCATCCCAGTTTCAGCCAATCGACAAAAAAACAACCGACCATGTACTCCGAACGAGTATTTGTAATAGAACATATCATGGGCGATAATGAGATTTTGTTTCCATTGAATCCCACATTAAAATGTTAAGTTTACGTATTGCCTTGGATGTTGACAGTAGTCATCTGAACATCGATATATACTTCCAATTATACCAATTAGCCATTTACTCCAGAGATATTAATGTAAAAAACAATGACAGTATCAATTATTGATTAACCGAAGTTTTAATCTAAGAACAGAATTTGTTTTTTAACCCTTCGCTTGCTATTCACGTCAATATACCTACCAGTAAATAGTGCAGACCCAGATGAGACAGCTCCTGCAGGAGCTGTCTCATCAGAGTCTGCACTATTTACAAGTTGATTGTGCAACCAGTGCACCCCACAGCAGTGATTGCACAGCGAAAAATACGTGTACACAGTGCAGATATATGCAATTATACAACAGGGCATGGGTAAAGAAAGAGACATGTATTTTAAAATTCAGCAAGCGAAGGGTTAACATGACAAAACTGTAGAATCGGATCTTCATTATCATAAATAAACAGAGCAGACTCTGATCAAACGATTATTGTATGAGCCATGTGATCTGGATCTACTTTGATTGCAAATGCATTTAAAGGTGTACCTATAGATTAAAGACTTAATAAATACATACCATGCATGCTTAACAGATGTTCAAGTCATATTTGTAGGTACTGTACGTTTGGTTATTAGGGCTAACCTTTTTACAGGAAATTAATGTCATGTGCATTGGAAATACATGTAATGGTAATTTCCCAGCAAAAGCGTTGAATGGCTGATATACACCAGCACTATTTGATGATGCTACAAATTTCTGTGAGAGATTATACAAAAGGGTAATGCTCATATCCATCTCAATTTATCTCTAAATTACCCATTTCATATCTTTTTATTTTCAATTTTACAAATGATACGTTTTTACACCATGTTGTTTGATTGCGATTTAACCCTTTCACCGCCAATGTCGCAAATATGCACAACGACAAATAGTGCAGTCCAATGTCAGACGCCGCCTTTTCAAGGCGGCGTCTGATCAGGGACTTCACTTTTTGTCTCAAACTCTATTTCTATATATGTGCTTTATCTCATTTCATTTATCTCAGTTTCTTATTTGATTGAATGATTTAACAAACTTGGATTGCAGACGACATTTAGAAATTTGGCGACGAAAGGGTTAAAGTAAATCCTTATCGAGCACAGTATCATTGTTGGCATGCATTCAGTTTAAAATAGTAACTATAATTCTAAACCAGATTTCTTTACGTAGGAAATGAATTGGGTAATTGGCGGAAGATAGTGTTGATGTAATGTTTAAAACTGTTCAAACTTATCTATGTACCACCCGTATTTTATTTTATTGCGTACCTAGACATCTTATTCGATTATCGTTTACAAATTCCAGAGGTATGTTGGGCATGCATGCAATCGCTCTCTCAGTGTTCGTTCATCCGTGACGTACGACATGTACATTTATTGACGTATACATAACACTGGACTGCTAAACATATTGTACATAGACTATAAATCAACTGCATAAATCAATTAACTGGTTACACATAGAACCCATAATACAATATAAGAACAAAAAAGTAGGAGCAGTATATTGAGATATACATATAATAGACATAAAGTTTCGGGACATAATTTCTACATAGTTGAAGTAGGCTGTATATCTGCACAAGTTACACCTGGTCAACCCGATCAAACTTGCAAAACATACAAGTGATTTAGTTTAATCTGACCATCACCGAAAACTAACTGGTCAATTGAAACAGAACATACGAGGGTTGTTCGAGAAGTTTCGGGACAAGTGCTGTAATGTTTTTATTTGTTAATATTTTTCTATGAAAGTTTCATAAATGATAGCTGCGACTGTATCCTATTGATTTATTGCCATATTTAAATATTTGCACAAGCAACTCGCGATATATTGTTACCATAGCAACGTCACGTCGACGTGAGCGGGGCACTTTGACGTCACAATGCAAAGACAGTATTACTCAAAGGTAGGGTGTTAAGTATTTTTAATAATTTGAATTTAAATATGTCTTACTGTACATTGAATAAAAATACTGTTTGATAAATATAATGAAAATAGTTCATTGTTGCATAGATATTGATGCATATATGCACTCATTATCACGTTTCGGGTGCTGCGACGTGATTTGACCAGGGCTGTGAGGAAGAAGCGACCAGAAAATGACGGCAAATTCTACCTGCATCATGACAATGCAACGCCCCATATCGCATCTGCAACAAAGGAAGTACTTGCTGAGGGAGGAATCGACATAATTGCGCACGTACCATACTCCCCAAACGTTGCACCGTGCGATTTTTGGTTATTCCCGACAATCAAGCGTGACTTGCCAGGCTGACGTTTCGACGACGTCAATGACCTGCCAATTGTTGTCAGAGAGTGCATTCGAAACATTTCATCAGAAAAAAACAAAAATTGTTTCTATTTTTGGTTAAATAGGCATCAGAAGTGTATAAAGTATGATGGGGAATATTTCGAGAAAATTTGAGTGTTTCAGACCTATATAAAGACAAACCGTTATTGAGTATACCAAGGTGCCCCGCTCACGTCGATGTGACGTTGCTATGGTGACAATATATTGCGTCTTGCACGCACCTAAATTTAATTCTGGCAATAAATCAATAGGATACAGTCACAGCTATCATTTATGAAAATATCATAGAAAAATATTAACAAATAAAAAAATTACAGCACTTGTCCCGAAACTTTTCGAACAACCCTCGTAACAAAAAATAACATACTTATGAAATTATGAGTTAACTACTGTAATGTTAACATAATTTAATAAGCACACATATCGTTTCATAGTACTTAATGAATCTTTTTTAACCCATTCAATGTTCAATAGTCAAACATGCTATTCCAAAATTCAAACTTGTCAAGCTTACCGTGAAAATTCAGGGAGTCTTTAGAAGAAAATTGTAACCTGGCTTATAGTGTAGACCTAGATTTAGTGGGCATTCGGATCTACACCGTTTACAAAGGACATTAGTGACTCAGTTCCCGTTCTGAAGGTGTCAAGTCTCACCTCGACCGACAACACACACTATATATCGTTGATGTTTAATTACGACTCATACAATATATAAATCACAATATATTCCGAAGACAACTTAAGTGCATGTAATTAATTGAGCGCATCGGGGAGCTTATATATCATCTAATATTTGTCCACAGAAGTTTCTGCATATTTATTTCAAATTCAATTTGTACATTTTCACAGTAATGTCTAGGTTACGAGTCCGTAACTGGAATATTCTGTCAAACCTCTTTTGAAAATGACATTCCGCGCCAGCCTGTCTAAGTCATAAACATATCACATACTGAAATGTTTAAACATTTTTACATTATCTCATGCACAATTTGCTTTATTTTTCGAAGTCAGCTATGCAACTATGACCTTGTCAAAGCAGAGAGGAATAATCGCACCCATTCATCAAACAATCAATCAATGTAACACAGAAATATTACATGCTTGAAAGAAAATTCACAGTAAAATCTGATAACTGAGATTGAATTTAAAACATCGTTAATCTTGGTAACACTATATCTCATTTTCTATGTCAACAAGAAATCAAACTTTGCCATAATTGTACTTTGAGAAAGTGATCCTGTTGAGATAGAGATAAATAATGTTATATCATTTCGTGTCTTTAAATTGCGCCAAAATTCAAGTTTAATTGACTGCAATAATTGTTTTCTTTTCTTGAATCAAACCAAACCGTAGGTTGCATAACAAACATAGAACCTCCAAGGCCGTTTGTGTCCATTGCACATGTAAACTGTAGTGTATATAAATCAATATTGAAGTTTAATCCCTTCCCTGTTCTTAATTTATTTCAAATTTCACTACCTACTGAACATTCATGGACAAAATTGTTATAATGGAATATGGAAAGTGAAATATTGTAGCTATTTCAGAAGGTAAAGAAACAAATCTATCAACTTACATTAGCAAACAGAGCAAATCGAGGATCTGGGTCTACTCTGTTTGCAAATGCGTGAAAATGCGTTTATAAAAGGGAAAGGGTTAAATGTTTACAGAAATTAATACTGTAGCGTCTGTAAACCTTCCATAAGTTGGGTAATGCGATTAAACTATTTGGGTTATACATGTATAGAGACATAGTCCTTCCCGTATCATGTCGCCATGCTCTTTACGCGCTCACCTTTAATGAATGAGAGTCACCTAAAAACAAGTCCTACCACATTGTTTTGGCATCGAATAGGTGGTTGTAGAGAAAGCGATTTACTTTGTGTATATGCACGATTATATGCACACTGAATTCCAGCAATTACGGTCATGATGATACAACAGCGTGAACACTTTGATGGAGAATCACATACACACAATTCCACCAATCCCGGTCAAGACGATGAAACAGCGTGAACGCTTTCATTGATAGTCACACTCACACACACAACAAAACCAAACCGGTCATCAGCATACAACAGCGTGAACAATTTGATTGGGAAGCACACACAGGACACCACCAATCCAGGTCATCAGGATACAACAGCGTGGACACTTTGCTTGGGAATCACACACATAACACCACCAATCTCAATACATGAGGACACAACAACTGGAGCACTGATAATCACACACACAGCACAACCAATTCAGGTCATCAGGATACAACAGTGGGAACACTGAAAATCACACTAGCAACACCATCACTCCCGGTCATGGCGATGTTATGCGAAGAAAGTTGATGGAGACTCACATACACAACTTTCTTCAAAATTATACTGAAATTTGATCAGTGGTGATAAAGCCTTTTGCAAATGCGAGTCAGATTGCGGATGGCTGAATTGGTTAATATTGTTTCAGTCTCTAGTTGTTATTTTCGGTTCTAATAATCGACCGGCGAGAAACCCATGTACACGTGAGTTGGACTTTTGTATTGGTTTTATAACGTTTATTGGCTATATTATATTTCAATTAAAACTAATTGCCACATGTGTGTTCCCACATGTTGAGTCTCTAGGACAAGCCATTATCGTATTATAGGTCAATCATCTAAACATTAGCTCAATCGGAGATATTTGCAGCATCATGTTTGAAATCAGTGTCTTGAAAAGGGTCTCTCCAAGGCATGTCGATATTGATGCATGTGTATTTGAGCATATATGCTGAAGAGAACAATGCGCAAGGGGAGCCAGCCCTGCAAACATGTGTTTTGTTTATCATAGCTGACATTGACAATCCAAAAATGGGTTCTTTTGTTTCAGTTGTATTCATTTAAACGAAGTAAATAAGTGTACATTGACAACATTATTAAGCATTTACTCCAGGAATATTCATGTTATAAAAGATAACATCATAACCATCAATTAAATTATATTTTAAAATGGCATACTAACACCTGAGCTATTTGCCAAACCAGAGAATATAGGAGCCATCTGATCTGGGTCAAATATGTTTGCAACGGCATAGGAATGTGTCTTTATTAAAGGATTAAGCTATGCAAATTAGTCCAGCATTACATAATGTTTCGTGATTCCATTACTCGGCCGGCTCTTATTTCATTAGTTATTAATCTAATTACAAAAGAAAATTATTCTTCACATTCCTTGCTATTTTTCATACATATTTATTCATTTTGTAAACTGATTCGTCTGACCAAAATACTGATACACCAGTGCCTGTTATAAAAGAGGCAATGACAGCATCTATCATTATCGAATCTTTTGCCAACATGAACTTTGCATAAAACAATACGATTTACAGTCGAACAATATTATTCTTATCATAAACATAAACTCTATCGGCTTTTCTTCATCTCCTGGAAACATAGTCTAAAATTACAATAAAACATTGACAGTATCGGTGATTGGCATGGACGTTATCGTTGATTGATGTCTGAGACCAGGGAGCCGTTAACCCTTTCCTCCATAAATACGCCTTTCTACGCCTCTGTAAAAGTCACTTCTTGAAACCATTGTGATAAATAGAGCATTTGCTCCTATAGGAGGAAATGCTCTATTTATTACAATGGTTTCAAATTACACGATTCTAAAGTTTTCCTTTTCTCTAGTTAATGCTCCTTTTCGGTAGATTCGTTCAAAGAGGTTGGGTCTAAAAATAGCCTATGGAGGAATGGTCGTACAACTAACTGCAATAAGGACGTATGTTTTAAGATACGACGATCACAACTACCAGAATAATGTCTGTCGTACTTTTTTCGCTGCCAGTATCGCATCTGTCTTTACCTATGCAAACAGTTTTGATCCAGACGAGGCGCCGTGTAAGAAATACAGTTGTTCCTTAACCCATTCCCTCATAGGCTATTATTTAGATACAACCTCTTTGAATAATCTACCGATTAGGAGCATTAACTAGAGAAAAAGAAAATTTTAGAATTTTGTAGTTTGAAACCATTGTGATGAATATAGCATTTGCTCCTATAGGAGCAAATACTCTGTTTATCACAATGGTTTCACAAAGTGACTTTTACAGAGTCTTAAAAAGTCGTCAATATGAGGGAATGGGTGAAGGGCAAATCTTTGTCACAGAAATAGCAATTTATGTCATACTTTTTCGCTGCCAATATCGCATCTGTCATTACCTATGCAAACAGTTTGGATCCAGATGAGACGCCGTGTAAGAAATATGCTATGATATAACCTTTTTGTATTAATCTACCGAAAAGGAGCATTAACTAGAGAAAAGGAAAGTTTAAGAATTTTGTAGTTTGAAACCATTGTGATGAATAGAGCATTTCTATTTATCACAATGGTTTCACAAAGTGACTTTTACAGAGTCGTCAAAAGTCGTCAATATGAGGGAATGGGTTAAGGACAAATATTTGTCACAGGAATAGCATATTTTACAACAGCTTCTTCATATGGCACGCGCATGTATATATATATATATATATCAATTGTCATGACGTGTTATAAAACTAATTGTGTTTTTTTTTTAAATCCACTATTTCACCCATCTCTCATGCGATAGCGACAGTGATATAATAATTTCAATTCAGGCAGTGACATAACATCTCAATTTTCACATTTCCGTGTCAAATACTCTTATGTCTATTATATTGACATATGTGGTGGAGCTAAAACTCCCACCCAATGCCCCTGATGTTTACCTTTGATTCATGAATATCGTGCAGTCTGCAACTAGATAGTGTGAAGAAACATACGTGATAAATGTAGACACATATCCAGCCTTGGTTGGATATCAGGAACTAGCGCGATGACAGAGTGACAGCATGCCAAAACGTTTGGTACGTAGTTTACTTCCAGCGCTCTAAAATGTATGGAAACATCAATTGATTCAAAACATCAGCATCATTGAAACATTAAAAAAAGTATATGCGTATTTCTTTCGATCGCAGTGTTCTATTTATATAGAAAACCCTGCGCAGTGACCGCGAACTGGCAAAGATTTTTTGTCTCAGGCGGACATTCATTTATTGAACACATGTGTCTTAACACTTTCCTCCATAAATACGCCTTTTTATGCCTCAGTAATAACCACTTCTTGAAACCATTGTGATAAATAGAACATTTGCACCTATAGGAGCAAAAGCTCTATTTATCACAATGGTTTTAAACTACAAAATTCTAAACCTTTACTTTTCTCTAGTACATGTAAATGCTCTTTTTGGTAGATTCATTCATTCAAAGAGCTTGGGTCTAAAAATATCCTATGGATGAATGGGTTAAAAAGAAAATCCTAGAGGAGACAGGTTAAGACAGACTCTACGGTATCTTAACTATGTGCTGCCTAAGTCACTGCTTTACTCCTTTTGAACGTTTCATGTGAATACATTAGTATGATATTACTTTGAAAACGGAGAAAATAGGCAAAAGAGTTTTACCAAATATGTATCCATCTAAGCTTAATCTAATAACAACAAGAACAGTGGTAACATTAATTAATCATTGATTAGAGTCACGGTGTCCGACAAATTTATTCTTTGTTGGTAGCCCACTGACCCAGAAAATCTAGTAGCCCAGTGAATTTTAATGCACTGTCCAGATGGCAAGACCTTGCGGGCGTGGTTGGCGTACGTACTTATTATTAAGACCTAATATGCCTTATGAATAATGATAACATAATCATGAAACTATTCTGCAATTTCTATTTAATTCTTTTGCTTTCATTTTTTTAAAGTGTCATTCTTCCGCTTTTTTGAACTGCCAGGGGTGTTAGCTATGATAGACGTTGAAGCGGCAATGACAGAAATGTGTTCCAACAGATGATGAATGTGCACTGTCAGGCTTTCGAATATATGTTACAATAGAATTCAACTAGGTGTTGAATTGAATATATATTCACTGACCATGCCATATGTTTTAATTGCTTGAAATACTGTTTATAATTGTGAAGTAATGCAGAATTTAGAAATATATTGATGTTAGGTTTGTTGCACTTGTAACATTCCAGTGTGTGTCAGATGTTAAGACATTTATATATAGTACCGACATAGGCGAGAGGAGCCCTTTTATTTACGTATGCAATGTTAGCCATACAAGAAGATACTCTGAAAGACATTGTGTTACCCAAATGTAACACAACCCTGTAGTTACATTGTAACAGGGTCCAACATCGCCAATATTGAAAAAATATTTATCACAACGATTTCAAAATATGACTTTTAAAGAAGCGTCAAAAGACGTCAATATGAGGGAATGGGTTATAAAGTTAACAAGGCAATACAGAGCCGTTTAACAAAATCTGTTATCGTTGTTCCATGAAAGATCGTTGTTCCATTTTTATCGTAATAATGTGTGCACCTTCAGATTGACGTTACGCACACGTTCGTAAGTGCGTATCGCTAGCTATACCGCTGGCAATGATTTGTTTTTGGAACGCATTTATTTCATGACACACATGTGTGAAGAAATGGAATAACATATACATGCAAAGTGAACTGTAATCATTGCTGCTGTTATTTCACAGTGCATGGTATGACTTGGGTAGTTTTTACCAGGTTTTACAGCGCTTTAACAGTATTTCAGTTAAGGGTAGGTAACAGTTACATAGATCACGTGTGCCATAAACATTACACGGAGGGTAACAAAACTCGTATGCTATACATGCTAACGATGTATCTCTTATTCTTCTTTAAACGAATCTAAAACGCCTACTTTGGCATTATTATGGATAGTCCTATTTTTGATGTACAGAGTTGCGAAATTTGAATGGAATCCGGGTGCACTTTTAATGATAAGAAACGATACACACATGCTCAATGATATAGGGCAACAGTTTCTCGTCAAGTTTCCATCGTGTTAATAGCTAGAATGCGTCCAGAGCGCATCTGGCTAATACTAGTGACTCGATGACTTGAGAATATTAGTTTCACAGTCTTCAATACCACGCTTCCAGGCCAGCAGCTTTCGTTCTCATGACGTGTCAATCGTTCTATAAATATTTGTAAACGCGAATTGAATTTGTAATAAAACATTTTAATAACACGCGTAATAAAGCTGCATACTTTGTTAAACAGCATTTCAGCTGAAATAGCAGTCACAATGTTAAAGTCTGTTTAGTCACATTTTATAATGATGCGATGAACGGCTGCTTTTATGCCCCCTCTTACATTTTCGGGAGTTTATTCGTCATAAGAGAAATGTATTACCCTTTCTTACCTGTAGAAGATGTTTTCAAATGGAAATGTAAATGAAATATAACATTCACAATAATATATATCTAACAAACTAATATTTCCAGTGCGATAAATGAGTAACTAATGTTGTTTGCAAACAGTGTAGTCTCAGGGTAGCCACTGTTTTTCATGTTATACATTATTTTAAAAATCCCCGAATATTCAAGGAAAACTTGACCAACCTGAATTTTGGAATACAGTTAAGGCAGGTGGCTGCTTAAAGCAAGGTGAAAGTAAAACAGAACGCTCCTGGAACGTTCTGTATTACTTTCATCTTGCTTTAATCAGCAACCTGCATTTAACACAAAATACTTAAAGTAACTAAGTGGCCGTTCTAGAGAGGTTTTACTGTATTGTATTTAAACATTTAACTCATTGGAAGCGTTAAACACATTGCTGTACTGTAAATCGACGATCCGCTTATTCTTCTGAGTACATGTATTCTCACAGATACAGTCTTACGCAATAGTGAATGATCGGGGTTTGTTATACCAGTCTAAAGTTATTTCTAAATCGGGTAACTACTGTTTGTAAAATGCTGCGAACTAGTAGGCCAATAATGACGAATAACACATCAAACTGAGTGTGTCCCTTTTGTAAATCAATGGTCTCGAGAATTCCTTTGTTAGAACGTTAGAATATACACATCTACTTGAAATTAAACTACGCCCTCATGCATAAATTGTAACCTATATTTAAACTACACGTAAAGAAAATGATACTTGTGATTAAAACGCAAATCGATTGTGCCACATCGTTTATCTAGTTGAGTGTTGAACTGAACTATCGTGGAGAACTTTTTTCTGATAAGAATAAACCGAAAGGGATGGTTCTGGATTTATTCAACGCCTTTAGATTTTGACATTGTCTGAAGCCATATTTCTGGTGTCATACCCCCTTATCATGTTGCCCCTACCAGTCACATACAATAGAACATAACGTATACGGTCATTTAAAAATGGTCTAATTTTGTGTCTTTAAGACATGTGGTAACTTCAATACAGGAAGCTCCTATTTGAACTTTCTACCCACTTTTGTCCTGAATTAAGCAACCACCTGGTTTTTAAGACACAAATGGTCGCTTACAAAAGGTACTACTGTACACATCTTCTTGCTCAAAACGAATACCACATATCACTAGTATTCCTTAAATATCTCCATCATGTTCATGACAATACCGAAAGGTCGGCTGATTTGACTGAGACACGACTATCATTATTTTAACCCATTTGCGCCCACGATCCCATGTATGAGATGTAGGCAAACAGTGTAGACTCTGATCAGACGCCGTATTATGTGGCGTCTGATCAGAGTCTACACTGTTTGCTGACAGGAAGTTCAATATAAAACAAAACAAAAATGAAAATTTAGACCAGACATCCCTTGATTTAAAACTGGACTAATCCAATATATATAAAATCATGGGATAATCCACTTGGAGCAAATAGGTTAATAGCCATGCCTTTTACGACTCATCATTTTTATGTTTATACGAATGAAAGACATACGCAAGAATAAGCATGTTTATTCAAAAATAGTACTAAATGTTTCAGTAACTTTGAAGTATAATGAAACATGTATGTTTTCAAAGCAAGACAAAATATATCACAAAGGATATATATAATTGTTTACGACTGGTTTTGTATCGTCTGTGACTATTTAAATCCAGGTATTATGTTACAGAAGACCACTTAATATTCGGGTGAGTGTGCATTTTAAGTGTCGAGCGTAACATACTGGTGCACGATAATATTTAACCCGCTTCCAGGTACATTATTCTGACACCTGTCTGACCGGTATCATCCATATATGCTTTGCCTTAACCCTTTCCCTCATGTAAACGTGTTTGCACGCATCTGCAAACAGAGTAGACCCAGATCAGACGGTGTCTATAGGAGCCCTCTGCTCAGGGTCGGCTCTGTTTATCAATGAAATTTGATATATCTGTTTCAATACTTTCTAAAATGGCTACAATGTTCCACCTTCAATGTTTAGTTTTAACTATTTTGTCCATGAATGTTCAGTGAAATTTGGAATAAACATAGCACAGGGAAAGGGTTAAATAGGCAAACACCTTAAAGTCATAAGCTATAATTTTCTCCCTTGAAATCGCACACGTAACTCCCATTCTGAAAGCGACCGATCAATCAAATGAGCCGACTCGGGGTTTCATCCAATATGATAGGATTAATGTAAATAATTTCCACTGCATATTTTTACACGTTTACGCTAGAATAAAACTGCGCACATTGTTTCCTTTTTTAACAGTTTATTGGCACGCTGTAACTTCCAAGTAGGTCAAACGACTTCATTTGCTGTTAGAAGCAATTGTTTACTTCATTATCGTGGCCTCAATTATTCGTAGACTGACATGTTTACGTTGTAATCAGTCAAAGAGATTTCATGAAACTAACACTAAGTCGAACAACGTCTACGGAAATACATGTAAACACCACCTAACGAAAAGGACAGGACAGTTTTCAACAACGTTCCAAGTACATGAAGAACTCTATGATATTCTACTGGTAGCTGTAATATCTAAATAATGAATAGTATGGTTTGATCGAGTATATAATTAAATCTTTATTCAAAACGTGCACCCAAAAGAGAAATGCCTGCAAAAGTTTCTGTTCGCCTGAAATGCCTGTTTAGCATGGCTGACAGTGTAGGATTTTTTTCTAATCCTAGTGTTGCATCTGTAAAAGTTAAATATAGGATCGAATTAGCAATATAAAAACATGTTATTAAGTGCGCCAATACGTTAAAGGCTCCTATTCCTATTCTTAAGGTGATACGGAGATCTCAGTTTTGACATATAAAATAAATGTATTACAGACAACAGGAATAAAAACAAAACCATTCATTTGCAACATTGTTTAATTACAATATTACGATACTGCCTACATATACTTTCTATAATTCATGTGTATTAGATAAATAGTATTAAGACGTTTAATCATAGAAATATATAGTCTCATCGATTTACACTAATTTAGTAACAAACAA
Source organism: Azorinus chamasolen (assembly GCA_963576725.1). Lineage (NCBI taxonomy): Eukaryota > Metazoa > Mollusca > Bivalvia > Cardiida > Solecurtidae > Azorinus > Azorinus chamasolen. The sequence continues at coordinate 39,404,642 of OY755237.1, read as the reverse complement.
AGAAATTGATTTTGCCTCTAACACACTTCAATACCATTCAGGTCGTACTACTTTAACCCTTTCCTCCATACATACATGTACGCCTTTCTACGCCTCTGTAAAAGTCACGTTTTGAAACCATTGTGGTAAATAGAGCATTTGATCCTATGGAGCAAATGCTCTATTTATCAGAATGGTTTCAATACTACATAATGTTTTTTAAAACAAATCCTTTTCTCTAGTAAATGCTCATTTTGGTAGATATATTCAAAACAATTGGATCTAAAAATAGCCTGTGAGGGAATGGGTTAAATAAGGAACAACGTTTCGTCATGAAAAGGTAATAGTTTGTTCGACAGTATGTGATGTTATGTATACACACAGAACGCCTTAATTGTAAGGTAAAAAATTATATTCCTTGTCTTTACTGTACTTTAAATGGCACATCCAATTCGTTATCCATGTCCCAAGGGTATGGAATGCTTTACTTAAGTCTTAGTTCATTCTTGAGTATTTGACTGCCCAGTGGCATGTTTAAGATACAATCACTCATGCCGCATGCATGACCGATCACCATGTCAACAGCGAAACCTTGGCATGCTAAACAATAGTGTCTGCTACAACTCTGATCTGTTATACTATAACGTTTAACCCTTCGCTTGCTGAACTTTAAAATACATTTCTCCTTCTTTACCCATGCCCTGTTGTATATATCTTCACTGTATTGCGCTGTGCAATCACTGCTGTGGAGTGCACTGGTTGCACAATCAACTTGTAAATAGTGCAGACCCTGATGAGACAGCTCCTGCAAGAGGTAGGTATATTGACGTAATAGCAAGCGAAGGGTAAATGCGATTCATCATGCCATTATGAACCTATTGATCGACTGTCAAATTGCTTGGATCTTGATGAGACGTCGATTAATTCGATGTCTTATCTGGATCCAAGCTGACTGAAGACGCGCATAGCATGAGAGAGAGTAACAACATTATATATTCGACACAGATTGGAATGATAAGGGTTTAGATTAATTGTTTTGGAGAGAAAGCCATACAGCTGTAAGAAATGTTTATGAATTCGCGAAATTCATAAGCCAGAAGATGATAAATAGGAAATCATTAGTATGAATTATGTATCACGCATTGGTTTTTTATAGAGGATCTTAGATATACTTGGCGAATAGCTGGATTCATTAACCATTTATATACTAAATCAATATTCATGTAAGACCTCATGAATATAAATAAGATTATGTTTTATAATGGCACATGAACACATGAAATTATGGCTCGGGCTGAAACTGTAGAATCATATCTATATAATTCCATAAGCAAGCAGAAAAGACCCTGATATGGGTCTTCTCTGTTTGTAATGGCACAGAAACTCGTAGGTATGTAGTAAAGAGTTGTGAAACCTCTCTATAACGACAACTAAATTACATCAAGTAGTTTGTGTTAAAGGCAGGTGGCTGCTTAAAGCAAGGTGAAAGTAAAACAGAACGCTCCTATAGGGGCGTTCTGTTTTACTTTCACCTCGCTTTAAGCAGCCACCTGCCCTAAATACCAACTAATTAACATGATTTAGTGGCCGTTATAGAGAGGTTTTACTATAACGGGTTTTTTAAAGACACACTTTATGAATGAATAGGAAATCGTGAACAGGGATCCTTATCCCGCATTTCGCTATTTGTAAAAGGTGGGATCAAAATGGATAACTCTTCGTCCCATCAGGATCCAACCTGTTGTAAATGTGACGTCTATAGTTTGTATAAAAGCCTAATTGAACAGGACGTGCTTATATCCAACTGTGAGCATGCATTATAGTTAATCCTTTCCTTCATATACATGCATTTGCATCCAAAGAAGACCCAGATCAGACGGTTTCTATAGGAGTCGTCTCATCATTCTACAGTATTTGTAAAAGCAAAACAAATCCTTGAAAAGTTTAAATTTTAACAGTTCAGCTAATAAATATTCACGATGTTATTATTGCTGATATGAATACTGAGTAGGGGAAGGGTTAATGGATAAGAGTTTAAGAGGAAAACTAGAAACCTTCTTATACGTTATATAGGCATCATACGTTAATTGTTTAAAATAAATTCAAAGTAAACATACACAACAACATTAACAACTATTTGAACAACATATTTTTATCGGTGACATTCTTTGTCGTTGAGAATTTTGAAGTATGGTACTATGTAATTGAACTTTTGGTTTCATTTAAAGATATACTCTCTCATATTTTCGAAAAGTGTGCGTAACAATATGACTTTAGAATCTGATTCTATGTCACATGAAACTAACTTAGAGCTAACGGCCATGGTAAAGAAAAGGTTGTTTTTTATCGAAAAACTACAAACTTTGATTGCTATGACCATTCATCCGACTTTCACTGGAACATGTCATACAATCAATTAAGTTTACCGGGCGTACATATTTCGATGTACATGTAGATAAACTATTATACAGCAGACGGTCTTGATTTTTGTTTTACTTTCGACTGTTGTACCTGTTTAATATTCTAAGCGTTGTTCCAAAATGGATTCAAAGTCGATCGGAGCTTCGTCGAACATATGTATAACTTTCTGCAGTCTTCCATCTCTTGAATGTCGGCGATTTTATAGGGATTTGGCAATATTTCGACATCGGTTATATTTATCTGAATGCATATATACCATTGGGAAATGGGTCATGAACAATATTTTCATGATATGAATATGTGTAAATGTTCGGTGGGTTTTGACGTAAACGAAATGTGAGCAGAATGTGACTGTAGTTAAAGTCCCTGGACGCCCAGAGATCGTGTTAAATTACATTTTTTGATCGATGAAAACGAAAGTAGGTTAAAATATAGAGGCTTTGAGTAGGTTTATTTTTATTACTTCTATATATTCTATCCCGCTGCATCGTTCTTGTTTTAAAGGTTATGTACACTGTTGGAACCCATGGGTGACTTGGCCCTTTACCTGGTGAATATTAATGTTAGACGTATTGACATGCTGCGTATTAATTAGATAAATGTTTATAATGGTATATGTGCTCAGATATGTTTAGTATGGCAGGAACTGTAAACTCCTGATATCTTTATTTTGTAATAAGTAAACAGAGTAAACCCCGATCAGTCGGCTCATCCATGAGTCGTTTTCCTTTGTTTGCAAAAGTCGCCAAAGGAGAAAAACTCAATAAGCGTTTAGCTTTCTTTCTAGTTCCATATAGTATGATGTATAATCTATTCTATTTCAAATAGAATATGTTTAAACAAAATATTTTATTTCAAATTCAATATTGCTTCCAGAATATATTTGAGGCATTTACAATCAAACAAATAAGTCGACTAGATACATTGTAAAAGTAAACTACATTGTACTGAATTTCTATTCAGTAAACAAACCATTATCATTATTTTTAAACTTACAAGTTGAAATAAAGCATGAATAAAGATTCTTACATTTGTTTGCTATCGAAATGTAAAGCTACGTAAGTTAATGTTGAACGATTCAATAGTTTAAATATTGTGACAGTGTAAATATAGTAGACACACTTAACGGTAGTGATGAAAAATCAAGTATAAGGCTATTTAATTTTGATAAAGACTACGACTCACGCAAGACATATTATGTGATGCACATACGAGTGTTTACGTAAATTAATTTACAAAGCGCATTTTTATATCATACGACATACTACATGATGATGTAACTAGCTACTTGTAAGCTGAACTTGGTATAGCTTACTGATAATAGCATATTTATAATGTAAAACTGTATCAGCAATGTGTTTAAAATAACAATATCACTAAATTATGACGAACGTAGCTCCATATTATTATTGCTTTCAGCAATAGCTGATGATCCAGATACACCAAAATATGCCTCTCTCCCGATGTTCTACGATAACCGTTCTATGAAGTATGTATATAGTGTCAGATTATATGTTCAACAATAGACGTCATATATATTTGGGATATATGGTAGATGAACTCATCAGAATGTTCATTGCTAATTAAGCTATTTGCTCGCACGATCCCATATATGGGACTTAGGCAAACAGTGTAGACTCTGATCAGACGCCGCATAATGCGGCTTCTGATCAGAGTCTACACTGTTTGCTTATATGAATTTCAATATAACGAAATTGAACATTTTGACCAAGCACCCCTTAGATAAAAGATAGACTAATCCAATATATAAGCATGGAAGAATCCACTAGGAGCAAATGGGTTAACCCTTACAGTGCGGGTACCAGGTATATAAGACATTTGCGAACAGCGTAGACCTAGATCAGGGGACTCCTAGAGGAGATGATCTACACTTTTTGTCATATATATATCAGTTTCTTCAATAGAAATGATAAGAAGAATATAACAAGCTGTATAACAATTTTACTCCTTTTGAGTATCGAAACCCTTGACTGAGATTTAAACGCATAGTTTGAATATAACTATACAATGCACTTGAAAGGATTGTTGGTTGAATGGTTTTCGTATTCTGCACACTAGGTTAATTTACCTCCGGGATTGGGATTTGGACGCAACATAATTCTCACTAAGCTTCCTTGGCTGCCCAGTGTAAAGAAATGATACCTACGACGGGGGGTTAACCAACACTAAGTCACGTGTATTGCCATCATATATTGCACTGCGTTTGTATGATGAGCGTTAACCGAAATATTCACAAATATGATTTAATGTACAGTGAACCCTCATTATACCGGCATTCGTTACAATGGCACCCTCGTTATACCGGCAGTATGCATTGAAACAAAACTACCGTTAAGTCTTTGAAACACAACCACTAAATAAATAGGTGCAAAGCCAATAAGACAGGTGATCGCTTAATGCAGAACACAAAAAAGTGCAAAAAGCTCCCTTTGGGAGCTTTTTGCACTTCCTGTGTTCTGCATTAAGCGTTCACCTGTTGGTACTGGTTTAAAACTGGCCATATGATTCCTTTCATATTTAAACTCATTATAACGGCAACCTCGTTATACCAGCAAAATGTCTTGAAAATAACGCCTCCGTTGTAAGGAGGGTTCACTGTATATCTTGTCTTCAGCGGTCAACAAAAAAGAGGTATAATTATGGGACGGCAGGTTGTAGCTTAATGCAAGTCATAAGTAATGCAGAAAGCTCCTATAGGAACTATCTGCATTTCTTTTGTCCCGCATTAAGCATTTATCTTCTGTGAAAGGTCCCTATGTTCAATAGCTGTATGGCCGCTTAGGACATGTTCTGCAGTAATCTGGACGAGTATCGAGCATGCAACTACTCGCTCTGAATCGAACAATCCAACGACTGAGTTAATGGGGCGGAAACGGTGGCGTTAATAAATCATAAAATGAAGTGGGCAGACAGGTCTGACAACATCAACTGCCTGTTTGTAATCCCAACTAACAGACAAACCGCTAACTGCTCTTCTCCTTACCGCAGAATTTTATAAGCTTACAACAGCGCAATGTTCGTAGATAGTTCGTCCCTTAAAAACGATCGCTTCGTCATAAGACGGGACCTTACATTGCAGTTTAAATAATAATTTATCCACCGACAAGCATATGTTTCTATTCATATTTGAGCTTATTACGTTATCTATTTATAGTAAGCCTTCGGGTGTTCAGTGCTGATATAATAAATGTGACTAGGCAAACTAACTTCACGACTTTTATTATCATAACTGACAAAATTCGAGGCATGATTGGTAAACACACTGGCATAGTAATTACAACCTGCACTGAAAAAGTTACTAAAATAGCTGTACCGCCTTTTCCAAATATCCGTCACTACACGTTAGTCCTTTACAGTAATAGATCTATTTTGTGAACAATTCACTTAACCTTATTTTCATGTGTGCATATGTGATCTAAATTGATCATATGAATACTATAAGAATCAATTTCATTAAAAGTGATATTCATATTGCAGTCAATCCTTTAGACTCCGTCGCTGCCAAACATTGGTGTCTCCAGCATTTGCCATCTGCTTCCAATTGTCTTTGTTTAGTTTTCTAAAAACCCATTACCACTGTAACAAACAGTTTAGATCGTAATGAGGTGCCGAGTTACTCGGCGTCTCATCTGAATCCAAACAGGTTGCATAGCTTAATCACAGATATGACAATGTCAGCGAAAACGTTAGATATTTGTAACCTTATTATCGTTAGCGATCTATGAATATTGTTATGATCATATCGATTGTGTCTCACCGACAATCTTTATTTAAAGTTACGAGGCAAATGGAGGTATTATCCTACCAATTTGACCTGAGACTCATGCATATTCCGTGTATTATCGTCGGTAATCTTCGAATAAATTTCCGAAGGTATAAGAATAGGGGTTAATACACGTTTTTTCGGGCAATAACATCTGCAGTGTCCCGAGGGACTGTTGTTGGCCCGAGCCCGAAGGGCGAGGCCAACAACTTTCCCAAGGGACACTGCAGATGTTATTGCCCGAAAACAAACGTGTATTAACGCTATTCTTGCATAAACCCATTTTCTGCTTTCCTGCATCAATTTATTTCTTCCAAATACAAGCAAAACTATACACTTCTTTGACACTTCCGTTCGTTCGATTTATGCAGTTTCCGGGTCACTCTTTTCTTTCTGACGTCATTCCACGATTGTATCAAATACCGTTTACACGGGATTTCATTTAATATGTCTATCACTAAAAGCAGTCCATTGTCGGTGCCCCTGAAATACTCGCACCGTTCATTTAGCTTACTTATGCCAAAAGGCTATAGCGTTGGCGTCCATTGTTTACATTTGGCCCCGAATAGGTATAATTAAAACCGGTCAACAACAGCGCGTGAGCACGAGAATCGCCTTGTTAATACATGGTCTAGCGGGACTACAACAGCACGTTTTGTGCAAGAATGATCATACAGAGGTCCGGATAAGATGCTTAAATTAAAACATACAGTAAAACCTCTCTATAACGGTCACTAAATTACATCAAGTATTTTGTGTTAAATACAAGCGGTTGCTTAAAGCAAGGTGAAAGTAAAACAGAACGCTCCTATAGGAACGTTCTGTTTTACTTTCACCTTGCTTTAAGCAGCCACTTGCCTTAATATACCAACTAACTAACACAATTTAGTGGTCGTTAAAGAGAGGTGTTACTGTATTCGAGAATCACTTCTTTTCTTTCTCCACCAAATGCTATGTTGTGACCACTCTTTAGAATCATCTCAAGGAGTGGTCATAACATAGGGTTTGGTGGAGCAATGACGATTTCAGTATCTGAGTATACACATTTATCTGGTGCTCTGATTATATCTCACATTAAATTAATTTATACTCACTGGGATATAATCTTTAGAACAGAAGAAGCTGCTTTACCGTGACATTAACCCATTACTCCATAGATACGCTTTTTATCCCTTTGCAAACAGCGTAGACCAAGATCAGATGGCTCCTGCAGGAGCCGTCTAAAAAGGGTTTGTTAGTTTTGCTTATGATATAATATCCTGAAAATGGGTGATCCCTCGAAAGCAAAAGTAGACATGCAAAAAGAGAAAATTGCAGACTCGGGTTTTATTGGGTCTGTTCATGAGTAGTAATTAAAAGTGCAACACTACTCACGCCCCCTAGCACAGGCTTAAGCAGTATTCAATTTTCAAAACTAATAACATGAAAACTATATATATGATTCTACAGTTTCCTCTATGGTAAAACACCCCCGTGTCTATGTGCTGTTATATAACAATTAATCTAATATTCGTGACGTCATTGTATCTGACACGAATATTCATGACGTAAAGGGTGAAATGACCATTTAATTTTGAAAATGTAGCATGAACAAGGGCGAATAAATGTTTCATATGCAGCTTTTCTTCACCAAATCCGTTTGAGAGTACTAAGTGTACATCGCGTACAACTGACAACTAGGATGAGAGATAATTATTTTTGAGCAATTCCATGGATTAAACATTCGCCTGCTACACGCAAAAAACTTGATTCAGATGAGAAGCCAAGTAATTTGTCGTCTCACCAGGATCCATGCCATTTGACCCTCGAACGACAGTTTCCAAAAAGCTTGAACTAATCTGAGAATTGAGTGAATGTCGCTACGGGCCAGAGTTTGTTAAGATATTTTTTTCCAAAAGGCTGGATAAAAATGTCTAAGATGTGGCATAGAAGTTATCCTAGAACATTCAAAACAAATGCATTATCATTGTAAGAATATTCTTGTTTAATGCACGGAACGATTAAGATTCAGATGCTATGGGTATTGTATCTTTGCTCAAACGTTAAATTTGATAAATCAGTTCTTTCTGAAAGAAAGTCTGGGCATTGTCACGCAAATTGTTATTGTTTCTCTGATGTTGAGTGTGTTCGTCCTCATACTAGACTTTATGTCTATGTTCTATATACAAGGTCAACTACTAAGGTCATCGACCCCGAGATTGGAAGCCTTTGAAGGCAATATATCAGTACATTTGAAAATCCGTTTAAGTTTAGTTAAATCAGCGATACCTGTACGAAAAATCCACACGGATTCCAGGCGGATTCCGGGCGGATTCCAGGCGGAAATGACACGGAATCTCAATATTCCACCCGGATTCCAGGCGGACACGGATTTTTTTGAGAATGTCCGTGTGGAAACTTAACAATCATAGTAACATTCCGTGTGGACAGGGTAAATGTCCGTACGGATTTTCTGCCATGTCCACCCGGAATTTCTTTCTCCACACGGAATTTTAATACTTGGACAGTTTGAGAACACGAAAATTTCATACTTTGATATAAAAAGCAGCAGGAACATTACTCCCACACGGATTTTTAATACTTGAACATTTTGAGAGCACGGAAACTTCATACTTTGATAAAAAAAAAAAAAAAGTAACAATACACATGGACATTTCATACTTAGAATTTTTCAGTACTGGAAATATTTGACTCAGGAAAGTGTGAAATTTAATTGAGTCTTAAAGTTTGGTATAGTGGCAGAAATATAATTTATAAACAAGAGGGCCATGATGGCCCTTGTAACAGATTAATGATTTCAATGACAGATTGCATAATTTGAAAAATCTTTGTAGAAAACTATTAGATGATGCTACATACTAAATATAAAGAGTCTAGACCTTACAGATTTGGAGGAGAAAATATTTTAAAGATTTTCCTATGAAAAACTGTTAAGCCCCAGGGCGGGGCCATTTTTGATCCAGGGTTCATTATTTGAAAATCTTGGTAGAGAACTATTAGATAATACAACATACCAAATATCCAAGGTCTTTGCCTTACAAGTTCAGAGAAGACTTTAAAAGATTTTTAAGAGAAGAAGATTTTTTAAAACTTTCCTATGAAAAACTGACATGCCCCTGGGCGGGGCCATTTTCAACCCAGGGGAATAATTTGAACAATCTTGGTAGAAAACTATTAGATAGCGCTACATACCAAATAATAAAGGTCTCTGCCTTACAGTTTTGGAGAAGAAGATTCTTAAAGCTTTTCATATGAAAAACTGATAAGCCCCAGGGCGGGGCCATTTTTTACCCTGGGGTAATAATTTTAATAATCTTGGTAGAAAACCATTAGATGATGCTACATACCAAATATCAAGGGCCTAGACCTTACAGTTCTGGTGGAGAAGATTTTTAAAGATTTTCCTATGATAAATTGATAAGCCCTTGGGCGGGGCCATTTTTGGTCCGGGGGTCATAATTTGATTAATTTTGGTAGAGGACCATTAAATAATGCTACATACCAAATATCAAAGGTCTATACCTTATAATTTTAGAGAGGAAGATATTTAAAGATTTTCCTATGAAAAACTGATAAGCCCCGGGGCGGGGCCATTTTTGTCCTGGGGGTCATAATTTGAACAATCTTAGTTGAGGACCATTAGATGAAGCTACATACCAAATACTAAAGGTCTATTCCTTACATTTTCAGAGAAGAAGATTTTTAAAGATTTTCCAATGAAAAACTGATAAGCCCCGGGGTGGAGCCATTTTTGGCCCAGGGGTCATAATTTGAACAATCTTAGTAGAGGATCATTAGATGATGCTACATACCAAATAACAAAGGTCTATGCCTTACATTTTCAGAGAAGACGATTTTTAAAGATTTTCCTATGAAAAACTGATAAGCCCTGGGGCGGGGCGAATTTTGGCCCAGGGGTCATAATTTGAACAATCTTAGTTAGGGACCATTAGATCATGCTACATACCAAATATAAAAGGCCTATGCCTTACAGTTTCAGAGAAGATGATTTTTAAAGATTTTCCTATGAAAAACTGATAAGCCCAGGGGCGGGGCCATTTTTGTCCTGGGGGTCATAATTTGAACAATCTTAGTTAAGGACCATTAGATGATGCTACATACCAAATACTAAGGTCTATTCCTTACATTTTCAGAGAAGACGATTTTAAAGATTTTCCAATGAAAAACTGATAAGCCCCGGGGTGGAGCCATTTTTGGCCCAGGGGTCATAATTTGAACAATCTTAGTAGAGGATCATTAGATGATGCTACATACCAAATAACAAAGGTCTATGCCTTACATTTTCAGAGAAGACGATTTTTAAAGATTTTCCTATGAAAAACTGATAAGCCCTGGGGCGGGGCGAATTTTGGCCCAGGGGTCATAATTTGAACAATCTTAGTAAATATAAAAGGCCTATGCCTTACAGTTTCAGAGAAGATGATTTTTAAAGATTTTCCTATGAAAAACTGATAAGCCCAGGGGCGGGGCCATTTTTGTCCTGGGGGTCATAATTTGAACAATCTTAGTAGAGGACCATTAGATGATGCTACATACCAAATACCAAAGGTCTATGCCTTACAGTTTCAGAGAAGAAGATTTTTAAAGATTTTCCTATGAAAACTGATAAGCCCCGGGGCAGGGCCATTTTCGGCACAGTGGTCATCATTTGAACAATATTAGTAGAGGACCATTAGATCATGCTACATACCAAATATCAAAGGTCTATGCCTTACAGTTTCAGGGGGTTAAAAATGCATGTGTACACACAGTCCTTTGATAATAGTGTTCTGGGTGTGACGAATTGAAGGTCGCTAAGTGCAAGCTGTGCGTGAATTTAGGTTGTGCCTACGCAAAGATATAGTCCCTCGAAATTTATTCCATTTTGTTCGAAAAATTATCATTTTTTCAAAATGCACCATCTACCATACGAAAAAGCACTTCAAGCCTTATTTTGATGTATATATCATATCTCGGAAACAATTTAAACCATTATTGCACCCGGTCGTAAATATTCAAATTTTCGGAGTCACATGTTACTCCGAACCGGCGCCATTTTGAATGTTTCAAAGCATGCTCGTTTCTCTCGATGAAGAAAATCGACTCGATTTGAATGAAAACATCCACCATATGCTACAAAAAGTACATGCAAGAATGAATGGTGAGTATCAGTATATAAAATACCACTTATTGTTATTTTTTTCAGTCGGAAGTTTGAATTATTGACGAAAGTCGATGGCTTAAAGTTAATCCGGTCTCAAGTTTAGAAGTTAGACACTCGTCTGGAAATTGTATCTCAAACAGTCAAAATTAATACAAGCATTTATTAAATCGTGCACTTGTATAAAGTTTCAGCGTACTTTTCGGTCTTCTTCACAACCAAACCATATGCATCAACAGGACCGCTCACGTACAACATCAACAAGACATCGGGTCGTTTCGGACCCAATCCGTTTCGGCCTTGGTAGAATCGGACAAAATTCGGTCCAAAAACGATCTAGGCATACACAGAATTTATTCAGCACTTTGCGAGATTTTATTAAAAGCATTTTTATGAAAATTTCTTTAGGAAAATGTAATTACATGCAGTGTTCACGAATAATATTTTAATGAAGTGGTTGTTTGGGCTAATGCAAACAGGATTGACCAATGTTAGCAGACACAGTTTCATCAAGATCTACACTTTTGAAACAGACTTACAGTACACTTTGCACACATGTAGTCCTTTTTAGTAACTTGTGCTTATTGGATAATGTTTAATTTTAAGGCTGACAGTACAGATGTTGAGACTAATCTGCTACCAGGATATCGTGTAAAGATCTGTCAGCTGGACATCAAAAGGAAGTGACACTGCACTAACTCGCCTGTTATGCAGTTTGCTTCTCAGATGAAGTAATGTCTAGGAGCTCTGCCAAAGGAGAAGCCAGCCCTGGATGGAAGGAGTGTTAACGGCATAAGTAAGTGAAAACAGCATTCTGAGTGATTGGTACTGTGCATGTAACTCAATATTTAATTCACATGTGTTTTAATGCATCTGATAAAGATCCGGATTTAAAAAAATGAATAAAAAAAAATTAATACAAATATGAACTATACACCAATACACAATAAGATGGGCACAATAAATAATTTACTTAAAATACCAGTGGGTATAGCAGCAATAAATCATTAATTTGAGGATGAATCAAATCATTAGGCCTTGAATTATATGTGATAAATTCTGAAGGGTGAATCCCGAAAGCAAAAATTGCAACACAAAAAGAGAAAATTGCAGACTCTGTTTTATTGAGTCTATTCATGAGCAGTAATTGAAAGTGCAACACTGCTCACGCCTCCTAGCACCGGCTTAAGCGGTATTCAATTTTCAGAACAAGAAGTACTGAAATTCATGATCTTGAAGGATCAGAAGGTATAACAACACTGAGAATGAATGCAACAACATTTAAATATTGTATGACAGGACTTTCATTCTAAGCTGAATATCCCTCACACAAGCCTGTAGGATTCAAACAATTGCTGCTAAATTATTGCCGTTATTCTGTACATCTATAGCAGTAGAACTTAACTTTACTGTGGAATAACTTTACTGTGGAATAAAGACTCAGTAACTGCTTTTACACGTAACTGTTAATCTTTTACTTGTTTTCCATTAATAGAATACAATATTCTGTCAAGCAAATTATTGAGTACACCCAAATTAGATTGCTCCTTCAGAGTTTCTTTATCTGCATCTACACTGTTTTCAAAGATAAATATATCAGGTACAATTTTTAAAAAATCCAATATTGCTATATATATCCGAGTGTCAAATGCCTTGGATAGAGATAAGGTGCAGGGTGCACATCTAGATCCAAGATTGTTTGCAAATTTCTTCCACAGTCTTTTAAATTCACATCAGGTGGGGAAAGAATTTAAATATATACAATATTCTCTTTTTTTCTTACATTTCAGAATATGTGCAAGAGAAATGCAAGACTCCGGAGAAAGACATCATCTAGACAATCACCAAAAGTGTGCTGATGCTTGGGTTTCCATGAAACCCAGACATAAATAAAAGAAAATTTGACCATATGACACAAATGCCCAGGCCAGGTTTTTCTAAATTGCATTTTTTTTTACAAAAAAAATGTCACTAACAATCACCAAAATTCAATCAATTGTCGGCGAACAGGAAGTTGATGAAAGACAGACCTGAAATGGGGAGACAGGGTACAACTCACTATGGTTATACTTCAGACCAAATATCAAATCATTCCAGCTTACACAAGGCAAGAAATCTTTGACGATTTCTTTTGTCATCAAACAATCACCAAAATTCAATGAAAGTGTTGACAAACAGGAAGTTGATGAACGACAGACGTGAAAAGGGGAGACACTGTACAATTCACCATGATTATGCTTCAGAACAAATATCGAACTATTCCAGCTTACAAGTGAAGAAGTCCTTGACAAAACAGATGGACAAGGGTAAAACTTAATGCCCTAAAGGCGGGGGCATAAAAATGATAACACTGCTGCTTATAGTAAATTGAACACTTTATTTGGCTAGTTACTTATATTGTGGATAAACAGTACTTTTCATTTTATGATGAACATTTTACCTACCAAGGCTTTTTAGCTCACCAGAGCACAAAGTGCTCAGGGTGAGCTTTTGTGATCGCCTGATGTCTGTCGTCTGTCGGCGTTTGTCGTGAGTCTTGCGTCGTCAACAATTTGAACCTTTTAAAGTCTTCTCCTCTGAATCTACAGGGTTCTCAGCTTTCATCTTTGGCACATAGCATCACCTATAGGTCTTCTACAAAAGTTATATAAATTATGTCCCAGGAGTCAAAATTGGCCCCGCTACGGTCCCAGGGGTGGCCAGTTTTCTCTAGCTGACTGTTGTTTTCTGTACAAGTAGCAGAATGCTGGCTCACTTAGGTTAGGCATGGGGAAAACTTCAAAAATCTTCTTGTCAAAAACTGCATGTCACAGAGCTTAGATATTTGGTGTATAGATTTACTTAGTATACCTTATTGACAGTGATTAATATCATAGTTCTGAGGTTAAAATTGGCCCTGCCCTGTTGGTTATACTTTAAAATTTACTTTTACACTATAAAGGTTCCTCTGAGCTAGCACTCCATCTGTGTTACGCAATCACTTGAGAGGGCAAGTTCCTGGTCAAAACTCTATGAAGTTGTCTGCTTCAGAATTAGTGTCTGTTTGTTCACACTGTTTTTAACCCATTCCCTCATAGGCTATTTTCCTGTTTCTTGGAAAATTTCAGAATTGTGTAGATTTGAAACCTACTCCTATAGAACAAATGCTCTATTTATCACAAAGGCTTTTTTCAGATCCTACCTCTTTGAATAAATCTACTGATAAGGAGCATTAATCAGAGAAAAGGAAAATTCAGAATCGTGTAGATTTGAAACCATTGTGATAAATAGAACATTTACTCCTATGGAGCAAATGCTCTATTTATCACAAAGGCTTTTTTCAGATCCTACCTCTTTGAATAAATCTACTGATAAGGAGCATTAATTTTAGAAAAGGAAAATTTCAGAATTGTGTAGATTTGAAACCATTGTGATAAATAGAACATTTACTCCTATTGAGCTTTTGCTCTTTTTATCATAATGGTTAGCAAATGCTCTTAGGATAAATCTTCTGATAAGGAGCATTAATTAGAGAAAAGGAAAATTTCAAAATTGTGTAGATCTCAAACCATTGTGATAAATAGAGCATTTGCTCTATAGGAGTAAATTAACTCATATACAAACCACATATAAAGTTATATACCTGTATGCTTCAGATCTGAATCCATACTGTGTGCTAATTTCGGTCAAGTCATGCTAAGCAGTGATTGGGTTGTCATCTATTAGAAATGTTGTCTGCTTATTCAAAGAGGTAAATCTGGGTCTACTCTGTTTGCAAATGCGTGAAAACATGTTTATATGAGGGAAAGGGTTAATTAGAGGAAAGGAAAATTTCAGAATTGTGTAGATTTGAAACCATTGTGATAAATAGTGCATTTACTCCTATGGAGCAAATGCTCTATTTATCACAAAGGCTTTTTTTCAAATCTTACCTCTTTGAATCAATCTACTGATAAGGAGAATTAATTAGAGACAAGGAAAATATCAGAATGGTGTGGATTTGAAACCATTGTGATAAATAGAGCATTTACTCCTATGGAGCAAATGCTCTGTTTATCACAATGGTTTCATAAAGTGACTGTTACAGAGGCGTAGAACAAAGGCTTTTTTCAGATCCCACCTTTTTGAATAAATCTTCTGATAAGGAGCATTAATTAGAGAAAAGGAAAATTTCAGAATTGTGTAGATTTGAAACCATTGTAATAAATAGAGCATTTGCACCATAGGAGTAAATTTACTCATATACAAACGACATATAAAGTTACATACCGGTATGCGTCTGATCAGAATCCAAACTGTGTGCTAATTTCAGTCAAGTCATGCTAAGCAGTAATAGGGTTGTCATCTGTTAGAAATTTTGTCTTTTATTCAAAGAGGTAAATCTGGGTCTACTTTGTTTGCAAACACGTGAAAACACATTTATATGAGGGAAAGGGTTAATTAGAAAAAAGGAAAATTTCAGAATTGTGTAGATTTGAAACCATTGTGATAAATAGAGCATTTACTCCTATGGAGCAAATGCTCTATTTATCACAATGGTTTAATTAAGTGACTATTACAGAGGCGTAGAAAGGCGTTTTTATGGAGGAAAGAGTATTCTATTAGCCGGCAGAGCACAACCTGGTCAGACAGCTCCTATATAAACCATCTGATATGGGTCTGTTCTGTTTGCAAATGCATCAAATCACATTTATATGAAGGAAAGGGTTTTAAAGGTCCAAAAGTTTATTTAAGATCGACTGCTTCCTGGCCCTTTTCAACAGAATTAAGACCAACAGGTATGGCACAGAGTTTGGATCCAAAAAGGGTCAAATAACACCCCACAAAACAGGTGTCCAGTTTTGTTTAGAAACATACATGTAGTTAAAACTTTAAAAATCTTTCCCTCTGGTGAGCGATTTCAGGGCCATCATGGCCCTCTTGTTTATTTATACATAATGTGCATAAATTTTAAAATTTGTGTATTTGATGGCGAAATTCAAGTGATTATTTCATGTTGCTAACAGCCAATATCTCAATATTAAGGTTTACAAATAAAAAAATTATTAAATGCTGATCTAAGAGACTGATAATAATTAACCCTCTCCCTAATAATCCAGCATTTTCTCATATGGGCAGACATAGAAGACCAGACAGCTGTCTGAGTCTGTTCTGTCTGCTTATAAATTTTCATAGATCATTGCATGCAGTTCCTTTTTTCACCAAAACTTTACTTTAAAAACATACACCCCCCAAAAAAAAAAAAAAAAAAAAAAAAAAAAAATTATGACTGAATATTCATGAAACAACTAATAATTTATGAAAAAATCCATACGGAATTTCAAAAATCCGCCTGGACATATTCAAATTCCGCCCGGATTTTTTTTTTAATTCCGCCTGGACATTCTAAAATTCCATATGGATTTTTAAAAAATTCCGTCCGGTCTTTTTCAGATTCCGTGTGGAATTTTTACAATTCCGCCCGGATTTTTTTAAAATTCCACACGGATTTTTAAAAAATTCCGCCCGGACATTTTCAGATTCCGCCTGGAATTTTTACAATTCCGCCTGGATTTCTTGAAACAACATTTCAAATTCCGCCCGGATTTTTAAAAATTCCGCCCGGACTAGGTCACATGACCCGGACTAATTTAAATATTTCGTGTGATATTCCGTCTAAATGTTACTAAAAATAGCAATCCGTGTCAACTGAGCTGTTTTCACACGGACAATTTAGTCCGCCTGGAAAATCACTGTTTTTTCCTGGCGGATTCCGCCTGGAAGTTTTCGTACAGGTAACACTGTAGTGCAACAGTAAAACCTCTATATAACGACCACTAAAATACATCAAATATTTTCAGTTAAAGACAGGTGGATTCTTAAAGCAAGGTGAAAGTAAAACAGAACGCTCCTATAGGAGCGTTCTGTTTTACTTTCACCTTGCTTTAAGCAACCACCTGCCCCAAATACCAACTAATTAAAACAATGTAGTGGTCGTTATAGAGAGGTTTTACTGTAGATGCTAGTGCATGATCACTTTAAGAAGGGGCAAACTGATTTGAATGCTATAACAACGACAAATATTCGTATACAGTAAAACTCCTCTAAACCGGATTTCTAGTAGAGAAGAATTTAGATACGTAGATCCTTTATGCAGGTTGACCTCGTGCAGAAAGCTTTATGCATAACGTACGCCCTGCTTTAAGCTGCCTTCAGTCTCCAATACCGATATTGATACTAAATTGAACGTCCGGTTTAGAGGAATGTTACTGTAGATTCAAGTCTAAACGAAGAAACAATGACCAGAATTAAGGCAAGGGATGCTACACGAACATCCACGGAATCCTCAAATATACTCGTATATGTATTACCTATTGCTTTTCTACAGTTACTCTCTTTGCAGCTCAGTCATTGAGTACACTAGCGCTAGGTGCATATTGTTTATTTCACTTAAATATGTTTCCGTTCTACATGCAATTACACTGTATTTGCCGTCGCGGTTGTTGTAGTTTAGTCGGAGAGGGGATACGTTTATTTACACTGTTTGTCTTTTAGGGTGGAGATGGAATAAGTGTGAGGTTGGGTGCCTCTAAACCGGTTTAAACCTCCAGTAACTTCTGCCACTGACCGTTCCAAGGCGGTACCTCCATCGTCCCCCTATTGTTTGTTTGCTTTGTCTTTGTGCGTCTTTGAATTTTTATAGTTATTTTCTTCTTGTGGTGCTGTTCGGGTGACTGTTTGTTTTGTATGTTATGTTTCCTGCATGACTCATATTTGTACTTTTACCATATTACACTGTTGCGAGACCATTGTATTTAAACAAGAAGGTACGTGCCTTTATCTCAAATGTAATCATTTCCAGTTATAGTACTTTTTTTTATAAAACGCTTGATACACCAGAACGTGTCTTAAGTGGCCATTCATTTATTGAACATAGGACGGTTAAAAACAGGTGGTTGCTTAATGCAGGGCAAAAGTAATGCAAAACACTGGCCTTTTATATAGGGTTTTGTACACGATGCTTTTAAAGTCATTTTATATTCATAATACTTCAGAGCTACTGTTATGTCTATGAATTAATAACAATAATTCATCTCTCAAAGATTTAATCAACCATCATGGAATACAGTAGTGAAATATATCTATTGTAATAAGCGCAAAATAATCGGTCAATATTGCTTTTAATTTCTCATATTTATCTCCAGTCGTAGAGTCCTGTAAACTTTTCTCTGGTTTTCTTACTTCTTTACCGACATATAGCATCAGAGCATCTTTCTTCTTAGATGGGTCTGTTATATCTAGACATCTCAGTTCCAGCTCCAACTCTTCAATCCATTTGCTCCACTGTTCGCCGATGGTCATGTGGTCTTCTCCCACAACAAAGGGTGTACTCTTCAAATTGCGTCTGCTTTCTGCCATGATTCACTCTCATCACGCACGCAAAATCAAGTGTTCATTCTCCTCCCCGATTTCCGGTGTTTCCCGATCGTCGCGAATGTTATGTCTATGAATTAATGATTTCTGTTCTGTTGCTGGTGTTGATGTCTTTCTGGTATACGTAATAATCGTTCTCGCCGTCTGTCAACATCTTCACGAAACTTCTTAAACTTTGATGCATCTCTGTATATTGTTCGTCCACCTGATTTCAGTTGTATCCATAAATAGAACAATATCACAGCTACGTAGTGACATATTCAGTGTCGTAGTGCCCTAAACTATGCACAGCAAATACGACGGCTTAATTGTTTGGGTTTAGTTTAACAGTACTGAAAAACATTAAGGGCATATAGCGTTCCGATCACAAATTGTGTCCAAAGACATCGAAGCCTACATGTGAAAATTAACCTTAAATTCCATATGTCCTAAAGTTCGCATCTATTGACATTTAGAGAGACAACCAACATTTTTCTTGTGCTTCTCTATTTTAGCATGTGTCATGGCGATATAATTGACCCGTAAATGATTCCACAGCCTCGGATTTACTGTAATATGTAGATGGGTTTTACCGATATATTTAACAACAGTCTACTATGACAGTGTCAAAACATCCTTTATACATTACTACTATTTTCAAGGTTCCCTCCTACTAGCATTTTGCAGGATATTGTAGTTAAACAACCATTTTATACATATGATTGATTCCATGTATTTAACTTCATTGCGCTATCATTTTAAAATGGACGTATCTGCATTATTTATTTTAGAGGGAATTCAATTCACAATAGAAAACGGCAATGATGCTGGTGTGCTTCATTTGAATTTAAATAACAATTCTTTACTATTATATCCAACAATATATATAAAACACCAGTATTAAGGAACAGCTGGAATAGAACTTAAATTAAATATCAAACCTTTTACGAATAAACAGTTTCATGATTCATATTGGTATTCTTAATACGTTTTGAAATGTAATAACATATACAGTAGAACTCCTCTAATGCGACCACTTAATAAATACACGTGGTTGTCTTTATAAGCAGGTGGTTGCTTAATACATGGCAAAAGTAATGCAGAAAGCTCCTCTAGGAGCTTTCTGCATTACTTTTGCCCTGCATTAAGCTACCACCTGCATCTAGCACCCATCATTATACCTCTTTTAGGTGGTCGCATTAGCGGGGTTTTACTGGAATTGTTGAATCACATCCTAATGGATTATGAAAGGCTCCTTCATGATTTTTCATTCTCGTTGAAGAGACAAAGCATATGACGGTGGCAGCAAACTAATATTTGCATTATGCATTTGTTTGATTATTATGGCATCATAGTGTTTAGAATGTTCCCGAGTGGTATAATTGGGATATGTTCACAAATAAAGAAATAATGATAGTTACCTATTGTAAGCTTTTAAATGTAAAGGTCTTGAATCACTGTAGCATTATTTTAAGTCACTTGCATTTCTAAAGAATTCTAAATTAAAACCACACGGTAATTAAGCAGTCATACGTTTTCATTTTGTTCTTTCTTAAAGTGATTTTGCAAAATCATTAGGTCAAATAAATAGGATCGTGCTACAATTTGACACGCACTTGACTTAAAACAAACATTCATATTTACTGATATGTTTTCTTCAACGGCGTACGATCTCTCGGTTGATGATCTTAATATTTGGCCTTATAGACATAGAGTCCTGACAAAGGACACAACATAAATATATGTAAGATGCATGACCTTAATATGTGGTCTTATAGACACAGATCACTGAAACAGGACACAGCCCTGACGTCAATATATGTAATATGTACATATTAGGTACGGTTTGTCTAGTTTATCTTTAAGAAATGTTCTGGTTGTTAAATAGAATATGCCCGATGGCGTGCAGACTGATGGGCGGATTTCAAAATCTAGACACTACTTGGACAACATTTATTATGAAAATGTTTTGTGTACACATGGACAGGCCTAGATAAGGTGCGTAAATTATAACATTTTCCTTTCTTTCTCCGCCAAACATGTGGTGTGACCACTCTTTTGATTCATCTCAAAGAGACGAATTTACAGACGGGTCACACTATAGGGTTTGGTGAAGAAAGGGCGGTTTTAGTTTTTAGATCTGCACCTGTATATATTGCTCTGATATAGTACATAGTATCAAATGTTAAGCTTCATTTCGATGTATGTTATATATTATTCTAATATTTCGGCCACTAAGGGCCTTTTTCAAAGATTATCATGATAATCTTTGAAAAAGGCCCTTAGTGGTCGAAATATTAGATCAGAGCAATGTATTACATGTATATTAATTCCCTGTTTTTGGAATATTTTCTTCATTGTGTATTATATATTATTAATGGCATGGTCGCAGTTTTTTGTAATAGAAAAACGATTCCCAGACGGCATCGTTAGTTAAGTATATATACGACTCATATATTATGACCAAATATGACACAGAGATATATTATACGGAATCGTAAACGTTAGGCTTCCTTTTAGGGATGGGTATATGTAAATGTAATTGTTACTAATAACAGAACTGTAAAGAGAATTGTGATGTAATGTCAAGAAAAAACATATTATGATACAACTTGCTTAGAAACGAAAGTTCGGATTGCATTGCAATAGGTCTGTGTCAAGGTCACTGTTACTAGAAGTAGAACATTCGTTGGTATCTTGGGCTCCTTGTAATTAATTTCTTATAGCAGTATTTGTACTTATATTATTTAACCATTTAAACGCTGAATTGTCATATGGACCGTTCCAAAAACTTAATGGGCCAACTTTACCATGAATATTCAAAATAAAGTGTAGCATGACCACAAGTGCAGACCCTGCTGAAAGGGCTCATATAGGAGGTATCTTATCTGGGTCTATATTGTTTGCAAAGGATATTAGTGACTTGTTTCCCGCACTCAAAGGGCAACATATTTACAGACTATAACTTTAGCCTTTAGCCTGCTGAGGAAATTATTTTTACAGAATTTTTCACCTATTACATTTTCAAAATTCAAGCTATAATCAATTTGTCTACTAAAATGCAATCCGGTTGTCAAACAGTTTGGATCCTGATGAGACGCCGAGTTACTCGGCGTCTCATCTGGATCAAACTGTTTGCATAAGTATTCACCCGTCCGTCCGTAGCAGGTTAAAGGTTAATGAATGGAATATTGTGACAAAACTAGGTGAATACACAAGTTGTATTGTAATTATCTGTAGTGTTGGTGACTATGTTTAAGTGCAATGATGGCAGCAATATAAAGAAGTGGTTATTTGAGATCATTGTATTATTTTCACACTTTCATTTTATACTTTGATATCTTATTTCAAGCCTCACGTTGCTTTAGCTGTAATTACAAAAAAAGAAATATCAGATATTAGCATATTCTTTCTATAAGTGGCCTTCCACAAAACAGTAATACCAGGTATTAACATGTTCTTTCTATAAGTGGACTTCCTATAAACATCAATACGTTTATAACACATGAAACAATTCGATAAAGTAGGTGCAAACCAGACGATGTTAATCATATTGAAGCTTTATCAAATAACTAGTAAATACTGTTGAAGTACACAACATATCAGACGTAATCAGTATCTCCGATAAGTATTGTTTGTTTGCATTCTACAACAAAAACAGCCTAAGCTACCTGTATCTAGTTCATTTACAAATTGAATATAAACTAATCATACATGCTGTTTCACGTGTTCTAGGCAAAACAAGATTGGATCTTTATGCATAATTTATACATAATCACGACCCAAATAGAATATTATCATTAAAGACAAATTACTATCGAACACGTTACTGTTTTTTGGTTTTCACATAGCCTTTAGTGGTATGTTTCTATTGTTTCCGTGTACAGTTCAAATATAAATATGGTTTCTTGATATATAGGTATCGGCGTGGTCGGCTATGAGGCTCCTATATATTGCATTGGTCAATAGTTCCGTGTTTATGGTCCAGTTCAGACGTATGGTCACAGTAGCTAGCCTGTACACATATATGGTCCGACTTAGACGTGGACGTAGAGGAAGCTTTGTTGCTGGCGTCTGTCGGCTAAGTGTTGTTTTTATTTGCTCGAAACAGTTCTAGACATATAAAAATTATGGTGAAAGCTAGGTGTTTAACCTACACACTGGGAACTGTGTGCTTACTACCTGGATGTTTTACTAAGTTAGACCTGTGCTTTAAAGACGTGTGCTTTATTTAGAATGCTTTATGTAATTCATTTTATGTGTGCTCTACTATATACATAGTGTATGTGGGCTAAATGTCACTTAAATAGTGGCGTGCTTTAAACTGAGATAGCTGTGTGTTGTAATCTGAGATAGGTGTTTGCTTTAAACTAATATAGTGAACCGAAAGTAATGTAGATCCAGGTTCGTATATTCGTAGCTTACTACAGACTTTCGATGACTTATTTGATGTGTGCAGAGGCTTAATACTTACAGAAACTGGGACGTTGGATTACTAGTAATAGCTGTGTGCTAAATTAATTAATGCCGAGTGTATTTATTGAAAACTGAAGGTTTAATTTACCAAGTTACAGTTGGGATCTAGAACGTCTAAATGCTTATGGTCATGTGTTGCCTTACAAAATCATATGTGTACTTGTGAATAGTGTTCTGTGAAAGTGTGAGAGTGTTAGGTTAGATTTTATACTGAACTCGAATAGTGTATGTATTAATAAATATGTAAATGTGACATGGCTACCTGTTGGAAATTTTGTTGGAAAATATAGATTCCCGAGAAACCAACGTATCGATGGTGTGACAGATTGACGAACATTCTAAAAGCGGCATGTTTGATAGGATCAGATGGTTAAGAGCACTTTATCAGATTTTGACACATTTTTAATTGCCACTGTCTACTCATATTGGCATCTGTATTCTGAAAATTCTCATTAAAGTATCATATATAATGCCATATCATACATATCGTAGCCGATTATTGGCTTATAATATACAGTAACACATATGAGTCTTAATATCGGTCTTGAAGACAGGCGGCAGCTTAATGCAGGGTGAAAGTCATGCAGAAAGCTCCTCTAGGAGCTTTCTGCATGACTTTCATCCTGCATTAAGCAGTCACTGACCTAAAGAGATCTCAATTCTTCTCTACTAGAAATTCGTTTTAGAGAGGGTTTACTGTACTTACATTTACGAAATACTAGTAGAAAGGTTGTTTCAATTGAATGATCCTTTGCAACTTGACTGCACTTTTAATTACCAGTGCTACTTTTGACACTGACCTTTCGAAGACGATGTTCCTGTCTTCGCCCCTTTTTTATGTTTGTATGTGTGTATTCGCTGATCCGTTTTGGACATAGTGTGCGCTCGTGTACTGTACTCTTCTTATTAGGTTGTCGTGAACGTTCGTGTGGCATCTCCTGGTCGACTCCTAATTTATCTTTATTTGTTTAGATGCTCTAGTTATGGTACGTATGTACATGCATGTTTAGGTCTTAGTTCTTGGTACGTGCTCTCGCGTACTTCGCTTGTTTTGACAGTGTGCTTCTTGAGATCGTTCATATTCAGCAACAGGCCCTACCATCCATTATTTTATTCTTCCATAATACGAAACATTTTTCATTTAGGTATTTTATCACGTCGTGCAATGTTAGTTATAACGCCATATCTTGTTTTGTGTTTTCTTCATGACGGACCAAGGACTAGTTCTGTGAATGTGTGTATGTGAACCACTACTTTTTAGATTCGTCCTGCATTAACCCATTACCTCCCACGATCCCATATATGGCACGTAGGCAAACAGTGTAGACTCTGATCAGACGCCGCATGATGCGGCGTCTGATCAAAGTCTACACTGTTTGCTGATAGGACATTCAGTATAAAACAAAACAAAAATGAAAATTTAGACCAGATATCCCTTATATAAAAGATAGACTAATCCAATATATAAGCATGGAAGAATCCACTGGGAGCAAATGTGTTAAGACTTTGAAACCATGAAAATTGTATGCTTTAAATGGTCTTCTTTAGAGAGATTTTACTGTACAAACCTTGTGTAAGTTCTCATAATTAGCTTTGCATGTTCTGAATCAGTACGTACGATGATACAAAGACAAGTTTACGTCATCCGCTGTATATACGGCGCTATCAATATTTTTATTGCAGATATATATCAATAACTACTAATATTGCATGTATTATTTGTTCAACGGAGCTTTTTTGTGTCATTTGATTCCATGGAGTCTATAAGATGACATCATCATCAATTGTGTTTCTGCTTCTCTTGTGGGAGTGTCTTAAATGTAATTAAGGATGTTTATCTCTTTAATGAGTTATGCAAATAGAGTAGACCAGGGGCAGACAGTTCCTATAGGAGCCGTCTGATCAAGGTGTGCTCTGTTTGCTTATGAAATAATACAGATATAAGTCTGCAGATACAGTAAAACCTCTCTATAACGACCACTAAATTTGTGTTATTTAATTGGTATTTTGGGCAGGAGGTTGCTTAAAGCAAGGTGAAAGTAAAACAGAACGCTCCCATAGGAGCGTTCTGTTTTACTTTCACCTTGCTTTAAGCACCCACCTGCCTTGAACACCAAATACTTGATGTAATTTAGTGGTCGTTATAGAGAGGTTTTACTGTATAAGTATGCAGTGTCTGCGATTGCGAAAACTTCCTGTGTGTTCAAATAACATAAGCTGGTTAATATTCATGATGTCATTATTTCTTATCAATAAACCGGTTTAAACCCCCAGTGGTGATTTTGCTACTGACCGTGCAAAGGCGGTTCTCTATTTGTCACCCTTACTTTTGTTTGTCTTGTGTCTTTGTGCTTTGTTCATGTTTGTCTCTGGTGCTCGTGTATTTGTTGGTGTTTTATGTGTTCTTCTCGTGTGTTTGGTTGTGTGTGTGTGGCATGCTGTCTATTGATGTGTTGGTGGTGATTGCGTCTTGTATGTGACTTTCTACTGTATATGGGTGTATTAGTATAAATTGCTATGCTTTCTGTAGGTGTTTTGGTGATTGTGGCGTTTTGTGTGTGGCTTTACCTGCTTGACTTTACTACTTTTTCATTTACATGAATATTCACGGAGTAAAGGCTTCAGTGTTTTCTCTTCATCGAAATACAAATACATAACAACATGTTCAGTGTAAATATGTACCTTATGATAATTACATCTATGATAAATTTGCTTTGTTTCGTTTTTCTCATATCCCCGATGACTGCAGTTATTAAAGTAGAGTATACACAATTCTCAATAATCCGTTTCAGTAATTATGATAATGATAATCTGTTTATGGTTGAGCAAATAGTTTTAACACTTTGGCCGCCAAATAAAATTTACCTGCTGACAGTTTTGTCTGCTTCAGGTATTTTATCAATATCTTTACAAATAAAACATGACTGTCTCCATAAGCAGGTGGTTGCTTAACGAAGGATGAACGTTATGCAGACAGGTCTTATAGGAGCTTTCTGCATAACTTTAGTCCTGCAATAAGCTACAACCTGCCTTTGCCACTGTGAATTATGCCCCTTTTTGGTGGTCGCGTTAGAAGGGTTTTACTGTATAACATTTTGGATACTGAGGAGTCACTGATCTACTCGGCGACCGATCTTGATCCAAACTGTTTGTAACGTATATCGCGGATTCGCATATGGCGGCGAAAGCGTTAACCCTTCTCTTGCTGAATTTTAAAAAAAATATTTCTCCTTCTTTACCCATGCCGTGTTGTTTAATTACATATATCTTCACTGTGTACACGTATTTCGCTGTGCAATCACTGCTGTGGAGTGCACTCGTTGCACAATCAACTTATAAATAGTGCAGACCCTGATGAGATAGCTCCTGCAGGAGCTGTCTCATCTGGGTCTTCACTATTTACTGGTAGGTATAGTGACGTGAATAGCAAGCGAAGAGTTAACATCACGCTATTTACAAATATATTGCAAACGTAGATAAATGGGAAATTCTTTACAACAAGTTTCAACGTAGTTATCTCAGTATAGACGTGAAACTTCAGGCATGTACTAACATGATTAAATATGTTGACATATCATTAGAAGAACTATTCTGCTCAAATGCACTATACAAAGTATAGATTTACGTCAATTGAAACATGGATACAATTAAATTTAAATCAGAGTTATACCATTAGATATGGAGTTATACCATTAATATAACATAATTAATATGGCATACGTTTCTCGTTCAGTTGGAAAGCTGCGTCTAGACAGGCAAACATCATTAACGTCGCTTAGCTCAAAAATATTTTAAAACCTGTCATCTTGAAAGGCACTTGTGAGGTAGCATTTCAAGTCACTGATTGGTATTCAAACACTGAACTAGTTTAATACTATGAGAAAGAAATCACATTCGATTAGAAAGCAAAATACACACTCGGTGTCAAAAGGAAGAAATAAGTATATCAAATCGCATAGTCTGGGGATACAATCGCCAGCACACCGGTTGTAAGAACAACCGTTTGTTAAACACCTTAAATATCACCCCTTGAGTTTAGTTATTCACACTTATTGAAAACAATGTACAGTAGCACATGTCTTAAGCGGCCATAAAAATAGTTCTAACAATGGGTCTATAAGGTAGGTACAGTAAAACCTCTCTATAACGGCCACTAAATTGTGTTAATTAGTTGGTATTTAGGGCAGATGGCTGCTTAAAGCAAAGTGAAAGTAAAACAGAACGTGATCTGTTTTACTTTCACATTGCTTTAAGCAGCCACCTGCCTTTAACATAAAATAATTGATGTAATTTTGTGGCCGTTATAGAGAGGTTTTACTGTAGTAGTTGAATGCATGTCAAAAATAATGCAGAACGCTCTTATAGGAGCATTTGGCCTGCATGAAGCAACCACTTGCTGTATTTAGACCCAAATGCCCAATAAACTAATGGCCGTTAACGCCAGGTTCTATTGTAGATATACATGAAAACGTATTGCATTCTGTCAAATAATTAACACAGAACAGTATAGGTTGGTGACATACGAACCAGAAAATGGATAAACACGTTGAAATTCCAATATCAAACAGTAGCGATGCTGATGAAACACCGAGTTTATCTGGATCCAAGTTAGATGCGATGCATTTTATGTCACACATAGCATGATAAAGGATCGTCTGTTCTACTCAATGACATACAATATGTAATTCGAAATACATTAATATAAGATTGCGTGTTCAAATCCACTATATGCGATAATAAAGAATATGAAATTGCGTCATCGGCAGTTCAATCGGAGGTATTACCGGTAATATTTGGCAAAATATATCAATGCATGCAGCAATTGCATGACGGTGTTTGATCAAACCAACTGATGCGTCATTCGGCTCCAAAAAGCCTGCAAAATGACATCATCATCATTGATTTGTATCTGCTTCTCTTGTGAAAGTGTCTTAAATGCAATAAGGGATTCGCATCTCTTTTAGAGCTTTTACTTGATTAATTGATTACATAGCAATTTCATAATAATATGTTCAGAGTAGAATTACAAACGTGATACTTGCTATGAGAGAAAAGTGCGTTTTTGTTATTTTTCTGATATCATGGATGACTGTCATGCTGATCACATCATAATAGTCCAACTTCTAACTCCGACATATGATAAATGAAAGAACATTTTGAAATATCCTTAAACAGGTAGTTCAAAATACCCTGCACATAGTACACAACTACGCCAAATAAAATATCAATATAGTTTAAATGTAAAGCAGAGGTAGCACTGGTATTCACGCGTTATTCCATTAATATGACATACGTTTCTCTTACAGCTGGACAGCTGCGTCTAGACAGGCAAACATGATTACCGCGGCTTAGCTCATGAATAAGTTAATATATGTCATCTGTAACGGTTCTTGTCAGGTAGCATTTCAAGTAATTGTTTGACGCTCTCATGATGAAATAATTTCATTCTACGGGAAAGAAAGCACATTCGATTAGACATCACATTATTGTGTATCTACACTTAAGTGTAACGTCACATAAACAAAACAAATCGAAGAGTTAGAGGAAAAAAACCCAGACACCCTGTTGTAACCATTCTCATGCTGAAAATGTCGCAAACCTGCAACATGACTCAGATCAGACACCGCCTTTTCAATGACTTTTCAAGAACTTTTCAATGATCAGGGACTTCTTTTTTGTCTCAAATTCTATTTCTATATCTGTGCTTTATTCCTTTGAAATTTGCATTTATTTATCTTATTTCCTTATTTTACCGAATGATTTAAGAAAATAGGATTGCAGACGACAATTAGAAATTTGGCACCGAAAGGGTTAATCTCCCATTTGCTGAACATTTCACTTACGTTCGATGGGATCAGACTTTTGAGAAACAACTGACAGATTGTCAAACAGCTTGGATCCGGATGAGACCCCGATTTACTTGGCATCTCAACTATATATTAACTGTTTGCAAATGCCTGCCAAGACACACATAATATGAGAAGAGTTAAAACAATCATTTCAGAAAACTTTAGAACATCTGTTCGGGCAATCAAAAATGTCGCCCACTGTGTAATTGAATTTTAACAACATATAGTGTAAGGAAATTTAAATATCACAATAACAAAATCGTGTCAGCACGGGCAGAGTGTTTTGGCTCCCAATTTTAACCCTTTCGCTGCCAATGCGGGATCTATGATTACCTGTGCAAACAGTTTGGATCCAGATGAGACGCCAAGTAACTCGGCGTCTCATCAGGATACAAACTGTTTGTTACTGTTACCATGTTTTTGAACCAAAAATATAGAAAATCAAAAGAACGAAATTTTGAAGCAGACGACAAAGTTAGCAGACGACAGAGTTTGGCAGCGAAAGGGTTAAAACATCCGAATACGGGAAACGAGCGCACTGGCAATTACAAATAGTGTAGATCCATCTGATATGTATCTGGACTGTTTGTGATGTAAACTCCTCTCAAGAATTATAACTGTTCAGCATGAATGGATTCTTTCATAAAAATGATGGATCGTGCCATTTTTGAACTTTCGACATTCAATGAACCATGGTACAGCAGAACTTCGATATCTCGAACCCCAAGGGACCATAGAAATCAGTTCGATATAACAGATGTTCGAGTCATCCGATTTAAAATCTGACTAATATCTCAAATATAATTGCTTAATGCAGGTCTAAAATAATGCTGAAAGCTCCTGTAGGAGCTTTCAGCATTACTTTAGAACTGCATTAAACGGTGTCACATATATTTTTAGATATGTGTAGTGATACATTTTAGAACAATTTTGTATTACAAATTTTGGAGGGATCGAACTTTTAGTTCGAGTTATCCAGATGTTCGAGTTATTCGAGATCGATATATCGAAGTTGAACTGTTTTGTAAACGTTCAACAGCGTAAGCTTAGCATTGTACATGTATTGATTATATTATTTCTAAGTCGTGTATTGCTCCATATATACGTTTTTAATAATCAAAGTAGATCTAAAACAGTTTTCAAACACACATTTGCCCTTCTCTTGCTGAATTCTGAAATACATTTCTCCTTCTTTACCCATGCCCTGTTGTATAATTACATATATCTTCACTGTGTACAAGTATTTCGCTGTGCAATCATTGCTGTGGAGTGAACTGGTTGCACAATCAACTTGTAAATAGTGCAGACCCTGATGAGACAGCTCCTGCAGGAGCTGTCTCGTCAGAGTCTTCACTATTTACAGGTAGACATATTGACGTGAATAGCAAAGCGACTTAGGAGTGCATGTATTTAACATGCCAAGCTGCAGTGAGTTGATGTTGTAATAACTTTCCATATTACTAGTTTATCCAAATAGGTTCGTAAATGAATTTTAGTGAAAGCATCTATACACTCACTAGTCTCTATTTGCTAATAGAAGTAAGATAAGTTATTAAATACACCATTTAAAGACAACCATCGGATTTTGATGTTGCACAATTACTTAATAAAGTCCAATCATGATACCCTAAAAATCATACTAAAACATCAATATTGCCGTAAGAAATTCGATAATAAAATGTTAGGTTTTATTATAATATACATATCAATTTTTGGCTTTTAAATATTTATCTCGGTCATTCAAGAGCGAGAAAATCGCACCACTGCATATGACATGAGCATGTTTTGTACAATATTTTCTTGTACACGAGTTTCGGGCCCAGACAAAAATATAAAAGTCAAATATTATGGCAAACATTACGGTATTGCTGCAACATCGAACTCCAATCTATGCCCTTAATATGTATTTTGTTTTCAGAATGGAAATGCCAAAGCCAGGAGACAGTGAAAATTAAGAATGCGTCAAATTCTGATGAAGTTCTCTCAGCCGTCTGACCCTATCAAACAGGCTATTTTAAAAATGTGAGTTATTCGTCAAAATGCCACGCGGTTGATCAGTTGGTTTCTCGACTATCCTGGGTATACATACAACTGGTAACCTCCACATTTCGCCAACAAGGAACAGTGGTCGTCCTGAAATATATATGTTCAACGATAAAAAAGGATAAAGCGAATTATCTATATCGTATTCTCCTTAACCCTTTCCCTCATATAAACGTGTTTTCACGCATTTGCAAACAGGGTATACCCAGATCAGACGGCTCCTAGAGGAGCCGTCTGATCAGGGTCTGCTCTGTTTGCTAATAGAATTTGATAGATGTGCTTCTTTGCTTTCTAAAATGTCTGTAATTTTCCACCATGCATATATCTCTATAACTGTTTTGTTAATGAATATTCAGTAGGTATTGAAATTTGGAAAAAAACATAGAACAGGGAAAGGGTTAATAAATGCATCCAGTTTCATGAATACCCCATTACTTCTAGAGGAACCACAAAACATAAAATCAATAAAACAACTAGATCCCTATATAATAACTGCTAAATAAAGTAATGCATGTTATAAAATACAGCTGGTCGCCTTATATAAACTGAATGCAATGCAGATAGCCCCAGATGATTTTGCTTTTTTCTGCATTAAGCAAGCACGCGTGTTCAACATGCCCGAAACATCTCTTTTAAAAGATTAGAAGTGTTCAGTAGCTTGACCTATAGTCAGCGTACACTTCACCCACTTTATCAAATTGTTTTATGAGTTGTAAACGTCAATAAGTAGTACTGGCCTTTCTTGGAAGAACGATTCACTTGGTAATACAGTAAAACCTCTCTATAACAACCACTAAATTACATCAAGTAGTTTGTGTTAAAGGCAGGTGGCTGTTTAAAGCAAGGTGAAAGTAAGACAGAACGCTCCTATAGGGGCGTTCTGTTTTACTTTCACCTTGCTTTAAGCAGTCACCTGCCCTAAATACGAAATAATTAACATAATTTAGTGGCCGTTATAGAGAGGCTTTACTGTATGTCGAAACCCAACTGGTTTTTCTGCCTAAATTTTAGTGAAGGCAACACTGATCTGTACATACGTTACTAGCATATAAGATGCAATGAGTGTGTGAAACTATTGCCTTGACGCGAGAACACCCTAGAACAATCCTAATCCTTGTGGTCCTGTAGTCCATTGCCCCAGTGACCGAGTTGTAATGATCTTTCACTGACAATCACTTAGCCCTCTGCTGCTATGTTCCGTATCCCGGCATTTAGACTTGTCATATGAGAGAGCCTTCCAGCACTTGGCTAACGGAAGGTCCGTGATTCTACCTGGATGTTCTTTTTGTACAAGAAATGCAATTTGTTCCTCGGGGTATTCCTCTACCTGGCATTGGCTGGAGGTCGTTGTTGGATTGAAACGATGTTAAAGCGACGTAAAATTCGATGCAAACATCACAAAACAAAACTTGTCTGTATATTTAGAAATATTACCTTAACATTGATTCGAGACGATCCAAATGTTAACAGCCATTGCCTCAATGCCAAATATGTGTAAACGATTGGTCCTTAATAACTACAGTTATAGTCTGAAATCTGTTTTATATTTATTATCATATTTAACGTTAGTATTAATTATAGCGAGCAGGCGGTGTTCTTTTTAATAATATTGGTACAATGACATTGACCTTAACCTCAGATCCTACGTATTATCCCAACCTGTATCTATTTCAAAGTTATCTCTACATTATGATTATTCAGAAAAACGCATTAGTTACTAATATTAAATGTGTGTTCGTTTTTAGAGTAAATAAGTTTGACCTTCAACCATGAGCATTCAAAATGCAATCTTTATATTTTGTCTATATATGTACAGAAGGGTTGGCCATGATACATATTTCCAAACTAAATTACGGTTATGTTTTGAAATTATTTCTATGACTAGTAACAATAACCTGACCGTAACTCAGACACTCCAAATGCATCGTCTTCCCTTTCTCTGTGCAAGCTATTTTTGCACTAAGTTTGGTCACAATGTCCTTTACATTATTTACCTTTTTTTTATAAAACAGTATGTCTCTTGTTAGTAACAATTAGGTATGTACCCCAAGTACTAGTCCAGGCTTTGTCGCCATTGCTTCGTGTTACCTATGCACCTAGTTGGACACACTACATCTGATATAACTAAGGGCATCACCCGGACACCGTATTTCGATAAACAAGGACTTTAAGATCACAGACGCATTGGAAACAATCTATATCGCATTAGTGGATCAATAATAATGCTTTAGATAGCAACATGTGGCTTCGTGTTCTAG
The DNA here is from genome assembly GCA_963576725.1 of Azorinus chamasolen. Taxonomy (NCBI): domain Eukaryota; kingdom Metazoa; phylum Mollusca; class Bivalvia; order Cardiida; family Solecurtidae; genus Azorinus; species Azorinus chamasolen. The sequence continues at coordinate 39,371,300 of OY755237.1, read as the reverse complement.
AACAAAATAGTATTGGGTAACGCGAACAAATACAACATGCACGAATGTTTGTCTATAACACGGACGAATAATACCCGATACATCGGTATTTTAACGACAAATTTTCACAATTTAAATGAACATACCACATTCTTCTACTTGCCTTTAATATTATACAGGGACAGCCTGTGCACTATCGACCTTTGTCTCTATCAATCTAAGCTATACAAACTCACTTTGTGTTACATTATGTGTTTCTTAATTACGGATGTCCATTTGCCCGCCCTCCACCTTCCATTCCTGCCTCACGAAAACGATCTACACCAATCATATGACCATATTTTTCTCTGAACACTATGGTTTACTAATACTTATAGCTGAACTAGGGGCAAAGTACAAATATATTATAGAGATTTTATGTTAACATAAAACAAAGAGAAATTTGCATCATATAGTTATTGGCAAAACTGTGCAAATTTCACTTATAAAAGCAAGTATTATCTGGATCAGTGTACACACCATTGACAAGCCTCGCTTATTGATTTGACCTTCATCATACATAGGCAATATGCTATTGCATATTGGTCCGTATATGGAGCATTATTAGCATGGTATAATTATCTACCGCAATACAACATCACAACGTAAAGTATGTGTGCAAGCTGTTGAGACAAACGCGTCAGACATTGTCACTTCCCGTAAAATGACTGAAGTTAACAGCAGATATTATTATTATTATTATTATTATACCACATTTATATAGCGCTCTTTTCACACGGGATATGTGCGTTCAAAAGCGCTGTACATGGATGAAATCAATAATCGGAACGAACCGCATGATTATCTATCCAGACAATGAAAGATTTACAATAGATATGCAATAAATATAAAAGTCACTAGCCGGAGGGTTAGTGAAGGATATACAAAAGATATACAATAGATATGAAATCATAAACCGGAAGGAACGGCATGATCGTCCATCCAGTCAATGAAATGTATGCAATATATATACAATAAATATAAAATCACTAACCGGTAGGAACCACATGATTATCCACCCGGTCAATGAAAGATATGGAATAGATATACAATAAATGTATAACCACTAACCGGTAGGAACCACATGATTATCCACCCAGTCAATGAAAGATATGCAATAAATATACAATAAGTATAAAATCACCAACTGGTAGGAACCACATGATTATTTATACCAAGTCGGTGAATTATAAGCAATATATATACAATAAATATGATATACAATAAATATGAAATCACTAACCGGTAGGAACCACATGATTATCTATTCGGTCAATGAGAGATTGATTCCTACAGCATATCCCAAGGGCTGCAATGGCAGAGGAATCGTAAGGTATGAGAATTGATGATTATAAGCTACTTTTCCTAAACTGTCCTAGTAGTATATGTTGAAGAAATGTGTTTTCAGAGATCTTTTGAAACATGCCAGTGAGCTTGCATCTCTAATGCCTGATGGCAGAGCATTCCAGAGTTTTGGAGCTGCATTCATGAAACTTCTCTCACCGTATTTTACCTTACGACTTTTTGGTACAACCAACGACAAGGAGCTACTTGCTGACCTTAATTCTCTGCGGGGCCGATACACGTCAAGCATGTCGACAATGTACTTGGCGGATTCATTGTGCATGGCTTCATACGTAAGTGTCAGAATTTTGAATTCAATGCGATGTTGAACCGGAAGCCAATGAAGTTCTCTCAAAACAGGCGTGATATGATCATATCGAGGAGTCCTGGTTATGATGCGGGCTGCTGTGTTTTGAACTCTTTGAAGTTTCTGCAGTGTGTTTTTTGAAATTCCATGCAGCAATGAGTTGCAGTAGTCTATTTTTGATGTAACCAGAGAGTTCACCAAAGTCTTGGTAGCATCAGGTGAGAGGTACTTTCTTATATGACCTATTCGTCGGAGCTGTGCATAACTAGACCTACACACCGAATTGATGTGTGATGCCATATCCATTTGTGAATCGAGCCATGTACCGAGATTCTTTATACACAAAGACGGTTTGATCTTAGAGGGGCCTACTTGCACATGAATGTCTTCAGGTACTACTGTGTTTTTGCATGAAACAGGATGACCTCAGTTTTGTCAGTATTGAGCTTCAGCATGTTCTGGTGCATCCAAGAGACTATTTCGTTGAGACAGATCTCAACTCGTGATAAAGCTTCTTGTTGACAGGAAATGTCTTTGGGCTTAAAGGACAGGTATAATTGCGAGTCATCGGCATAAAAATGGTGCTTTAGCCCATGGTTTCTGCAGATTGAGCTGACAGGTTTTGTGTACATGATGTAGTTTTTTGGTCCAAGGACCGATCCCTGTGGCACGCTACATTTCATATTAACTGGGGTGGACAACTCCCCATCTACTGACACTATTTGATAGCGGTCATTTAGATAGGAGGTCATCCACTCAAGGGGTTTCCCAATGATTCCGAAGTCTTTTTCAAGGCGCTTTAGCAATGTTTCGTGATCGATAGTGTCAAATGCAGCCGATAAGTCAAGCATCACCAGAACTGTTGTTTCATCTTTATCTAGGGATTGAAGGATGTCATTCTGAACTTTCAGAAGAGCAGTCTCTGTTGAGTGATGCTTTCGGTATGCTGATTGATAGTGCTCATGTAGATTGTTTGAGTTCAGGTGGGACTCAATGCGTTTGTCAACCACTTGTTCTAACACTTTGGAGACAAATGGCAGATTTGATATAGGCCTATAATTCTTAAGTTCATTTGAATCGAGATCCGGTTTCTTTAAAATAGGTCTGACATGTGACCTTTTGAAACTTTTTGGAACATAGGCATTGTCTAAAGAGGAGTTTACAATGTTTGTGACCATAGTCATATGCACCCCTTGTCTCACCGGCCCTTGGCCTCCATCATGTTGACCACCATTATTTCCATTCTCTTTATTTTCTTTCCAGCTGTTTCTATGATATTGGTCATGAATGATGTTCTACGTCCATTATGTTCTTCAAACGTACATGTAACAGAAGTACCATCCAATATATAACAGTCCCTTCTGTAAGTCTACCGAGACACTGTTATGTCGTAGACACATTCATGTACCGTTTTCTTATGTTTTTCTCCTAGTTATTTGAGTTGTACTCACCGACATAGTTGTTTCATGATATGTTAAACAATGTCCACCAGTGTAGTTATAATGCGTCAAGGAGAGGATCCCAATAAGCATGTTGCTTCCGATCCAATCCTTAATATACATGTATATCTAGTGATATGTGGATTTATGTACATTAATGAAATAAAATATGTTTAAACTAATGTTTGTCAAAATCGGTAGGAGTTCATCAAGGCATGACTTTAATAGCCATGTAGGTATTGGATCAAGTTCGCAAGACTTACAGGGGGATGCCTTAATGATCTGTCCTACTTCTTCTACTGTAGCTGTAGCAAACTTTTCTAATACGTTTGTTGAATGCTGCATCTCAGTGTCAGTCGGCGCACTGGATACAGTGCCTGATGCAATATCAGCACGTATTTTGTCCACTTTGTCAACGAAAAAGTCACTGAATTCTTGTGCAAGATGCAAGATATACATGTATAATACAATCAAACAGTCGCTTCTCGTTGACAGTATTGTTCTGTCAAAATGTATTACATCAACAGCAAAGTTTGTAGTTGATTAACACTTTCCTTCATATAAACGCATTTTCAAGCATTTGCAATCAGAGTAGACCCAGATCAGACGACTCCTAGAGGAAACCTGACTGTACAGGTTCTACAAATACCACAATTCCATCGGAGGTATTTTCAAACCTCACCTGTTTTCGAACCTCTATCGTTTTTGCGAATAGTTCATCTTATGCACGCGCAATGACGTCATCGTGGATTTGCATAATACACTATTGCTGGTAAGCAGACGGACATCTGTTAAATCAACAATGCGCAAAAACAAGTAGATTTACATGATGTTGTAGTGTTTGAGAGAAAAAAAATGGCAATTTCCACTATTTCCATTATTGCCCCTATTTGAAAACCCTATTGCGGTGCCTAAAATAAGTATAATTTGAGAAACCTTTACCGGCACTTCCCTTCCGAGTATGTTGTGGAAATACCAATATAGATTTATGACGCCCTGATCTTAATAATATATATATAGGGTAGTTCAAAACGTTTATTTTCTTAACGTGTATATAACATAATAGAACACATGACCTTTCCAAGTTCAGAAACGGTTATTAGCCATGGTAGATCTGTCCTTTATGGTCCACCCATTGTATTCTCCCACGTCACATAAATGCCTACAAAGCTGCCAATGGCCTAAAACGATTGAAACTGATGATCCTCATAACTTTGTTTAAAAAAATAACAATCCTGTTAAATTCCCATACATCCAGCCACTAATTGCGAACAATATGTTTTACTAATATTTAAGTTAAACAAAACTTGTTCGAAAACTGGTGGAACTACGCATAAAGAAATCATAAAAAAAAATCAGCAAATAAATATTCACGATGTCATTATTTCTTTACCGAATACTGAACAGGGAAAGGGTTAATTGGTACACAATGCAATATTTATTTAGTTCAGTCGTACATTCGGAACACTTTCCAAATCACCGTAAGTTCATTATTCGTAAACAGTAGGAAACATAATAACTCACGTGACAGTACAAATAAAACATGTTTAACATTATAGAATCAAGGGAGATACTATAACTACAACTGATACAAAGAGAACGAGTTTACATAATTGGTTAACGATGTATTCATGTACACATGTATTATTATACGGCTACATGGAACGATTGTATGCAACAGGATTCAGGAATACTCACTTATTGAAAGGTATCCAGTGTATAAAACAGTCCCATTTATTTATGATAACAGTAGGATACATGACATACACTGATTAAGGCATTGTATTACTTTTTGTATTATATATTTGATTAAATGCACGAATGTTTCTCATTATCATCTTCTCTGTTGAATATCGTTTTCCTTAATGTCATATTATATCATCTTGTCTTATATCACCTCCCTTGCTAAACGACATTTATGTCCGCGTTGCGATATTACTAAGACATAATAATTATGAAATTCAAATACGCCGGTAGCAGTGTAATATCAATGTCTCACAAACATTTCTATTAGTTTAATTATATCGAACCGCACTTTTAGTAATTTTGAATTTCAATATCACTCTTTCACCCGTTATATAAGCTGACCTTCTTGTGACCAGATGATATTCTGGTCACGTTTGAAGTATTTAGTTTGATGTCAAATATTTAGCTTAGTTGTAAATTTCACTTGACATTAACAGATACATTTGATATCAAATCATTTTACTATAAACCCGTATCAGCTAAACTAATACATATATTCGTTGTAATCAGTTATCAGATATTGCAAAGTTGAAAACTAAGAGAGCGCGTATGAGATATATGGTCTGTGTGTACTTAACAAAATGCAAAATTAGAAATTGAATGTCAGGCCGAGGATGCTACGAAAATACAGTTATCCCAGAAGCACAATTAGAGTGCGCGTATGCGCACGCACGCACGCACACACACACGCACGCACACACGCACACACACACGCACATACACACACAGATAGACACATACACACACATACAAAAACACTTACACATACGCCGACGCGTGACTGCCTTGCGCAAAATTATTCCTTGTTCACATAACTTGTTTAATCTATTAATATGAAAGTACGGGACAAAAACTCTGATCTTGGCTGATTTTGTTACCTGCTTAACTCCATATTTCACATATATCAACTTAACACCTTACTAACATTTTAAGAAGGGTATCAGAACATTCCCAATAACATTCGAGCGGAAATCCTGGTTTCCATAGCAAAAAGCTTCAAAATAATATACAGATTTTAAAAGTACTGCCAGTTTGCTTATTGATGCAAATATGTCCCCATCGTTTATTACAGGATAATGAGAGATGGAAAGTGTTGATTTGAAATGAAATTAAATTAGATTTAGATTGAATAGTTACTACAGTAGTACAACGATCAGATGGCGTTGTTTCCAAAACAGTGTGTATGTAAACACATAAAATTAACGTTAAGTACAACTGTGGCATGTATATTAGGATAGGAAGCTGTGGTGTAGTGGTTATGCTGTTAGACCTGGATTAACCTATACAACATGTCGCAGTTGAATTTATCGTTAATTTTCTGTGTTTACATACGTACTGTCTTGTAAACAACGCCATCTGATCGTTGTACTACTGTAGGTCTAATTTTTCACTTGTTTGTAAACAATCTTCAATTGTTTTTCTTGATGTCTAAGTAATGAATTATTAGAAGACCTTGTTATTTACTGATAAAATTACACACATATTATATCAACACTCTGGGACACAGATTTGATTGTCATGGCAACCAAAATATTCTTGAAATAATATGAAAATTCATTCTTGGTTCTAAATGGATATTTTCTACTCAATTACAATGTTAGCCTACATTTAATCTTTTGACAGCTTGTTTGTTTTGTTATTTGTATAAGGTATTGATGTGGTCTCCCATGTGATTATATTTGGAACATTTTATTTACGAATTATCAAATATTCTTTGTTTCCATGGCAACGGCAATAAAAACAATATTATTTAGTTTTTTGGTGCAATATTTTTGAATTATTTACAATATCAAGTTCTTTCCATCATTGTATCATGAAGACGTTTGGATAATGTGAACTTGATAATTTGAAAAGGGCATTCATATATTGAAACCCTAGGTTTGTTGTTTCATTAAAATGGTGTGTTTAGTATTGATCTGAAGTGTTTTAGGAATTAAAGTGTTTAATGTGTTACCAAGAATACACATGCGTTCGTTCTATAATAGTCTTTTTTCGCTATATATTGAAATGCATGTTTGTATTCCATATTGTACGTATTTAACACCCTGATTACGAGTAAGATAACTTATATGAATATGGTTAATGATTACTATTTTGATTTATTATCCAGTGTATTATGTGAAAGTAAGCCAGTTAATAAATAGCAATGAATAACTGCAAATTATGTTATATATCTGTCGATCTCATGCAATAAGACACTTAGGCATTATCTGTCTGCCTATATACCGATATTTGTTGGCATTTTGTTCCACTAAATTTTGTGCTGGATCCCAATACATTTACATTTATACCGACAAGTAAACTATATTATTATCAGATATAAATTATGTGAGTGGCATATAGATATCTCATATAAGTTGACATAACGATACTTACACATACTCGCCTGTGGTTGCAAAATAAGAATTTACATTTTGCCTGTCTATATGTGAAACAAACACGGGCTCGATAACCGGAAAATGTAATAAGATTTACTTTTATTTATCGATTACTTTGATAATATTATGATGACTTTATAATTTGCATACACAGTGAAATCACGCTAATGCGACCACCTGAAAGAGGTATAATTATGGGTGCTAGATGCAGGTGATAGCTTAATGCAGAACAAAAGTAATGCAGAAAGCTCCTAGAGGAGCTTTCTGCATTACGTTTGCCCTGCATTAAGAAACCACCTGCTTATAAAGACAACCATGTGTGTTTATTAAGTGGTCGTATTAGAGGGGTTCTACTGTACTCCTCTCATGGTGATTACTTTTGATAAAAGTAATTACAATTTATAATTAAGTTTTAAAAGCGGATCTAGCGAGCTGGTATAAAGTCATTTAACCCTTTCAATGTGGGATTGGTTTTATCATCTTATAGGGGTTTACGTCACTTTAAAAGTATTTCAGTCATATCTCGAGGTCCAGCTAATTACAGGTTGAGGAAGACCCTAGAGGTTCCTCTGAGCACGGAACAAATTGCATTGTTTCGTGCACAGATAGCATCCGGGTAGAACCACCAACCTACCGCAAGCCAGCTTGAAGGCTTCCTCACATGAAAAATCCAAATGCCTAGATCGGTATTCGAACCACATTGATGAGGAGCTAAGCGATTGCCAGTCGTATACAGTAACCATTCGGCCACGGAGGCCCCTACAAAGTGGAAGACGAGTCACTAATGTCATTTTAAAACAGTGTAGACCCAGATTCTCATCAGGGTATGCACTGTTTGTCATGTTACACTTTTCTTTATAAAAATCCCTAAATATTAACCGTAAGCTTAACATGTTTGACTTTTAAAATAGTTCATTTGAAAATTCAGCATTGTAAGTATTAACAATATTTCAGAGAGTCATACCTACCTACATCCTATACGGATATATTTGGGTTTCTCATTTAAATGCACTGTTGGTATTTTAACCTTAAGCATGCTATGGGCGGATGAGTAAATACCTATGCAAACAGTTTGGATCCAGATGAGATGCCGAGTAACTCGGCGTCTCATCAGGATCCAAACTGTTTGACATCCTGATTGCATGTAGACAGATTGATAATAGCTTAAATTTTGGAAATGTAGTAGGTGAACAATTTTGTAAAATTCATTTGTTCAGCAGGCTAAAGGTTAAAAATAAAAAACACAACTAATCACAACATAAGCTTTTCACACGTAATCAATCACCATAATTAAATAATCACAAAATTGTATTACGATTATGATAACAGTACAACCTGTCATAAGCAGTCATTTATTTATTGAACATGGACGCCCTGAAAAGCAGATGATGCCTTCATGCAGGTCAAGAGTAATACAGAAAGCTCATGTAGGCTAATAACTTTAAACACTCTTTAGAACAAGAACCTTATTTTCAAATATCATAACAGAAACAAAATATAGAATTGCATTAAACAAATTCACAGCGTCAGCTCATAATTTAGCAATTGAAAAAGGACGATACGCAACACTTTATATTATGCTGAAATACGAAGATCTCAACTTATACAAGTAAAATTTTGATGCAGGCATCAAATGGTCACCGCAGGAAGTATTCATATTTAGAACCTTTTAAAATAAAAGTTTGGATTGCTTGATATTGAGTTTTTACATGTAGTAGAACACATGTTTCTATGGCTTTCAAGACAATAAAACCAAAAAAAACCCATTAAATTTTAAAATATAATGTGTGTTTAGCTTTTCTTTAAAATCTTCCTGTACCTTGTAGCATGTAAAAGAGGAAATATATTTCATGGGATTCAAATATGTATTTCACAAACGAAAGCACATTAATGCAACAGTAAGGTTTCAGCATAGATTCTAATTTCATTTGCAAAATAGAATTCCATAAAATACATTTTGTCTTGTGAAAGAAGATGCATTGTGATAAAAAAGAAATAACTAATAAGGCAATTAATATTTGATTAGACTTTATTTGTTCATCATTATGCCAATCAAATGCATATATCAAAGGCGCTCAAAAGGTGTAGTACTTAAATATCTATCACTTTTTTAGCATTTACCATGAAATGTATCTAATTCTATCATATGTTTGAAATGAAAAGAACTCCTATCATTTTCTTTTGTTTAAATGATACTTAAAACATAAAAAATAAACAATCATTTTCCAATAGTTTTAAAAACATGATGTAAATTGGAACATTGGCTACTAAGGATCAAATGCTCCATTTTTCAGCATGTTTTTTAAAGATAACATCTTCCAGATGTGGTCAAATACATTTCTATCAGGTAATGAGTTAATGATCAATTTGTTTTTAAAACAGTTTCTACTAAATTTTACACAGATATCAATGTTTGATTTGCCTAAAAGTCATTAAAAACTGAATAAATGTTTTTTCCAGTGGTAAACAAACTGATTTTAGTTGAGATACCAAATGTATTGGTTTCTTAGTCTTATCAAAGTTGTTTGCATATGATACTATCATCATAACAAAAATAATTTCTCTGTCAAAATAATAAGGCATGAAATATATTTTCAACCCACGCTAATCTCGAAGCAAGGCGGCGAAATTTTCTTTCGTATATTGATTTTCACTCAGATAGTGCACTTTTATGTACGATTGTTTGAGAAAAAACATTTGACAACACTTGCAAATTATTTGTTTTTGTTAATTGCTCAGCAAATTCAGTTTGAACTGAGTTTTAACACTTTTGCGTGAAGACTATTCGGATGTATTTTTACCGGACATGTGCCGGAAATGTACGAGTGCTTCCGAGTGAAATAAAAACCAAATTATTCGTTACAAAAACACATCTTTATTAACGGAAACTTCAATAACATAGATTAAAGCTAACTAATAAATACTTCCACAAATTTCCACAACTTTTATTCTGTTTTTGAACGAAAATAGCCTTTTTTACGGAAAAAGCCGAACAGGTTCGTTCTATTTCTCGAAAAGGGATCGGCTGGTATTTTTTATTAGATATATTGCAACTGGAATTTTAGGGTCTGTGTATCATAACTGTTATTTCTTTTATCAATAAATTATTGTACTCTTTAAAAGGTGTATTTTTGTTGACAGTAGCGTGTTTTTTAAAGTGTATTTTGTTTTCTCAAAACAGACTTCTCCTTTTCCCTTGACCCCCAAAAATTTGGGCTACAGTACTGGCCACCGCCTCCAGGCGGTGACCAATGAAGTAAATTGGAATGAACTTTAGACTTGTGTAAATGTTTGATTATAAAGTCGGTCCGGTATAGAACGACCACTAAATAGAATACCCTTGATTAGTCGTAAGGACGTATCAATTATTGATGCAGGATAGGAATAGTGTGTAGGACTCCATTAGGAGCTTTCTGCATTATTTTTGTCCTGTATTGGGCGGTCACCGGTTACTTCAGTTGACAGTCGTCTAATACAGGATTGTCTGTACTTGATTTATATCATTGATATTTTGTTTGCTTCCTGACAATGAAAGGCTTTTTTTCTTGCTACAAAAATCGCATAACTACATGTATATTATTGTAGACTAAAGAACATTACTGTAAGGTTTAATGCTGAAAAAATGTATTGTAATGTATAATATTGTATTGTATGGTCACGTTATGATTTTAACTACATGTAACTAAATGTAACTATGTGCTCGCCACGAAGCTTCAAGGAAATGCTACCACTGGAAAAAGCTCAAGGGCAAGTAGATCTGGTGCTTTTGCGTTTTCTGTTTGCCTGCATAGATAGCATTGATAATGATATATAAATATTACTCTTGAGCAACACATTTATGGAGAAATGAGTGCATTAGTATTATCATGTTGATCCCATCTAAGACATGTTTTACTTTAATTACTTGAAGTAGTATTCGAAATGATGCCGGTAATATTGTAATACTCGTATATAACCAGTATTAATTGTTGTAATACTCGTATATAACCGGTATTAATTGTTGTAATACTCGTATATAACCGGTATTCATTGCTTCAGAGTAATCATATAACGAATATATTAATCTGTTAAAAATCAGATTATTAAGTTATTGTTACATTCCGACAACATGACCAGTCCGTCAAACATGATCAACAAGGATTGTACATTCTAAAATGTATCACAAATCAATGCATATTGTGAAACTTTATCAGTATCGATTTCGTCATGTTAATCCCTAAATATTTTATCAAGTAACAACACATAGGTAAAATACATTCCATCAAAATCTCTGCAATTTATCTAAACTACACCCGCACCAAATTGATATATATTGGCATAGTCGTTCAGATATGTTATCACATATGCCCCTCGCCATTCAGCAATTGAAAAATTTAAATATGAGATTCCGGTCAAAAGAAGCCTATATTTCCAACGCCGAATAATGGTATATCTAAAACAAGCGTTGTTGTCTAATTCTCAAATTTTAGAAATAGAAACATTTTTGGAAAGCGGAAAGAACTTTTCGATAATATATCTTTAAAGTTGGCAGTCATACATGTTTAATACTCGGAGTTTGTTTGTTTTTGTGAAGTCTTGCGACTTCGTTTATTTCAATTTTCTACACTCTCATACATATATATATATATATATATATATATATATAATTCCAACCTTCGGGGTACATCAGTGCAACCTTTGGGCGACAGCTGTCGCCCACGGGTAAAATTTAGTGTCGCCTAAATATACATTACTTCTAACTTTTTTTAAACGTCTTGAATATTGTTGGAAATAAATGCATATGGTAGAGTATGTTCTTAAAATGTACCTGTATCGGAGATTTTGTTGTATTGTTTCAAAAAATAAAATTATGAACAATTCATCTTTTTTTTGTATATTTGAAACTTAATCATTCGGGTACATTGTATATATCGTATTTATCAATTTATTGCAGAAATATGTTCTATACTTTAATATAAAAAAGGTTGCTTATTTACTTATCTGTTTGATATATTATTTACCTGACTCATAGAAATTAACAAAATTCTTTAAAAAGAAAAAAAATGCAAAAATCGGTATGAAAACGGAGTCAACCGTCACCTAAAGGTTGCTCCGATATAAGTCGCCCAACTGTACAAATGGGAAGGTTTGTTTTAAAAAGGTATTTCTAGTTTAAACGTATATATTGTTGAAAAGTGTATTTTTAAATGCCACGTGGACATAATTTCATACTCGGGATTGTGATTATTGTAACTTTAACCCTTATCATGCTTGGCGCGACTTGGCGAATATTTGCAAACAGTTTTGATTCTGATCTGGATCCAAGCTGTTTGAAATTCATATTCGATTTTTCTTCAGTTTAAAAGGATAAAAATCTGATTTTGATTTTTTGCAGATGATATATTTGAAGCAGACGGCAATTGAGCATGATAAGGGTTAATACTATTATACGAAACATCTGATCTATTGTGAAATGGTGATTGGAGTTGAACATGACCGTTGTTATGCGGTACTCTTATTTCACGTATATGTATGTTTGTTTTTGTCCTTTTTATGTCAAAATAATAATAATATAATACTTTATGATAATAATACTACTACTAACAATAATAATACACAATGGATCAAATGCTGACCTATTTTATTTAATTCCCAGCTTGCGACTTGCCCCTGGCCGTTTTAAGTGATACTTCTATTTTCACTCATGGTTTTGTTTCTATGTGTCTTTATAGTATCCCCTCGCATCGAAAATTGAAGGGGATATAGGAATCGTTCCGTACGTTCGCTCGTTCGTTCGTTCGTTCGTTTGTATGTATGTAACACCCGTTGTCAGCGCTTCATTTAGCAACGGAATGTCATCAAACTTCAAACAATATGTTGCTATTATCAGAAAAAAACCACCTTTCTATAGCTCTTGCAACTTCAATATTTAACAAATTTCCATGAAACATGTATGTGTTCAGCTTGACATTGTTGAAATGCGATGACATTTGTATTACTTGTGATGTATTGTACGGTATAGTGCCGTTGAAGAAATAGTGTTGCTCCTCGTAGGTTAATTGTTTGGCAAATCTCTCTAACGACACCATTCAGAAAGAAATACTTGGGACCTTTAATTACACTTGGCGGCTTAATACAGGACTAACATCATGTAGAAAGCTCACAAAGGGAACTTTTTGTATTACTTTTATCCTGCATTAAGCTGCCACCTGCCTTAAAATCCGACAATTTTATTTGGAGTGTTCGGTGTAGAGAGAATTTCACTGTAGGTTTTTGGATTCACTTCAAGAGGCGTTTGCTGTACGGAGGGCATTTGTTAAAGGTTATACTGTATATGCATTATTGCGCGAGTGTTTGTGAGCATGTACTTATATAAGCTGTCACTTGCTTCTGCGGTTGGTTTGAGGTTTTGTGAAAGGAGTTTCCTGCTGGGCCAAACATGTATATTGTTTATGAATGTTCCAAATGTGGTTTATCTTCAGAAGTAAATGAAACATTTCATAAGTAAAACGGCTTACCACATAAACAAAATTATATTTTATTGTATTTATATGGATGAGACGTCGAGTTACTTGTCGATTGACCTGAATTCATAAACTATTTATTTTTACATCAGGTTATAAGATTCAAGCCGACGAGTTTTGTCAGATATTAATTTTAGAGGTGGAATAAGTGAAGGGTCTTAATATTTATTAGGGATATGTCATCTAGCAGAATGTTAACTAAGATAGAATAAATCTTAGCAGAATGCTAATTAAGATAGAATAAATCATTTTACTGCCTGTATATAAGATATACACTTTCAATACATATACACACGGCATAGTGTGCATAGTTCACATAGTCCATATAAAGCATTATTATGAAGAAAAGAACAGGCACGTAAAACATAACAGAAGGATAAAGTGAAAGTCACATATTTCATAAATACTGTATAGGCCACCTCGGAGTTTTTCTGAATGCAAATAATCATAACACCTCCAACCGCCACTCATGTTTAATTCAGATTAAAGCGAATATGTCCGAATTGTCATTGGTGGTGAGTGACAAATACTTTAACTATGATCGGGCTCTTCGTTTATGAAAAGAACACTCTGCATCTGCACAGCTTTCTATGCGTGACTGATTCCAGTTATTTGTGTTTTTCACAGTGGCATTCAACCCTATGCGAAACACACCCTTTAATGTCAGAGTCCCAACCCTCCTTTTTATGCCTATGGACATAACCGCTCTCCCATCAGAGGGCATATGCAATAACTCAGCAAGGATGAATTGGTCAGAAATGATCTCTTAAATGATATTCTGACTTATTTTCTTTGCAGTTTGTTTGATCAGATGGTAACTTGATATGATAAACTAGAAAGGCGTTCCTCCGAACACCGCACACACGTGTCGCCTGCCGGTGTAATGAGGAAAGGTGAGCCCCGTAGTAGATCGGGGGTCGATTTATTATATAGTACTATGACCCCGGTCATTTTAATATTATAAAGTATAGTGACTCATAGTATACTTGCCATAGTATAATGACCCCCTTTATAGTATTGTGACCCACTCTATTTATCGCGGTAGGTTGACCGAGAGGTCTATATATTTTATAGTACTATGACCCCTGGTCATTTACTATAAAATATAGTGACTCCCTTGCGAAAATCCATCCACGATGGAGGGTTGATATATAATATAGTACTATGACACCCATGCCATTTTACTACATAATATAGTGACTCCCTTGCAAAATACATCTACCACAGGGTCGATATATCATATAGTTTTATGACCCCAATGCCATTTTACTATAAAGTATAGTGACTTCTTTGCCATAATATAAAGACCGCCTGATAATATTGTGATCAAATCCTTTTATCGTAGTAACTCGACCTAGGGGTCTATATATCTTATAGTATTATGACCCCGGTCATGTTACTTCAAAATATAGTGACATCAGCAATGTTCGGCCAGCCGAACACAATATTTGAAAAGCACCTTGCTTTATTAAGCTGGCCGAAAAACTTCAAACACAGTTAGAAAATGTTCGGCTGGCCGAACAAAATATCAGTGTTCAGCTGGCCGAACAAATTCAATCAGCACCAGCAATGTTAGACCAGCACATGCACAAAATAGTTTAAGTTATAATGAAATATTGAAGGTACAACAATTGTAGCCATGTTAGAAACTAAAGAAACAGATCTGTCAATTTCCATTAGCAAACAGTACATACCCTGATCAGACAGTTCCTATACTGTTTGCAAATGCATTTATATGAGGGAAAGGGTTAAAGTAGCTGAACAAAACAGTTACAAAATGTTCAGCTGGTTAAACAAAGTCGCTGTCGGAACAGGTTTGGCTTTGTTAAGCTAGCCAAACAAGTGCGATCGGGTTTACAAAATGGTCAGCCGGTTAAACAAAGCATCAGTGAGCACTGATACTTTGTTCGGCTGGTTGAACATTGCATATGTGACTGTGTGTAATTTAAACGGTTTTGCAAGCCAAAAACTTATACTTTGTATGCCTTGCTGACAGGGTCAATCATAGTCGGAAAATGTTTTTAGTGTAAGGCTTACTAAACAGTTTCAATCACTTTAACACAATGTACCAATAAATAAAATTAATAACAACTTCAAATGACTGAATAAATCATTTCATGGGAAAATAGGAGAACAAATACAGATTTAAATTATTTATTATTTTATTTATACAAACTTCTTTATCTTTTACTAACAAGCAAGAATATTACAAGAATGGTAAAATACATAGCAATATAAGCCAACAGTCTGTATCAAGATTGCAAAACAAGAAACACTATGCCCCGGGGCCAACATGAATTTGACCTTTGACCTTGATATATGACTTGACTTTAATATGTCACCCCTAAAATGTTCACTTCCATAAATTGCACATGCATGCCAAGTTTTAAGTATGTATGTGCATTGGCTACAAAAAGTATCGCCAACGTTAAAGTTGGGAACAAACCAACAGACAAACAGACACACACACAGAGGGCAAAAGCAATGTGCCCACCCTTTGATCGGGCAGACTAAACAAGTAAATGTCAGTCATACCTATCTGTTAGATGGACCAACAAAAATTCAATTTAATTAGTTCCAACTTTTACCTCACATAAACGCATTTGCAAACACAGCAGACCCTGTTAAAGGTGCCTTACCTGTGTCTGCTGTTTGTTTGTGTTCCTGTTCCATTATAAAACATCAGCTAATAAACATTTATAATATCTCTATTTCTAACGTGAATATTCATCAAGTAAAAGGGTTAATAATAGCCACATGTGGTGCCAATGCTCGTCTGATTTGGAGCTAAATGAAAAGAACAAGTTCAATTAGAACAAGCAAATAGTGTCATGCAATCCATTGTCACCCACTGGAAACTGTTCTTTGCATTTCGAGTCATCATCAGCATTAAAGAACTTTCTACAACATTTAAAGTTTTACAAGAAGAGGGCCATGATGGCCCTGATATCGCTCACCAGACAATCAGGAGAAGATTTTCAAAGTTTTCTCTATGTTTCTATAGAAATCTGGCCACCGTTGGGGCATAATTCATATATGTTTTGTAGAGGACTTCAAGATGATGCTATGTGCCAAATATGAAAGCAGAGAAACTTCCAGTTTCAGAAGAAGATTACTATTTAGGTTTCACAATATGTTTCTATAGATATAAAACAAGGGGGCCATTGACAGTGTTAATATTTCAGCAGACATTTCTAACAGATAACAGAAACACAGTGTTATAACCCTATCAGTGCTAAGCATGACTTGACTGAAATTAGCACACAGTTTGGATTCTGATCTGATACATATGTAACTTCATAATTATGTGGTTTGTACAAGAGGATTAATTGTAAGATTGATATGTATTAAAAACAGTGTGAACAAACAGACAATAATTCTGAAGAAGACAACAGCTAGAGTATAGAACAGGTGAACTTAAGCTTGACCTCTCCAATACACTAGCTGGCTAGCTGGTGGTTGAAGGGAAACCATTATACTGTAGAAGTCTATTTTGGGCAGGGCCAATTTTAACCTCAGAACTATAATATTAACAAAATTCATAAAGGTATACTAAAAAATCTATACACCAAATATCTAAGCTCTGGGACATGTAGTTTTTGGCCAAAAGATTTTTAAAGTTTTCCCTATGCCTAACTAATGAACCAAGCAGTCTGTAACAGAAAACTGGAACAACAGTCTGCTTAAAAAAACTAGCCATCCCTGGGGCAGGGCCAATTTTGACCCCAGGGGCATAATTTATATAACTTTTGTAGAGAGCCTGAACATGATGCTATGTGCCAAATATGAAACCCGACAACATTCCAGTTTCAGGAGAAGATTTTCAAAGTTTTCACTATATGTTTCTATGGAAGGGGGGGGGGGGGGCAATTCTGACTCCAGTGGCATAATTTATATACCTTTTGTAGAGGACCTACAGGTGATGCTATGTGCCCAAGATGAAAGCTGAGAGCCCTGTATATTCAGAGGTGAAGAGTTTTAAAGGTTCAAATTGTTGATGACGCACGACAGACGTCAACGGACCACAGATATCAGGCGATCACAAAAGCTCACCCTGAGCACTTTGTGCGCCAGTGAGCTTAGAAGCTGTGTGTTGAAGTTGACTTTTCAACTGGCTTTGATACAGTAGTTGTAATTATATAAACCCAGACTGTCTTGGCAATTCATTGAAGAACAAGTAATATTGATGAATGAAGAAATATCACGATATATAGTCTTTCAGGGATAAGGCAGCAAATATAGGATTCCATTAGAAACACTAGTAGTCTTATATCCATTGCCCTCCTTTTTCTGCTTGGACGTACCTGTAAGAAAGATAAAACACCTAAGAATTAGAAATAAAATTAAACTAATACAAATAGTTAAGCATTTTTTATCAAGAAATGAAACTTTTCTAAATTCACAAAGGACCATAACTCTAATAAATGTGTGTCTGTGTTATGGTACATTGTACTTGCACTACGTTATCAACATATGATGACAAATAATGGTTCATAGTTATACATTTGCAGGGTTCAAGCTGCAGCTCTCCATTAGGGAGCAGTTCAGTGATATTGAGGGAGAGGTTAAATTTGGTCCTAATTTTATACCTTCCTATATAATAAAACTTCTCCCTCAGCTCAAAACAGGGAGAAGTCAGCAGAGTTAGGGAAACTTTTTCTCCCAAATCTCCCTCTTGCTTGAGCCCTGCATTTGTATGTCAAAGGCTGTGATAGTTATAAAGAAATCTGAATCAGAAATAAACTTTTATAATAATATTACTTAAATGTTTGTCTTGTGGCCCTTTGCGTCTTTGTACGTGTATGTTTGTTGGTGTTTGAAATATATTCTGAAAGTGGGAAATCCTTCGAAAGCAAACGTAGCAATGCTAAAAGAGAAAATTGCAGACTTGGTTTTATTGAGTCTGTTCATAAGTAGTAATTAAAAGTGCAACACTACTCACGTCCCCTAGCACCGGCTAGGACAGCATTTTATATGATTTTTCAAAACTTATACCATCAAATCTAATGATCCCGAAGGACCAGAAAATACAACACTGAGAATAAAGTATGGGGTGACTTTTTACAGTCACCATATAAGCACTTAGTAAATATATTCTAAAAGTGGGAGATCCTTCGAAGTTTCATCTCATGTGTGTGTGATGTGTGTTGTTTGTGTGTTTGTGTGTGTATCCTACTCTATAAGACAAGAGGGTCATGAGGCCCTGAAGCGCTCACCTGAGATAAACCCAGGGGCGGGCCATTTTTTACCAAGAACTCATCATTTGTACAATATTGGTAGAGAACCACAAGGCAAAGCAGTATGCCATTAATTAAAGTTCTAAGCCTAACGGTTTCAGAGAAAAATAACATTTCATATTTTTCCCATGAAAAACTGATAAGCCCCAAGGCAGGGCCAAGTTTTGGACAGAGGCCAGGGTCGTAAGTTGAACATTCTTGGCAGAGGACCACAAGCCAAGCTACATATTTGTATAGGACCATTAGATCATGTTACATACCAAACATCAAAGGTCTAGGCCTTACAGTTTCAGAAGATTTTTAAAGATTTTCCTATGAAAAACTGATAAGCCCTTGGGCGGGGCCATTTTCGATCCAGGGTCAAAATTTGAACAATCTTTGTAGAGGACCATTAGACCATGCTACATGCCAAACATCAAAGGTCTATGCCTTACAGTTTCAGAGAAGAAGATTTTTAAAGAGTTTCCTATGAAAAACCGATAAGCCCTTGGGCGGGGCCATTTTTGGGTAGGGGTCATTATTTGAACAATCTTTGTAGAGGACCATAAGATCATGCTACATGCCAAATATCAAAAGTCTAGGCCTTACAGTTTCAGAGAAGAAGATTTTTAAAGATTTTCCTATGACAAACTGATAAGCCCTTGGGCGGGGCACATTTTTGGCCCGGAGTCATAATTTGAACAATCTTTGTAGAGGACCATAAGATCATGCTACATGCCAAATATCAAAAGTCTAGGCCTTACAGTTTTAGAGAAGAAGATTTTTAAAGATTTTCCTGATAAAGATTTTGATAAGCCCTAGGGCGGGGCCATTTTCGGCCCGGGGTCATAATGTGAATAATATTTCGTTCCCCCTAACCACTGATGCTTCTGACAAAATTTGGTTAAAATCGGGTCAGTAGTTTCAGAGGAGATGTCGTTTGAAAATGTGGACGGACGACGGACAACGGACGCCGGACGGATCGCGGCCAAAGGCTCAGGTGAGCTAAAAATCAGGTTCATTGGTCTACCTTCACGGAAAACAATAATCAGAGGTCCTGATACGATGCCTAATCCGAATTATTTTCAAGAATAGCTCTGTTATTTCTCCATCAAACCCTATACTGAGACAACTCTTTAAAACCGCCTTGAAGAAACAATTCCAAAGAGCGGTCACAGTATAGGGTTTGGAGGAGAAATTATGATTTTAGTAATTAGGTACATGCATATAATGTTCATTTTACTAAAAACAAAAGTTTTAAAGAGTCTAGTTAAAGGTAGACACAAAATGTATCCTGTCCATTTTTGGTTACTGAGCTGTTCAAAACCTTAAGTAGAAATATGAAAATTGTCATTTATAAAGAGGGTCTATATACATTGTCAATATTGAGGACATGGCCAAAGCCGTAAGATGCCATATGAAACTGATTCTTTATGTCTTGCTCATTATGTCTCCCCCCATATTTATATGGGGGAGACATATTGTTTTCGTGAGAGTTGTCTGTCTGTCCGTCTGTCCGTCTGTCTGTCACACTTTTTGTCCGGACGATTACTTCAATATGCCTGATGCCAGTTGATTGAAACTTCATATATGGAAAGAGCATAATGAGAGGAAGTGTCATGCACAAGGTCCATAACTCTGGCTTCACTAATATTGGAGTTATTGCCCTTTGTAAAAAAAAATCACACTTTTTTGTCCGGACGATAACTCCTATATGGCTCATGCCATTGGATTGAAACTTCATATATGGAAAGATCATGACGATAGGAAGTGTCATGCACAAGGTCCATAACTCTGGCTTCACTAATATTGGAGTTATTGCCCTTTGTAAAAAATATCATAATTTTTTGTCCGGACAATAACTTCAATATGCCTGATGCCAGTTGATTGAAACTTCATATATGGAAAGAGCATAATGAGAGGAAGTGTCATGCACAAGGTCCATAACTCTGGCTTCACTAATATAGGAGTTATTGCCCTTTGTAAAAAAAAATACTACTTTTTTGTCCGGACGATTACTTCAATATGCCTGATGCCAGTTGATTGAAACTTCATATTTGGAAAGATCATAACGAGAGGAAGTGTCATGCACAAGGTCCATAACTCTGGCTTCACTAATATTGGAGTTATTGCCCTTTGTAAAAAAATCACACTTTTTTGTCCGGACGATAACTCCTATATGGCTCATGCCATTGGATTGAAACTTCATATATGGAAAGATCATGACGATAGGAAGTGTCATGCACAAGGTCCATAACTCTGGCTTCACTAATATTGGAGTTATTGCCCTTTGTAAAAAATATCATAATTTTTTGTCCGGACAATAACTTCAATATGCCTGATGCCAGTTGATTGAAACTTCATAATATGGAAAGAGCATAATGAGAGGAAGTGTCATGCACAAGGTCCATAACTCTGGCTTCACTAATATAGGAGTTATTGCCCTTTGTAAAAAAAAATACTACTTTTTTGTCCGGACGATAACTTCTATATGGCTCTGGTCATTGGATTGAAACTTCATATATGGAAAGATCATAATGAGAGGAAGTGTCATGCACAAGGTCCATAACTCTGGCTTCACTAATATTGGAGTTATTGCCATTTGTAAAAAAAATCACAATTTTTTGTCCGGATGATTACTCCTATGTGACACATGCCATTGGAGTGAAACTTAATACATGGAACGATCATGATAAGAGAAAGTGTCATGTATAAGATCCTTAACTCGAGCTTCAATAAATTTAGAGTTATTGCCCCTTGTACATTTGTTTAATTCTTTCTTGTTCGGACGATAACTCCTACATGGCTCTTGCCATCGTATTGAAACTTCATACATGGAAAGAGCATGATGAGAGAAATAGTCATGAACAAGGGCCATAATTCTGGCTTCAATACTTTTGGAGTTATTGCCCTTTGTTACATTTTTTGGCCGATCAATAACTCCTGTTCGACTGATGCTATTGGAATGACATTTTATTTCTGGAAAGAGCATGATGAAAGTAAGTGTCATGCACAAGGGCCATAAATCTGGTATCAGTATTTTTGGAGTTATTAGCTGTTATCATTTTCTTCTTGAAAAATGTAGTGTGAAAAACGCAAAATGAGGGGAAGTATCATTCATCAAGACCATAACATTTTTAGTGATTTCCCTTTACATATTGTTTTTATTAGAGGGGAGACATCCGTTTTTTTGACAAAAACCTCTAGTTTTTTATCAGTAAGTCTTAACCCTTTCCCTGTTCAATGTTTATTCCAAATTTCAATACCTACTGAATATTCATTAACAAAATAGTTATAATGAAACATGAAAGGTGGACCATTGTAGCCATTTTAGAAACTAAAGTAACAGATATATCAAATGTCATTGGCAAACAGAGCAGATCCTGATCAGATGGCTCATCTACGAGCCGTATGATCTAGGTCTGACCTGTTTACAAATGTGGGAAAACACATTTATATCAGGGAAAGGGTTAAATGAAGAGGTGCCATATTCATAGATTATAATATAGATAAATCTTGAAAATTGTATTTATTATCAAACTGAGAGAAATGCCAATAGTTTTTATTGTACGACAGACCCCCAGCAAAGCTATTGAAAAAGTGTCCTGATAACGGTTGTAAGTGGACACTTTTGTACGCACGTGATTCTTGTGGTTAAAACCTATCTACCTAGGATTTGAATTGGGTGAACCAAGGGGAAAACATTTTGTACTCATTTGTGAAATATTCATTTTTATTCATTTTTAATCAAAATTAAAAGTCTACAACGTACTGTCGTACAAGTAAGACACATGTACTCATCTTACTACCAAAGTGTATTCTTACAACCATGTCGGCTACGCCTCGGACACTTGTCTGAGGTCATGCGAACAAACCGTCCTGATAACGGTTGTAAGAAGACACTTTTATAGTAAGACTCGTACTGTATCTATTACATAATCAACACCTGATGCTTTTAAGTTTGTCCGATACAGGTGAAAGACTTCCATTTTCCATTATAACTATTTTGTCCATGAGTATTCGGTAGGTTTTGAATTTTGGAATGAATGTAGAACAGGGAAAGGGTTAATAATTAACCATTGTTATCATTTAGGTTTAGTTGGTATGAGGAATTATTTATCTGGCAAAACTGATATATATAAACATCGGACTACACTCAAATCAACCTAAGTAAAACGCAATAATTCTAAAAATATAAGTTCATTTCATATATGAAGCAGTCTTACATGGTTCCACAGTAGGAAAACATCACGACTATATTTTTGTATTAATGAAAGTGAATGGCGCAGAGAAATTTCCACTGTGTCTAAGGTATTTAACCCTTCCCTGTTTCACATTCATGTAAGAAATAATTATATCATGAATGTTTATTAGCTCAATTTTTATAACTTTTCAAGGGTTTTATTTTTACTTTTTGACAAAGCCCATAGAATCAGATCTATATCATGTCTATTTTATGCAAACAGAGTAGAACCTGATCAGATGGTTTATAAGACCTATAGAACTGTCTGATCTGGGTCTACTTTGTTTGCAAATGTGTGGCAAAGGTGTTTATAAAGGAAAAGTATGACGACTATTTATTATGTTTCTGCCATTTCCTTTCAAAAAGCATGGACCACCATCCACAGGAAATGTGCAGGAATATTAATTACTTGGATTTTATAACAGCATTAACCATTTCCCAGTTTGAATATTTATGTAAGAAATAATGACACTATGAATATTAATTAGATTATTTTTATAATGGCATGTGAACATTTCGGGCAGAAACTGAAGAATGATATCTATGTCATATCATAAACAAACAGAGCAGACCCTGATCAGACGGCCCCTATAGGAGCTATCTGATTGGGGTCTACTCTATTTGCAAATGCGTGAACAGGTGTTTATATGAAAGGGAAAACACAATGGAATATTTAACTATGGCAGGACTGTATACCATAGTTTATATTTAGTTTATTTTGTATACAAAAAAGAGCACACCATGATCAGACAGCTTCTGTAGGAGCCATCTGATCTGGGTCTACTCTGCAAAGGCATCAAAAGTAAAGATTCCAAATGTGCTTTGGAAATATGTAGCAATGATCAGTCATATGCAACAAGCAAACCAATATAAACATGAATTACCCTTCAAGCATGTAACCCAAGTTTTCCTCTGTATGAGTTCCTGAATCTCTGGTAAAACCTCTGGAGTATCAAAATCACTTGTCTTCCTCTGCTGGGGCAATATGTCCAAGATCCTTTGTGGTTCTGTTATGAAGCTGTCATCTATTCCCTCGATCTTACTGCCAAATACCTAGCAGTCTGTAAAAGAATTCTTCTTTTCAAACAATGTTCTATACTTTATTCAGTATAATTCATTTGTTTTTCAACATCTATTTTGAATAATCTGGTAGACTTTGCTTTGGTGAGTTCTGGCATATTATTCAGTTGAAGGATCCAGATTAACTCATTCATGACTGTGTGAGAAACATTTAAATAAAGAAATTACATCCCCCAAACAAAGTGTATGTGTGGTGTGTGTATATGTGTGTGTGTGTGTGGGGGGGGGGGGGGGGCTTGCAGGGCTTTTTCGGTCGATTTTATAGCCGTTTATAGGCTATATTCCCAATGGCAAAACTATGTGTTTTTTTCACAATTTGAAGCATTTACTCCGTTTCTTATTCTTTTAATTATTATTCTTTCTTCCGATTCTTATTCTTAATTGCTCAAATTCTTCTGCCGTGAACTTGTCCATGGCTCAGTAAGCATTAATAGTCAAATCCTAATGAAACTTCACATGAACATTGCTGGTTATTTGCAGGTGTGCATTCAACTTTAGGTTCATTAAAATGTTGCCTTAGTAACCGAAAGGTGAGCTCTGCTTGGTGAAAATTTAGATAATGTTCAAGTTTGCTGAAAGTTGGTATGATTGGGTATTCACTGAATATTCAGGTATCCCAAACTCAATAGTAAGTGTTTAGAAAGAGTTAATTACCATGGTAATGGAGTGGTGGCCTCTGATTGGATGATATAAGATATTATTAGATTTCGCTAAAAATTGGTACACAAATACTTGAATTGCTCTGATCTAATATTTCGACCACTAAGGGCCTTTTTAAAAGATTATCATGATAATCTTTGTAAAGACCCTTAGTGGTCGAAATATTAGATCAGAGCAATGCAAGTATTTGTGTATTATTATATTAATTCCCTGGAATAGTTTCTTCATTGTAAAAATTGGTAAGTAGGGGTATATTGGTACTCTGAACTTAAAGGCAGATGTTTAAAAAGCGTTGGTTGCCATGGTAAACTTGTCATGTCCTGTGATTGGTGAACATTTAGATATTTTACTCATCAATACCTGTTGTCCATTTCATGGGGGGGGACATTTTGTAACAGATTCTATTACAATTATATAACTTGTTCACCACTCATTAGATGATTGCATGAACATTTATAATGTGACGATTATAAAACGAAATCTGTTCCATTTTATGTAAAGCAGGTAATATCCAAGATTTGCAATCTATCATATCCTTCAACAGTTCTATACTGATGGCAAAAGTTCTGGAACATTTTCTGCATCTTTCAATCGCAGTCTTTCCAAAATTTCACTGACTTTTCTATATCCTCATGTGTGTGTCCAAATCATAAGGAAAATTGCAGGCGCAAGTTCCAATGGTAGGATAGTAGGATAAAGTTTCAGTCAAAATTTGTGAAAAACTGAAGTATGAACAACATCGTTTCTACAGACCGACAACCTGATTCCAATAAATATATGAATGCCGAAGGGCGACAATGACTAATTTAGGACAATTGTAATAATTCAGTTTGGCATCTCTTTTCTCGTGAAAACAAGCTATAAATAATATCAACTATTTTATTTTTTATTTAGGTTTGAATTTTTATATGAAAATGATAAACAAAATACTTACATTTCTGGTAACACTATTTAGCAGGGTCTTCAAGAGAATGTTGGTCGTCAAATTTGAATCTTGTGCAAATTCATGGACACATTTGTCTTGAATTACTTGCCACCATGATTAATCATATGCCACTAACATCAGTCTTAAAGGTCTGCCGGATTAATGCCCTGAAAAATTACAATTTCATACATCAACATTTAAGAACAATGACGGTCCTATATTTTTAAAAAAGTTGTGAAGCAATTACTGGACTGATAGGCTCATCATATTTATTTTCACTTAGTATATAATTAAATTATAAATTAGCCCCATCCATAATGTCCATGTTCATGACAAATCATAATGGCACCATGCATATTTATGTAAGACATGTTTACAGTATGGCATATGAATTCAATAATTTTTGGCCATGATAGAAACTGTAGAATCAATGAATCATACATGTATATATATATATATATTACTGCATACGTAAAAAGAACAGATCCTGATCAGACAGTTCATGCCAGAGCCATCTGAGTTGGATCTACTCTATTTGCAAAGGTGCAGAAAGGTGGACTGAAGTAAAGGGTGTTAATAGTCACATATCGAATAGAAACCCCAATGCTTGTTGCACAGCATTTTAATTAGATAAAATCTCATATAACCAGTCTTGGTAAATTACGGAAACCAGTGCATTGATACATGAAAACTACGTGTAGACCCAGATCAGAGGGTTTCTAGGGGAGCCCTTTGTTATCTGACTCTGCACTGTTTGTCCATGTCAAATTACTATAGCAACTTATCCCCTTTTGTACTGAATCAGAATGGACTATTATATCATTCAACAATGAATGATGGAAATTCCACTTGAACAAGGCAGTCCAAAGGACAGCTATATCCCCCACCGCTGCCACCTAAATTAAGACATTGACCGTAAGGTGATACAATGGGTTTTAACGTGGTTGACATTCAACCTTCCAGTTGTTAAGAAAATAGGACGCGGAAACAAATATAATGGAAACTGAAGGTAAGAACACGACTTTCAAATGTGACCTTGACCTTGAGCCGACATGACTGCCACATGTGTACTGCACATCATCTCAATTCGGTTAATATTTGACTCAAGTTTTATGAAAATCCTTCAAACGGTTTAGAAGATATGGAGCGGACACGAAATTTAATGGAAATTGAAGATTAAATCACTTGGCCTTCAAATGTGACCTTGACCATGAGCCGACATGACTACCAGATATGTTCTGCACATTGTCTCAACGTGGTTAACATTTGAGGCAAGTTTCTTGAAAATCCTTCAAGGGGTATAGGAGATAACGAAACTATAATGAAAATTGAAGGTAAGAACACTTGATCTTCAAATGTGACCTTGACCTTGAGCCAACATGACTGCCACGTGGGTTCTGCACATCGTCTCAATTCATTTAATATTTGACTCAAGTTTTATGAAAATCCTTCAAAGGGTTTAGAAGATATGGAGCGGACACGAAACTGTAATGGCAACTGAAGGTTTAAACACTTGACCTTCAAATGTGACCTTGAACTTGAGCCGACATGATTGCCACATGTGTTCTGCACATCGTCTCAATTCATTTAATATTTGACTCAAGTTTTATAAAAATCCTTCAAAGGGTTTAGAAGATATGGAGCGGACACGAAACTGTAAAGGCAACTGAAGGTTTAAACACTTGACCTTCAAACGTGACCTTGAACTTGAGCCGACATGACTGCCACATGTGTTCTGCACATCGTCTTAATTTGGTTAACATTTGACTCAAGTTTTATGAAAATCCTTCAAAGAGTTCAGACGATATGGAGCGGACACAAAAATGCAATGGAAATTGAAGGTTAAAACCCTTGACCTTCAAATGTGACCTTGACCTGGAGCCGACATATCTGCCATATATGTTCTGCACATCGTCTCAACTTGGTTAACATTTGAGGCAAGTTTCTTGAAAATCCTTCAAGGGGTATAGGAGATATGGAGCGGACACGAAATTGTTACGGACAGACGGAGAGACAGACAGACAGACAGACAGACGAAGGCCATTCCTATAACCCCTTCCGCTATGCGGTGGGGGATAAAAATCGGTATCGAAATGTTAGTGTTTTCTAATTTTGATCTATCAAAACATTTTTAATTCTCACTAAATGGGTTTCAAAAGAAGAATTACAGGGTGTTTTTTTTCACTCTCTATAACAAGGCCCCTTCCCAATTGAAAATTTCTTTAATATCATGCAGTTTTCCCAAAAATCCAAACTTACACCAGCTTTTTTGTTTCCCAAACCAGCAATTTTAGCGATAATTCTTCCCAAAATTCGCAGGCTCAGGCCCCTTCCCAATTAAGAGAGAAAAAGCCCTGAATTATAAAGTTATACAGAAAACTGGACCTGCTTTTGTTATTTGATATCACAGGGAAAATCAATTTTGTACACAGTCGATATTGATAAATAACACTTATTTCAAAATCTAGTTTATAGTCCTTAATGGTCTCTTATTTCCAATTGCTAGTCATAGTTTTTTAATGTTTTTTGGAGAAAGTGTGGATAGACAGCTTTGAGGCAGCCACACTGTGCGGAGAGCAATCACAGTACTTCACCATCAGTGCATTTTGCTCAGATGAACTCATAAATTAATGATCATAAATATGCATCAATGGCACAAGTACAATCTACTTCATAGTATGGAGGACGATCAACGCCAAAATTGCATCATGCTTTGTGGCATTTCAGTTTGTTTCATGGTAAATGCATCATGCATTGTGGCATTTCAGTTTGCTCATGATAAATGCATCCTGCATTGTGGTATTGAACAGTTTGCTAAACCATTATTGCATGTCAAGATGGGAGTCCTTCTTACATTGAAGTTTCTTCAATAACACATGTCCCAACGACACACGACCCAATGCGGTAAGCTCATAGCAACAAACATATTTTAGCCGAACGCCGAAAGAATAATGCACTTCAGCCGAACTTGCGCTGCATATAAAACCAGATATTCAAACTATTGAAAGTACTGAGGATGGATTCGACGTAGATCGAATTAAATGTTTGGTTTGGTTTTTAAATGTTGTTTTGAGCGAAAAAAGAACATTATTGAGAAGTGTGTATATGGGGGTGGGTAATTATTTAAAAATGATGTTGCCTTTGGTGCAATTTTATTTCTTGCTTTTTTATGTCCGTCTGGTCAGGGTCTGTCGTGTTTGCTGATGATCTGTCATAGATATCATTTCGCATAGTTTGCCCTGATAAAACTCACGTGTCCATATGCTATTTTAACAATATATTTCAATGTCATTTTTTTCACATGAATATTAATTAAGTAAAGGGTCAACTGTGTAGTACCCTGATCGCCGATGTGTGATAGACCACGCGTGGCTCATTTACGGACCGTCTGATCCGGATCTGCTCTGATTGCTAATGGAATTTCATTCATCTGTTTATTTAGAATTTCTGAAATGACTGCAATGTTCCACCTTCCATTTATTGGTCCATAAATATTCTATATAGGTATTGGAATATAGAACAGGGAAATGGCTAAGATTATAAATATAAACATGTCTAATATATCATGAAATAGCATATATTTATTAGAATTATATTGGGTTTGAGAATTTCATTACATTACATTATTTTATATAGATCTACACAAGAAATCAATGTTCAGAAATTCAGTAATGTTGCGTCTGGATAATTAATAAATGTTGTCTGCTTCAATTTGTAGATTTATTCTTTATGGACACGCATTTGGACCCTGATAAAACTCCGAGAAACATGGCGTTTAATC
Source organism: Azorinus chamasolen (assembly GCA_963576725.1). Taxonomy (NCBI): domain Eukaryota; kingdom Metazoa; phylum Mollusca; class Bivalvia; order Cardiida; family Solecurtidae; genus Azorinus; species Azorinus chamasolen. Next base: position 39,341,660 of record OY755237.1, on the reverse strand, counting down.
TGGATCCAATCTGTTATCATAGATTAATTTACCACTAGCATCCAAATAGTTAATATAAAGCTATAGATCTTATATATAAAGTGTTGCACATAAAAAATGAAATGCATAAATGACATCTGACCCGATTCAGGTGGATGAACGTGCTATTAAAATCACATATTTGTGACGTCATTTACCAACGTTGTCATTGTTATAAATACGAGAAAATATGTTTTGCTCAATAGTCAATACTAGTTAAACTAAAATGACCTCTGCTTCAACTTTTAAAAAATGCAGTTAGATTGTAAACTAATTGAACCTGATGAGACTTTGAGTTATTAACGATATAGATCTAGATTAATATATTCTTTCTGAAATTCAACCAATTTCCCCAGGGAGAGGGTATACATACTAGTGTGCATGCTCTTATTTAGATTTACATTGTTAGATTCTATATGTTTTCATTTACATTTTCTTAAATTTTCTTCACTTGAGGTCCTCTACAAAAGTTACATAAATTATGCCCCTTGTGTCAAAATTGGTTCTCCCCAGGGACGGCTAGTTTTTTTTATTGAAGCACATAGTGAAAACTTTGAAAATCTTCTCCTCTGATGTCAGGGCTTTTCAGACCCTCTTGTTATTATTATACTTCTCCCAGCAGGTGACACATGTGTTCCTTTGAACATTCTTGTTTATAATGTATAAAGGAATTAGTATACCAGTTTTTTTGTCACCTGCTGAGAGACAGCGTGTCAGACAGGGGTCACTTTTCCGTCGTCTGTATGACCGTCCGTCCGTCTGATTAGTTGGACATGAAAAGACAACGCAATAAAATTGCACCAAAAGTAACATCCTTTAACCCTTGAGTTTGGCAGCGAAAGGGTTAACCCCCCCCCCCCCCTTCCCCCATAATATTCTTTTTAAATTAAATGTGATGTCATCAACTTAAAATTATATTATTTATTTTAAACAACAACATCACCCTTTTCCCATAATTCTGTTTAAAATTAAATATGATGCCATCAGTTTAAAGTTCTATTTATAATTAATTTAACACAGATACACGTGGCCTATCACACATCGGCGATCATGGTACTGCACAGTTGACACATTCCTCATTGAATATTCATGTGAAAAATAATGACATCGCGAATATTAATTATATTGTTAAAATAAAACATGGACACAGGAATTCGCTATCATGGCAGATTTTGTAGAATCATATCTATAATGATAGATCATTAGCAAACAGGGCAGACCCCCCCCCCCCCCCACACACACACACACACTAATGTAATGGATCAGGAACCGTTCTATTTCTTTGTCTTCAGCGTTTTCGAAATCCTTCTATTTCATTCTTTATCTATGTATTCGGCAAATCACTTCAGCGTTTTAGTCCGTGACTCTTAATTGTCTGCTAGAGTACGAAAAAGGCCGGGGCCGAACGTAACGACGTTGGACCTACGCACCACGAATCAAGCATCAAGAATCAATCGCTAAGCAAATAGCACAAAGAATATGCTTCAAAGAAATTTAAACAATGATATACATCATTTGACGTTTATAATAAATCAATAAATAAGTTTAAAGAATGTTGAATGTCGGATCGAGGAAGAAACTTCAAAGAAAGAAGAAAGCACATCGTGACATGCAATAATCATTTAGCATAATGCATTTACCATGAAGCAAGTTGAAATGCCACAAAGCGTGATGCATTTTTGGCGTTGATCGTCAACCATATCATAGTCTTATTAATAGATATACACACCTTTGCAAACAGAGACTGAGAACTCAGTCTTCTGTATAAGACCAGTCTTATTCCTTTACTCAATAAATACATATTTCTATATGCCTTTGCAAACAGAGTAGACCAAGGCCAGATGGCTCATGTAGAAGCCATCTGATCAGGGTCTGCTCTGTTTGCTTATAAATGAAACAATAATATGAGCTTAGTTTCTGCTACGGTCAAGCATTCCTTTGTTAATGAATTGTGCAATTATGAAAAAATAATCTAATTAATATTTATGAGTGACAATCATTATTTCTTACAGGAATATTCATGGAGTAGTGGTTTAAAGGGGTCTGCTTTGTTGGCTGATAAAACAAAATGACATTTACAAAACACCAGCTAATCATTATTGATAATATAAGTTATTATTTCTATGCTAACATTCACTGAAAATCAGAAAGGAAATTAACTCATTCCCTCATAGGCTATTTTAGACCCAATTTAACCTCTTTTGAATCTATCGAAAAGGTGCATTAACTGCAGAAAAGAAAGAAATTAAAATTATGTAGTTTTGAAACCATATTGTACGTGGTAAATAGATGGTAAATATCGTCGCTGAAGAGGAAAGAAAATGTAGAACAAACATACTCACAGTCTCTATATATTTAAACCTACTTTTGTTTTCTCTCTATATTCATCGATTTAAAAAAAGTAATTTAACACAAAACCTATACGTTTGAAACTTTTTTAAGACCAGTTTCTTTCAAATGGTGGGCACTCTATGACTTTAACAACATTTGTTCGATCTCATGACGTCCATGATTGAATATTGATTAGATTATTTTTATAATGGTGCATGCATGACGTATGAATTAACCCAATTAAGGCATTATGGCTCAGACAGAAACTGTAGAACCATGCAGATCGATCTATATATTTTTATACCATAAGCAAACAAAGCGGACCCTGATCAGACAGCACCTACATGAGCCGTCTGATCTGGGTCTACTCTATTTGTAAATGCGTGAAAATGTGTTTATTTATAAATACGAAGGAAAGTCAAAGGGTTAACAATTAGAATAGCAGTCTGGAATGAACGATTGGTGTAAAGCTGATAATTCCTTAGTAAAACATTTAACCCTTTCCATCAAATTAACGCCTTTTCATGCAGTTGCAAACACTGATGTAGAACCAGAACTGGTCCTACATATTTGAATGACCTCTGGCCTTGAAGAATGACCTTGACATGTCACCCCTCAAACTGTGCGACTTTACGAGATACATATGCATGCCAAATATGAACAGAAATATCTGTAGGCCTACTGGTTCAAAAGTTAAGACCAATGTTAACCCTTTCCCTCATATAAACGTGTTTTCGCGCATTTTGCAAACAGAGTAGACCCAGATCAGACGGCTCCTAGAGGAGCCGTCTGATCAGGGTCTACTCTGTTTGCTAATAGAATTTGATAGATCCGTTAATTTGCTTTCTAAAATATCAACAATGTTCCACCTTCCATATTTCTTTATAACTTTTTTGTTAATGAATATTCAGTAGGTATCGAGATTTGGCCTAAATACAGAACAGGAAAAGACAGAGAGTACAAACACAATACCCCCCCCCCACACACACACACACACACACCCCACACACACCAGGGCTTTTTTCATCAAGGGGGGAAGGGGCCTGGCCTCTACTTTTAGGGGGAAATAGTAAAGTATTTTGATATAGGGGAAACAAATTGCTAATGTAAAGTCAGTGTTTGGGGTAAAGTGCATGATTTTGAAGAAATTTTCTGAGGGGAAGGGGCCTTTAAACGGCCCCTACTATAGAAGGGAAAATAAGCCCTGCACACACGCCCGGGTCTGACGGAAGATCTATTACATTAATTTCAACAAAACACAGTAGAGCCTGATTAGACTGCTCCTACACTATCCCCTGATGAGGATCTACTCTTTGTATCGTTAAACTCATTTTTATGAGAGAAGACCTTTTAGGGTTACACAACAGTATGTTCTGTTCGCCTACGAAGAAATTGCATTTAAATTTTACCTTGTATACATGCAGTGTTTCTGTAAAATCCGTATTTTATATGCATATACTATCAAGGCCCAACAATTCCACCATTACTGTTATATGCAAACTTTCTTATGACGTCACTTTAAATAGCCGTTCTCGTGCTCTTTGTGTGTATACATGTACGCTGGTCCTATAAATAAGACCTGGCGTTGCTATTTCACATTTATACATTTTCTAGTTACATGCACGATAAATAATTATAAAATAAGGGGCATGTAGATACCTCTAAATGTTTGGACTAACATGTACGCGTGTGTTTTCTTATTCAGACATATGTATGTATGTCTTATTTCATTGCACACAGTGCAGGACCAGTCACAATGTCTGAACGTCTTCTGATCAGGATCTGCACTGTTTGACATTCATCATAATCTCTAATAGAGTTTGGCAAAACAATTATTTGACCAACAAGTGAAACGGACACAGGTGCCTGGCTCATGAAATATGCCTATTTAGAATAAGTTGAAATGTCCATAAATTGCGTTACATGAGGAAATTTAGTGTGTGTTAATATTTGGATTTAAGGATGAGTAGCAAGTAGAAATCTACCCGACCCTTATCCAAACCATCTAATCAATAATTATGAATACAGGTACTTAATTATCATTTACCTCCTTGATTTGACCAATAATTAAGATGTAATTTTGAATGGATGTTTTTTTTTAAATAGATCTATATATAAAACCAATAACAAGATCTAGATCGCAATAATAATTATTGTCACGCCACGAATTTATCATTCGAAAATATTTAGCTGTTTTATAACTTGAGTAGAGCTAGATCTTGATATAATTTATGTTGTAATACATAGGCTAGGCCTATACAAAAACCCATTTCATTAACAGACGATTTTTGACGCAAAAAAATTGCAAACATATAGTACACCTAGATCATACAGGGGTAGATCCAGTTTGATCAGAGCCTGCTCTGATTGCTAATTATAGATCTAAATGGAACTATAAGGCCTACATGTAGATTTGTTGCTACATTTCAGAGACGTACATAGATCTACATACATAAACATTATGTAGATCTATTATCATCTATATGTCTATGTGTTCTTTATAAAAAAATAAAAAATCAGCTAAATTAAATGTTCATGAAGTCATTAGAATTCACAGTATATTAATGTAATTGCCTAACCCAAATAAGGCCTATAAGTTATGCTTTCGGTTCCATCAATTTGTCCACTTCAAAGAGCCGACATCGTTTCTGCTGTTCATTTTCATCATCTCAGGGATGTTGGGTGGTATCTGTAGATCGATATATTTAAGATAATATATATCAAAGTCAATATTTAACTGAAAAATAAACTTCAATGTAATTTGGTCATATCACGAGTATTTATTTATTACTAAATTACCAGTTAGCTATATAGACAAAATAATAGATTATATTACCTCAATATGTAATGTGGACTCGTCCAAATAGACCGACCACCGACTGTGAAGCGTGTGAGTGTCCGTTCTTATCGGAACTTGGGTTTATGCGCGAAAGAAGTAGAAATTATTTTATAAAGGAAACCAAAACAACAACATTTCTAATAACAAATAACAATAACAAATAACAAAAAAGATGGACAATTCGAGAAGACAATGACAAGATTGCGTCTTGTAATGGATGGCAAAGCGTACGGTTGACCTGAAAATGCGACGAGAGACAGGTGAGTATAGATTTTAACTTTGTTTCAGTTGTAATTAACCGGGGTAGCAACAGTAAAGAACTGATGACCGCGTTTCAATGCCGTACTTCATATTTAATTAGATATCTGATGTGTTCGTTATTATGTAGTTCATATTGTTGGAACAATACGCTGGATACGCTCAAAATTAGTACGAGACAACTGTGTCTTCAAAATGCGTACAGGACTTACATTGAATCATACAGACGATATAGAATAGTTAAGAGAGAGAGAGGGGGGGGGGAGAGAAGACAGAGAGAGAGATTTTTTCTAAACCTTTTAGAGTACATTAAAAGGGGGTACACCCAAAAGCCCCCCCCCCCCTTATCAAAAGCCCTCATGGAAAGGAACGATACAAACAGTTACAGTGAACACAGTGTAGATCCATATCACCAGGTTCCCATTGAACACAGTGTATATCCATATCACAATATTCCCATTGAACACAGTGAAGATCTATATCACAATGTTCCCTATGGAGCCTTAAGGCTTGGATCTACACTGTTTGTCTATGCGCTGAACACATTCTGAATACAGTACAACTCCACTAAAAACACTTAGCACCCGTATGTCCTTCTCGATTTACATTGAACACACTGTAGATCCATATCGCAAGGTTCCCTATGGAGCATTTTGGTTTGGATCTACACTGTTTGTGGGTGGCTTTTGTCAGGTGGAGCTTTTGTACATGCAACTCCTCTAAAAGCACTTAGCACCCGTATGTCCTTCTCTATTTACATTGAACACAGTGTAGATCCATATCACAAGGTTCCTTATGGAGCCTTGAGGCTTGGGTCTACACTGTTTGTCTATGTGCTGAACACATTCTGAATACAGTACAACTCCACTAAAAGCACTTAGCACCCGTATGTCCTTCTCTATTTGCATTGAACACAGTGTAGATCCAAATCGCAAGGTTCCCTATGGAGCATTTTGGAAATGTGTCGTATACCATTGCAATTGTGTAGATGTAGACCCAGATCGGCTAGCCTCCCGTCGCATCTGATCATTTTGAGGTCTTCATTGTTAAACATTCATCGGCATCGGCAGTAATTTGTTCGCTATTTTTCCATGAACGTAAATCTACATCGGATACACTATCATAGATTCAATGATAATCGGGTCTGATTTAGGTCTACACTAACATATTATATAATGGCAATCAATTTTAAAACGTCAATTACATATCAGTCGGAAATTACCGCCTAATTCCGGCTATGCAACGTACATCACCGACCGTGAACAATCAGAATTTTCGTCAAATTCCGACTTTTGTCGGCACATGACAAAAGAAAAAAAAATAAGAAAGGATCGTTCTGATTAGCCAAAACGACATAGGTCGTCCAATAGAAACCCGCGTTGTAGAAGAGTTATAAATCAATCTTTGTACAAAATGCCATGGTTGAATTAACGTAGGGAACAGGACCTTCATGAAGTATATATTATTAGTATTGTGTCCTTTGGATACCGTGTAAAGCAAGTGACAGTATAATTGATTGAAGGTATGACTCATCGACAAACAAGATTCGTGTGAAAGGACTGAAAACCGAACGCATGAGATTTCGGTCTTGAGCTTAAACAAAAGACATTTGCGCTCAGCCTCTGGACAGAACATTGAAGATGAAACACAGCAGAAATAATTATATGTAAATATATGATATTCATCCCACTGTCTGGCATACTCCGACATGTTTCTTTGCAAACTTGTAATATGATTTTCATCGCTAAGTTTACGGTGATACTAAAGTTTAAAACAGAGTTCATATGTCCATTGCAATTTGTTATAGCAAACATTTTTGGGTGTTTATTTTGACTGTCAGAGTGTCAGTCAAGTTGAACATATATCATTATATGCTTGGAGAACATCTTTTTTGCTAGTGTTTCTGTTATTCTTGGTCATAATGGTTTTTCATCATTAATGAACAATTCACACATGTGATGAGTATCACTAATCATGGATCGAACCAACTCAGAATGGATCAGACAAAATGGAATCAATTCGGTGGTAGCAGGAAATGAAGAATCATTGAATCGGACCAATTTGACCTGATCAGACTGAATCCATTGTAATGTTTGCCTATTCGGACCTATTCAGACTGAATCAGACCTGTTTTAACTTTTAGAATTGATCAAACGAATCAGGGTCAAGTCGGCCTCGGGCCAATTCTACCTGGGTCAATTCGGCCGGGTCAGCTCGGCCTGTTTTGTGGTGGGTCAACTCGGCCCGTCGCAGTCTGGTCAACTCGGCCCTTTCCCGACCGTCAATTAAAGTTTATAAACTGCAGCAAAAATTGAAGCTCCTGATCATCATCACAAGCTTCATCTGTAGGCAAGAGTAAATAACTCTGTCAAGCATTTTGTAAGAAGTATGACCCTTTTTAATTTATAATGTTTGGTTAAAGTTTTTGTTAAAGTCCACTTATTTACATAACCCTTTAAAATAAAGCAGAAACTTGGAACACTTGTATACCATCACATGCTTCATCTGTTTAAAAAAGCCGGGACATATGGAATGAGGATGTCTGTCCATCTGTCTGTCTGTAACATCTCTAACTCAAATTCTACTTGGTGGATCCTTCTCAAATTACACCACAATTTTATCTAGACATGCTACAGTAGCATATGTGTGTCCCGGTATGTATATCAAAAGTCAAGGTAGTACAATTAGACTTAGAATTTGCATTTAGCATTTGCGTTTAGCAGATATGTTAACCTCAGTTTATGCTGAACAAATCTTTGACGGGCATACATGTTATTATATCCACTGGCACTCTTGATATATTTGCAATAACAATGGAATTTTCCCCTTTTTTAGGGCACATAAGTCAACTTTTTTTTAAAGATGCATCACATTGAGAGGAAGTGCAATGTTTAATAATCATATTATGATATGGTGTGTATGTCATGCATTACAAGTTTGACTATCTACGCTTGGTACATATTTCTTTTCTTTATCTTTCAGGTACCTACAAAGTGTAGTTGCGTCCATCGAGGGTGTAGCAGAAGCCAACAACAAATTGATGCTGTCAGATATCAAAACTAATGACTAAAGCTAAAAACATACATAATGAGGATAATATTCCAAAAAGGGAATTAATTTAATACATAAATAGATCTGATCTAATATGATGGTCGAAATATTAGATCAAAGCTATATTTTGTATTGATGTAAAAAATACATGTATGTATAAACTTGGGCATCTTTGGTTAACCCTTTACCTGTTCAATATTCATGTAAGAACAAATGGCATCATGCATATTAATTAGATTATTGTTTTAAAACGGCGTATGAACACGGATATAGATAGATACTGTAGAATCAGATCTATATTCTACCAGTATCATAAGCAAACAGAGCAGACCCTGATCAGATGACTCCTATAGGGCTCATCTGATCTGGATCTACTTTGTTTGCAGAATTAAGATTATCCATGGTGATGAGTGGTGGTCTCTGCATGATTTGTCACAATTTAGATATCATTTGTATTTTCTAAAACTTGATTAGTAGAATTATATGAGTTCAAAGAATGGATTTCATAACAATTAGATATTAAAGTTGAATATTCCTGTACCATTCTTAATGTTTATTATGTACCATTCTTAATGTTTACAATAATAAATGTTGAATGAATAAACTGCCATTGTTCTCATATTTCCCCATGAAATGAATTGTTCAGCCACTTGTTGTTGCTATTTATTAGAATCTAGTGTTATATTTGTACAGTGTCACTGTACAAACATAACAATAGATTCTAATAATTAGCAACTACAATGAGTGTGTTAATGTGATTGAACCAGTTTAGCAAGCCAAGCACTAAAACCAAGCCTGCCAATCAATGATACTTTGTTTAACCGGCTAAACATTGTGATCGAAATTGTTCGGCCAGCTTATCAAAGCTGAACTGCTTGCAAATAATTTTTTTGGCTGGTTGAACATTGCTTATACTGACTGAACCTGTTCAGCCAGCCGAACTATGATACTTATATTTTTTTAAACTGAAGTTTTTCGGCCAGCTTAACAAAGCTAACTGCTTTTCAGATATTTTGTTCAGAGACTGATACTTTGTTTAACCTGCTGAACATTTTGTAATTGTGATTAAAGTTGTTCGCCAGTTTAACAAAGCCAACTGCTTTTCAAATATTTTATTCGGCTGGCCGAACATTGCTGCTGCTGATTGAATTTGTTCGGCCTGCCAGACACTGATATTTTGTTCAGCCAGCCGAACATTTTGTAACTGTGGATGAAGTTGTAAGGCCAGCTTAACAAAGCCAACTGCTTTTCAAATATTTTGTTCATCTGGCCGAACATTGCTGGCGCTGATTGAATTTGTTCGGCCAGCCGAACACTGATATTTTGTTCAGCCAGCCGAACATTTTGTAACTGTGGTTGAAGTTGTTCGGGGAGCTTAAAAAATCCAACTGCTTTTCAAATATTTTGTTAGGCTGGCCGAACATTGCTGGTGCTGATTGAATTGGTTCGGCCAGCTGAACATTTTGTAACTGGTTGAAGTTGTTCGGCCAGCTTAACAAAACCAACTGCCTTTCAAATATTTTGTAAGGCTGGCCGAACATTGCTGGTGCTGATTGAATTGGTTCGGCCAGCCGCACATTTTGTAACTGGTTGAAGTTGTTCGGCCAGCTTAACAAAGACAACTGCTTTTCAAATATTTTGTTATGCTGGCTGAACATTGCTGGTGCTGATTGAATTTGTCCGGCCAGCCGAACACTGATATTTTGTTCGGCCAGCCGAACATTTGGTAACTATGGTTGAAGTTGTTCGGCCAGCTTAACAAAGCCAACTGCTTTTCAAATAATTTGTTAGGCTGGCTGAACATTGCTGGTGCTGATTGAATTTGTTCGGCCAGCCGAACACTGATATCTTGTTCAGCCAGCCGAACATTTTGTAACAGTCGTTGAAGTTGTTGTGGGAGCTTAACAAATCCAACTGCTTTTCAAATATTTTGTTCGGCTGGCCGAACATTGCTGGTGCTGATTGAATTTGTTCGGCAAGCTGAACATTTTGTAACTGGTTGAAGTTGTTCGGCCAGCTTAACAAAACCAACTGCCTTTCAAATATTTTGTTAGGCTGGCCGAACATTGCTGGTGCTGATTGAATTGGTTCGGCCAGCCGAACATTTTGCAACTGATTGAAGTTGTTCGGCCAGCTTAATAAAGACAACTGCTTTTCAAATAATTTGTTAGGCTGGCTGAACATTGCTGGTGCTGATTGAATTTGTTCGGCCAGCCGAACACTGATATTTTGTTCGGCCAGCCAAACATTTAGGTAAAAATGTGTAAATTAAACCTGAAAATATTCTCAGTTTTGTTTTCAAATTAACTCAAAGTCACAGTTTTTAGGCCTAATTTTTATTAAAAATATGCAGAAAAGCTGTCTAAAAAGAGGGACCGTGTGGACAGTCCCTTTTTAAAAAAGACTGCACTTGACGTCAAAATGATGGTTTTACACTATTCGAATGATGGGCAATGGAACTAGCGGCTAGTTTTCACTTTACCGGTACCTGTACCCTACGGTACATGTGCGTAAATCTGAATCGAATCGGGAGATTGTGGTTGGGAACTCGGTACGTCTACGAGCATTTTGACAACATTTGCAGCATCGGAGCAGAATAAAACCTTCGCCACGTATCCGGGTTCTGTTGCTTTAGATTTAGAACAATTATATTGGCAGCGGGCATATATCGGTTATAAGCCCATTGCTAGGTCCGTATATGCCCGCTCGGGCAATACGACTCAATTTTTTCGACTGATATAGGACCATTTTGAGTGTAAATATGGTACTATTTATAGTAACAAAAGTAATAATAATAGCTATAGTACTTATTGTTTACGACAAATAAACAACGGCTGCTATTCAACGCTCGTGTAGTCTGCTGTATAAACTGTAGAAACTGACAGCTGTTTGAATGGCGTATTTCTTTTTATCTGAGTGGCAAAATGTTTTGAATCTGAAAAGACGCGGGGCCGGATAACTCGGTGTATGATCAGTCCCTAACTGCTTGTACTGGCAATAATTGTTTTAGCACAAATGCGTTTGTATGTGGATTTGCCTGCTTGACTTTACTTCTGTTTCATATATAAGAAAAAGAATATATTACCCACTGTGCTTTGCAGTGTATTACTGCGTACAACTGGTTTGTTGATTCGGTGACGTGCGTGTTGTCACTGTAGTCTAATAGTGATAAGGTATGCAATTCATGCGAACCCTTCCGACCCTCTACGATTGTCAATAATCGGTTTTAAGTATTTGCTCCGTAAAGCCTTATCTAGAGTTGCAGTATATGCGTTAAAATGCCAAACACTACATAATTTATTAACTATCAATACCCAAATGTTCACTTTATATTAAAAAATAATCACCTAAATGTTCGTTGGTACACTGTTTTCAACTTGTTCAACTTGAGCATTAACCCTTTCCGTCATATTGACGACTTTTGACGACTCTGTAAAAGCCGCATTGTGAAACCATTGTGATAAATAGAGCATTTGCTCCTATAGGAGCAAATACTCTATTTATCACAATGGTTTCAAACTACAACATTCTAAAATTTTCCTTTCCTCTAGTTAATGCTCCTTTTCGGTAGATTTATTCAAAGAGGTTGTATCTAAAATAGCCTATGGGGAATGGGTTAAGACTATGACGAAGTTCTGTATGACGACAAACGTCTCCAAAATACATTTCTGAAACAGTTTAATGTATGCGAGACGCGCCGTATAGCATACATACTTAATTCGCTGGTGTGTCATTTGACAGCCCATGGTCAATTTTTAGCGGTGTACATTAGGCCATATATATTTCTCTAAGACTTCTTTTTGTGCCATATGCTGTAGGCAAGGGGGACACCTAGGGATTACATATTCTGTTTGTTCATACGCCTGCCCGTCCGTCCGTTCGTCCGTACATGCGTCCGTAAGAACAAGTTTTTTGCGTTTAGGTTAGTTGTGGACAAAGTATTGCGGATACAGTCACGCCGCTTCCATGCTGATGTTCAGTATGTTATTGACCTTGATCTTTGGCACCTGAACTCGGTGACATAGGAAATATTTTGGGTCGATGTCAGTAATGAACTAAGTACTGAAGCTACAGTCACGCAACTTTACATACTGATGCGTGCGTCATGTTACATCATAGTTTTATGACATTGACCTTTGACCTTGACCATTGACATTGGTTATGTTTTGCATTCAGTCAGTGTTGGAATAATATAGTGTTTTGCATTTATGCTCAAGTATACAGCGGGATATCCTTGTTACATACATTTCTAGTTTGGCTATAACTCTTTTTCTGCAGATGCTTTTCCTTTACAAATGTATATGGGAAGAGTTTTCTGTATAGCATATGATAGGTGTTTTCAGAGGAACAGCTCATTGATAAGAGGTGGTTATATGGTTGGTTATGTGAGTACTGGCACAACAGATCGTGTCTACAGAGTTATTGGATCAAACAAAAGATCCAACAAGACCCATTCCATGATGATTTTTAAAACAGTTCGTGGCTTAAAACATACGAGTAGTTGTTTAATTCCTCATTCATTATCGGACATTGAACTATTCGTGGTGTATGTTGTTTGACACTCGAATTACGTTGTTTTAAACATTCAGAACAATCATTACAACTTAGAATTAGACAGAGTTCATATAATATTCCACCAGCTGCATGAAGCAAGAATCAAAAGTCGTTCCATTTATTCCTATTTTGATTGCCGAACATTGCAGACCCAGATCGCTGAATCATGAGAGCCCCGCCTGAGTATTTGACCTAATAACACTATATCGTGATACTGAAAACACCGAAGATCTGCATCACTGCAGTTACGAAATTGAAAGCAGCTTAGTCTCTGTGCTTAGATGAAGATTTTTTTTACTGTGTGACTACTCTGAAAAGTGTTCAACGATAAGCGAAGGTAAAGGCTGGACGATTACATGCTTTCAAAAATGTTTCTGTGGCTGTGGGCTCTGAAACAAAATGGAAGAGACATTGGCCAGATTAGTTGCCTCTGCTGAAATCATGATAAGCTGGATGATTTCCATATTGAGTGAGCAGGAGTCATATTTCCATAGTCAGTAATGCGTGAAAATCAAATTTGTGTTTTTTCTCTTCTTGTAAATAAACACCTAAAACATGCTGCCTTCAATAGGTTAAACTAACATTATTTATTAATATATAAAATGTTCGTAACTTACTCTGGCAGTAAATTTATAAATAAACAGACTGTGTTTGTGAAACAATGACCCCTGATGTGACCATTACCTCTAAATGACAGTGCCAGGTACACATGCGGTGGCATATCAAGTCAATATCACCTAATAGAGTGGACAATAGAGTATCCGACGGTTATGGGGATTGACGGAAACGGTTTGTGCCCCTTTAAAGAGGAAATCCCAACAATGAACTTAACTATGGGCTATAATTGGACGCCCTAGAGAGAGGGGGGGGGATACAGAGAAACCAGGGCATGATGTCCTACTATTATGATCGACAGAGTTACTCCGATTCCTTTTAAATGCCCACTGATACATCGGATCTCGGTTTATAGTCTCGTACGAAGGACTTGGTCCGACGGGGGATCAAACCCGGGACCTCTGGTGATCAAATGTGTCAGATGGTCAGTAAATATCCTATGTTCTCAGCAGGGGACAATAATCAGTGGTCACATAACTGCAATCTATTACAAGTTTTTATCAACAAAATTATGCATTATTACGTAACAGTGTTATACATGTACTTCTATTAAGACATAAAACCACTACAACAACAATTACTGCTACTACTAGAACTGCCAATACTGCTGTTACTACTACTATGACGACGAACTACTACTACTTCTACTACTACGTTAAAGAAATCCGTTTCAGAATATATTTATTTTGTATTTAATTGCAATTATACATATCAGACTGAAAGATGACAATGGATGTGTTGAGTAATTTAATAATATAAACGTTTACATACGTTACTTGATAGTTTCTATGTGGTAATAATAATAATAAATGACATACTGTATATGTATATAGTTATATAAGTACATTTACTTCGACCAAAGCCCCCGAGTACGGATAAAACGACAATGTAATTATTTAAATATATTGCTCTACGACGGTTGTGTGTATCTGTGCAAGTCACCTGAAGGTCGTATAAATGTCGTCTAAAGGTTTTAAAAGTGCGTTCATGATATGAGATAATTAATATACTACTACATGTACTTCTACTACTACAACCACTACTACTACTACTACTACTACTACTACTACTACTACTACAACCACTACTACTACTACTACTACTACTACTACTACTACTACTACTACTACTACTACTTCTACTTCTACTACTGCGTATTACTACTACATGTACTACATTGTACTATTAGTGCGAATTTTCTTCTTCAGTAACAACTACTGACACTACTGTCACTGTTTCTTCTATCGCAGCTGCTATTGATGAAAATATAATGTTAACACCCGTACTAACAAAGTACAACATGATCAAGTAGCTGCTATAGAAGGCGAATAATCGGAGTGACTTTGTTTGCTCATGGAATACTACATCATTCACAAGTCAGTACATATATTATAGGGGGTACGGACTAAACTCTATGCGGACAAAACCCCATTAGGACATACCCCCATAGGATATAACCCCATAGGACATAACCAAATTGCCAAATGTGGGAACACGTTAACATAATTGGGTTATAAATCAGCTTTTAGAAAATTTGAAGAATAAACCCTCACTAAGAATATAAATTCAAAGCAAGATTTTACAATAGACATGGATTGCCTAAATGGAGCGCTGGCTTTGAGATCAGACAGTCGATTGTTCGATAAGGTGTGCGGTAAAAATACCACAGGTAAAAATGCCCCAGGTAAATATGCCATAGGTAAAAATGCCTTAGGTAAAAATGCCACAGGTAAAGTGGTAAAAATACCTTAGGTAATAACGCCAGAGGTAAAATGCCATAGGTAAAAATGCCACAGGTATAAAAAATTAATAACACTCGCCGTCCGTCGTCTGTCCGACCAACTTTGTTTCAAACGACATCTCCTCTGAAACTAGTGAATTGGTGTTGATGACATTATGCATGGATATCGCCGATTTGTTTTCGAGAAAAACTAAACAATTCGGCGACATAACTTGAATAACCTTTTCCCTGTTCCATGTTTTTTCCAAATTTCAATACCTTCTTAATATGCATGGACAAAGTAGTTATAATTAAGTATTGAAGGTGGAATATTGTAGCCATTTCAGAAAGTAAAGAAACAGATCTATCAAGGTCTATAAGCAAACAGAGCAGACCCTGATCAGACGGCTCCTATAGGAGTCGTCTGATCTGGGTCTACTCTGTTTGCAAATGCTTGAAAACACGTTTATATGAGGGAAAGAGATAAACACCCCATGGTGCTTGGTATGCATCTGAAACTGTAGACACGCACCACCAAATATATGCAAATAACACATGCGGGGTGGGGAACATGTCGGAACTTTCGATGTACTTTTGATTTGTCTGTCGTTTGAACCACAGAATGACACACTCTGTGAATAGTTCTGTGGGAGTAATCTAAATGTTATGAAACAAATCGCTAAACTCCACGTGTTTTCAAATATTCACCATCTGTTCTTAAATACTATACACGGATAACGACAAGACTTAAATTCATAAAACATTCAACCACTGGCTTTCGTCTACATCCTATATACATATATTAATCTAAGTAACACGCGTCATCTAAATGGCGACCACCTTGTGTGTCAGTATCCCATTGATATAAGTCACTGAGTTTGAAATTACTATTAAACACTTATTCTAACTGTAGGTGTTAAAAATCTAAGACTTCATGCAATTTTAGTGGTTGTCATTCCTTCACTAGCAAGTTGTAATCAGCTGTCCATTTATCTTTAATCGTTCTTGTCTTAATTCAGGGGAAAGTGTACTTCATGTGAGACCTTCTGCATAAATTGGTTCTGAGTTAAACAGCCGACTCTCGCGTTCTTAACACAGGTCAGACCGTCAGACTGTAAATCAAATGGAACATGAACGTTCACAGTTGTTCAAATGTAAATTTTCACATGATGTTTACTGCATGAATGATGTACACGTCAAGGTAGAATGTGGGGATATAGTAATTTAACCATTAACCCTTTCGCTGCCAATGCCGGATCTGTGATTACCTATGCAAACAGTTTGGATCTAGATGAGACGCCGAATAACTCAGCGTCTCATCAGGATCCAAACTGTTTGTTACTGTTACAATGTTTTTGAAACAAAAATGAAGAAAATCAAAAGAATGAAAATTTGTAGCAGACGACATAGTTAGCAGACGACAGAGTTTGGCAGCGAAAGGGTTAAATGTGTGATGGGGAGGCTCGTTGCAATAAACCACGCACGATACGGCTAATCGTATACTGATTACTTAATTAGTAGCCTTGCTAACACCTTTATAAGGTGACCACGCACGTGCAAACACGGCGTATGTTTGTTACAGAAACAGTTAACTTCACTTAGAATACGGAATTGTATGTTATATGCCAATTTGTATTAAGAAAATGCACCAGTGCATTTCTGCGATTTACGGCACTCATTTACGGCACTCCCACAAGGCAGATAAATCGGAACTCGATTTAAGGTCTCATATTGATAGTAGTGCAGCAGGGGTTCGAACCGGCGGCCCCTGTGTTACAAGTACAACGCATTATCGATAGACGACGAAACCGATACTTGCTATATACGTTGCTTATATTATATATGTACATGTATATATATAATTCCAACCTTCGGGGTACATCAGTGCAACCTTTGGGCGACAGATGTCGCCCACGAGTAAAAATTAGTGTCGCCTAAATATACATTACTTCTAACTTTTTTAAAACGTCTTGAATATTGTTGGAAATAAATGCATATGGTAGAGTATGTTCTTAAAATGTACCTAGATCGAAGATTTTGTTGTATTGTTTCAAAAAATAAAATTATGAACAATTCACCTTTTTTGTATATTTGAAACTTAATCATTCGGGTACACTGTCTATTTCGTATTTAGCAACTTTTTTTATATTGAAGTATTGAACATATTTCTGCAATAAATTAGTATCGGTTTCGTCGTCTATCGATAATGCGTTGTACTTGTAACACAGGGGCCGCCGGTTCGAACCGTAGCGCTCCATGTGCACCGTCCGTTGTATTACCATGCTGTTTGTAAGGAATGGCCGAAACAGCCGTCAGCTATATAGCCTGGGCAGCGTTAAGTTGGCTGCCAGTTCGCAGTTCGTTATTCGAATAACGACCTGCGAAATATTTCTCAGTTCGTTATTCGAATAACGAACAACGAAATATTTCGCAGTTTGTTATTCGCACGTGAATAACGAAATAGTTTTCAATTCAATTTACGAATAACGAAATGGTCAATTAAGCTATAAATTAACAGTACAGTAGAACCCCTTTAATGCGAACACTAACAGAATAACCATATGTGTCTGTATTAACAGGTGGTAGCTTAATGCAGGATGAAAGTAATGCAGAAAGTTCCTATAGGAGGTTTCTGCATAACTTTCGTTCTGCATTAAGCTACCACCTGTCTCTGCCAGACAGAATTATGCCCCATTTTGCTGTTCGCATTAGAGGGGTTTTACTGTAATTATATTCTAGATACTGCAGAACCGGATTATCGCGGGTACATATAAAAGTTAGGCTACTTTACAGTTTTTATTCGAATAACAAATTAGGTCCTAGTTCAATATCCGAATATATTCAAGACACTGTAGACCTAACTCATATGTAAATCGAATCATATATATACAATCCGGGGCCATTTGAATAACGAAATATTTCGTAGTTCTACCTCTGAATAACGAAATGGTCAAAGTAAGTTATTAATGTTCAATGAAGATATTTTAGACACTGCACATCCCAGTCATAGTGAAATCAAAAATTTATATATTAATTCCGGAGCCATTTTGCAGATCAATATTTGAAAAACGAAATATTTCGCAGTTCGTTATTCGAATGACGAAATATTTCTCACTTTCGTTATTCGAATAACGAAATGATACAAATTAGTTATACATTATCAGAGATTATATTTTAGACACCGTAGGCTCCAGTGGAATCAAAGATTTATATATAATAAATACGGGACCATTTCGCAGTTCGTTATTCGAAAAACGAAATATTTCGCAATTGCACCTCCGAATAACGAAATGGCCAAACCCAGTTATAAATGCGCAAAGATGATATTTAAGATACCCTAGACACAAGTCATAGTTGAATCAATGATTTCTATATAAAACCCGGGGCCATTTCGCAGTTCGTTATTCGCATAACGAAATATTTCGCAGTTCAACCTGCAAATAACGAAATGGCCAAAATAAGTTTCAAATGCGTAATAATGATATTTTAGACACACTAGACTCATGTCATAGTGGAATTAATGATTTCTATATGGAATCCGGAACCATTTCACAGTTCGTTATTCGAATAACGAAATATTTTGCAGTTCAACCTCCGAATAACGAAATGGCCAAAACCAGTTATAAATGCGCAAAGATGATATTTTAGACACACTAGACCCGAGTCATAGTGGAATCAATTATTTCTATATAAAATCCGGAGCTATTTCGCAGTTCGTTATTCAAATAACGAAATATTTTGCAGTTCAACCTCCGAATAACGAAATGGCCAAAACCAGTTATAAATGCGCAAAGATGATATTTTAGACACACTAGACCCGAGTCATAGTGGAATCAATGATTTCTATATAAAATCCGGAGCTATTTCGCAGTTCGTTATTCAAATAACGAAATATTACGCAGTTCAACCTCCGAATAACGAAATGGCCAAAACCAGTTTTAAATGCGCAAAGATGATATTTTAGACACACTAGACCCGAGTCAGAGTGGAATCAATGATTTCTATATAAAATCCGGAGCTATTTCGCAGTTCGTTATTCAAATAACGAAATATTTTGCAGTTCAACCTCCGAATAACGAAATGGCCAAAACCAGTTATAAATGCGCAAATATGATATTTTAGACACACTAGACCCGAGTCAGAGTGGAATCAATGATTTCTATATAAAATCCGGAGCTATTTCGCAGTTCGTTATTCAAATAACGAAATATTTCGCAGTTTAACCTGCGAAAAACGAAATGGCCAAAATAACTTTTAAATGTGTAATAAAAGATATTTTAGACGCACTAGACCCATGTCATAGTGGAATCAATGATTTATATATAAAATCCGGAGCCATTTCGCAGTTCATTATTCGAATAACGAAATATTTCGCAGTTCAACCTCCGAATAACGAAATGGCCAAAACCAGTTTTAAATGCGCAAAGATGATATTTTAGATACACATAAAATCCGGAGCCATTTTGCAGTTCGTTATTCGAATAACGAAATATTTCGCAGTTCAGCCTCCGAATAACCACATGGCCAAAATAAGTTATATATGTTTAATAATGATATTTTAGACACACTAGACCCGAGTCATAGTGGAATCAATTATTTCTATATAAAATCCGGAGCCATTTCGCAGTTCGTTATTCGAATAACGAAATATTTCGCAGTTCAACCTGCGAATAACGAAATGGCCAAAATAAGTTTTAAGTGCGTAATAATGATATTTTAGACAAACTAGACCAATGTCATAGTGGAATCAATGATTTCTATATAAAATCCGGAGCCATTTCGCAGTTCGTTACTCGAATAACGAAATATTTTTCGCAGTTCAACCTCCGAATAACGAAATGACCAAAATAAGTTTTAAATGTTTAATAATGATATTTTAGACACACTAGACCCGATTCATAGTGGAATCAATGATTTCTATATAAAATCCGGAGCCATTTCGCAGTACGTTATTCGAATAACGAAATATTACGCAGTTCAACCTCTGAATAACGAAAGGGCCAGAATAAGTTTTAAATGCGTAATAATGATATTTTAGACAAACTAGACCCATGTCATAGTGGAATCAATGATTTCTATATAAAATCCGGAGCCATTTCGCAGTTCGTTATTCGAATAACGAAATATTTCGCAGTTCAACCTGCGAATAACGAAATGGCCAAAATAAGTTTTAAATGCGTAATAATGATATTTTAGACAAACTAGACCCATGTCATAGTGGAATCAATGATTTCTATATAAAATCCGAAGCCATTTCGCACTTCGTTATTCGAATAACGAAATATTTTTCGCAGTTCAACCTCTGAATAACGAAATGGCCAAAATAAGTTTTAAATGTTTAGTAATGATATTTTAGACACACTAGACCCGATTCATAGTGGAATCAATGATTTCTATATAAAATCCGGAGCCATTTCGCAGTACGTTATTCGAATAACGAAATATTACGCAGTTCAGCCTCTGAATAACGAAAGGGACAGAATAAGTTTTAAATGCGTAATAATGATATTTTAGACACAGTAGACCCATGTCATAGTGGAATCATTGATTTCTATATAAAATCCGGAGCCATTTCGCAGTACGTTATTCGAATAACGAAATATTTCGCAGTTCAACCTGCGAATAACGAAATGGTCAAAACCAGTTTTAAATGCGCAAAGATGATATTTTAGTTACCCAAGTCATAGTTGAATCAATGATTTCTATATAAAATCCGGAGCCATTTCGCAGTTCGTTATTCGAATAACGAAATATTTCGCAGTCCAGCCTCCGAATAACGAAATGGCCAAAATAAGTTTTATATGTTTAATAATGATATTTTAGACACACTAGACCCGAGTCATAGTGGAATCAATTATTTCTATATAAAATCCGGAGCCATTTCGCAGTTCGTTATTCGAATAACGAAATAGTTCGCAGTTCAACCTCCGAATAACGAAATGGTCAAAACCTGTTATAAATGCGCAAAGATGATATTTTAGATACCCTAGACCCAAATCATAGAGGAATCAAAGATTTCTATATAAAATCCAGAACCATTTCGCAGTTCGTTATTCGAGTAACGAACTATTTCGCAGTTCAACCTGTGAATAACGAAATGGCCAAAATAAGTTTTAAATGCGTAATAATTATATTTTAGATACCCTAGACCCAAGTCATAGTGAAATCAATGATTTATATATAAAATCCGGAGACATTTCGCAGTTCGTTATTCGAGTAACGAAATAGTTCGCAGTTCAACCTCCGAATAACGAAATGGTCAAAATAAGTTTCAAATGTTTAATAATGATATTTTAGACACACTAGACTCCAGTCATAGTGAAACCAATGATTTCTATATAAAATCCGGAGCCATTTCGCAGTTCGTTATTCGAATAACGATTTATTTCGCAGTTCAACCTCCGAATAACGAAGTGGCAAAAATAAGCTATAAAAGCGCAATGACGATATTTTAGACAGACTAGTTTAACCAATGATTTCTATATTAAATCTGGCGGCACTTTGTTATTAGAATAACGAAACATTTCGCAGTTGGTTATTCGAATAACGAAATATTTCGCAGTTCGTTATTCGAATAACGAAATGTGTCGCAGTTCGTTATTCGAATAACGAAATATTTCGCAGTTTGTTATACGAATAACCAAATAATCAAAATAAACTATAAATGAGCAGAGATAATATGCTAGACATTATAGACCCTAGTCATAGTGAACTCAATAATTTATATATTAAATTCTGTCAATATGCAGTTCGTTTTTCGAATAACGAAATATTACGTAGTTCAACCTCCGAATAACAAAATGGCAAAAAAGTTATAATTGCGCAATGATGAAATTTCAGACACACTGGATCTATCTCATAGTTGAATCGATGATTTATATATTAAATCTGGAGCCATTTTGGAGTTTATTATTCAAATAACTATATACATCGCAGTTCAAAGTCCGAATTATCACTAACGAAATGGTCCAAATATGTTATATATCCGCGAGCATAGGCTTTGAACGTGCCTAAATGCTATGGAGGGGTCGGTCAATCAAGTGGCAAATATACATGTACCGTTAACCCTTTCCTTCATCTGAACGCCTTTTCACGCATTTGCAAACAGAATAGAGCCAGATCAGACAGCCCCTATGACCAGGGTCTGCTCTGTTAGATTTTGACATGATATAGATCTGAAACTATAGTTTTTCTCACAGAAAAACAATTTTTTGTAAAGTTCAGTAAATAAATATTCATGATATCATTATTTCTTACATGAATATTGAATAGCGGAAGGGTTAAACAAGTTTGTCGAAATTGACTGCCGGGGTCGGCAACCGAAATTGTCTTTATGAAAATGGGAAATATAGTGCATATAGGCACATACTCGAAGAGATCTTTCGCCTAATGTCGAATATTACGAAGTAACAAGTGCCGGTATGAGGCGGGTTTTATGTATCATTTATTTAACTGTATTTCCATTTATTTTACATTTTAACACTGATGGTTCGCAGTCCCATATTCTATAAAATAGCCTTGTGCTCCTATTTACAACTATCAAGTGTTCTGATCTAAACATAAATTTATTGTTAAAAAATTATTACTTTGCAAATTAGACGTATAAGAGTACCGCGAATTTATTCTGGCATTCGAATATCGCGGTAGCGCGTGCAGCCATGTTTGAATGGGTAATGTTTTTTCTTCTTTTTTTTCAAATGGGCATGGACTTTCTAATTTACTAGGACAACAATTCTGTTCCCAGTCCGCAATCTTTCGTTTGCATTGTTCACTAGAAACTGTGGTTGCAAAGTTCAGAATCGCATGGATCATTATGCATTAACCCTTTACCTGATAGGGATGCCATTGGCCAAATTTGGTATATGTATAGGCCAGAAATAAATACCTTCTAATTAATATTCACGATGTTAAACATTATTTCATGAATATCCATCAGATAAAGACTTAATTTTGGTAGTAAGACTACTGGCGTTAATTTGAATCTGAAAGATTGCTAACTCATCAAGATTTGATCTAGTGCGACCGCTCCTTCGATGACGGCGAAGTTAACCGTTATGTCCTTCATTGTGTAGAAAACACGAACGCTGCGGATTTTCCCCTTTCTGTGCAAGGGTGACTCGTAGGGCTTGCTGTATTGTGAAAATATGTGGTCACCTTGGCAAAAAGATTAGATCCATGTGAGATGTCGAATAGCTTGACATGTATCTAGATTCAAACTGTTTGACTTCAATTATGACTTGAGAAACACCGACGACAACTAGTTGGCTCTTAAAGGGTAGTTGTCTTTTTTACACACCCCGCCATATATAATGTATATACGTACATGTAAAAACACTTCTGACGTATATAACTCTTTCACCGTCATAGGCGAATCCATGATGACCTGTGAAACAGTTCGGATCAACGTCGCCCAGTAACCGATCGACGTCTACTCAGGATCCAAACTGTTTGTCACTGAGTATAATTTTGTAAACAAATGCAAAAAAACACCCCACATTATAACCTGTAGCAGACAATTATCTACCCAGATAAATTCTGTAAGTGGGAGATCCTTCGAATATGGCACCGAAAGGGTTAAGCATGGTCCGTGTTTGCATTTTTCCATCAATCTTGCGATACATTTATTAGACCAACAATCAACGTCGGATGCAACGTTTAAATGCAATTACTATGGCAGACCATTGCCACTTGCCATTATAAAAGGCAATGTCAATAATGTGATTTTGTTTCTTCGAGGATTTACAGAAAATAAGTAAAGCCTTTTATCTAGTACATGAATTTTAGTTTACCCTTTTACATTGGACAACCTTCATTTAGTTTGAGGTGTAGATGGAATCAGCTAACATTTGATGAGGAATGAAACCTCAATAATCAAAATTGGCATGAATGTCTTATGAACTTTACCAGACAATATATATACTAATAGGTATTTAATTTTTAAATTCTCAGATATTTTTTCAACAAACATTTTACAATTTAATAATTTAGGGATCGCTCAGAATAGACAGGTGAGCCTTCTTTAGACTTTGGGGGAGCTATTTGTGGTATGTAGAAAAGAAAGTGGTCTAAATAATGCTTTTCTGCTCCCCTAAGGACCCAGTCCTACTAGGCCTTACGGCCCCTTAAGACCTGTTTACGTTTGCTACCGACCTCTGGTCGCCGATATTTCGTACGAAAGTCACTGATAAACGCCCGTGGTCTTCAGTAATCGTTGGTAATCGTTTACAATCGTGCGACCAATTTCAGTCGCATTTCAGTCGTAGAGTGGTTGTTGGTCATGTACAACAACCTCAGGACCCAGTCCCACTAGGCCGACGACCGCTTATGCCCTGTTTACGATTTCTAGCGACATCTTGTCGCCGATATTCGTACGAAGGTCGCACGACAAGTCGCTGACAATCGCGGGTGGTCCTCAGTAATCGTTGGTAATCGTTTCTTGTCGTGCGACCAATTTCAGTCGCAGAGAGGTTGTTGATCATGCACAACAACCTCCTTACGATCGAACTGGTCGCCGGTATTCTTTAAGATGTAACCTTAGAGAGTTCCGGTAATCGTGCGACCAGTCAATTATCTTTAACTGGTCGTTGATGATCTTACCTACAGTCGTACGACTATCAGCGACCTTTCTACAATAACCTACGACTGTCGCGCAATTACCAGCGACTGCCTAAAGATTATCCGCGACTAGACATAGATCACGTGACCACACAACAGGTCAGAAGTGATTGTGGAACCTTTGTAAGAATATCGTAATGTCGCCAATGTGACTGTGAATGTTTTTGGAATTTAGTCGCCGACAATCGCAGACGATCGGCCGTTTCAGAGGTCTCAGAGGTCGCCAGTGGTCTTTAAAGATCGCAAGCGCTAGCGGGACTGTAGCCGAAGTAATTCACCGATGATGATTCTCTATTAATGAAACATATATTATTAAACGAATAATTATTTAAGCCCTGGTCACAACCCGCGGTACATGTACTTGCAAGTGTGCGTTGTCTACTTGCAAAAACGTGGGCATATTTTTGGGGATTCGTACGTGATGAGTACCGCCTCCGTTTGGATTTGGGGGCACGCAGACACGTCGTAGAGCTTTTAGTGCATATATGAGGAACGTTTCCTGCGTTCAGGCTGCATTCGGGCTACGGATCAACCAAAGTACGGGTGACGTGTGTACCTTCTACAGCCAATCAGCGCACAACGCACTGGTTCTAGCACACAGAACGCACGTGGACCGTAACGAATAAGCACGAGCTCCGCAGTTACAGCGCACGTTGTGCGTACTGACTGCTGCAGTACAGTACAACCACTCTATTACGACCACATAAAAGAATGCTGATTGATTGTATCAAAGACAGGTGACAGCTAAAACAAAATGCAAGTAAAACAGGAAGCCCCTGAAAAGTTTTCTGCTTTACTTTCACCTTGCTTTAAGCAACCACCTGACTTAATCACAAAATAATTAACATAATATAGTGGTCGTAATAGAGTGGCTTTACTGTATATATAAAAGCCGAACCCATGGATGAGTCCAAACATTTCGTCTCCAAGATGCCTAATAAGGGGACACAGAAGAAGGGTCAGCTGCATCTGCAGCTAAACAGGCAGCGGATTTATGCTCGACACAACCATAAATTTCCATAATCTAAAAAAATCAGGACCCATAACCAAGTCAGTGTTAATCAAAATTCGTTAAATGAAAATACCCAGGTTCAAACGTGCGTACCCTGAAAATATATTCATGAAGTTTCATGTCTGTAAGACAAGTGTTTTAAGAGTTATACACTATATATACAAAAATCGGAACGGACAGGTACGTACGTACAAACAGACGGACGGACAACGGCAAATGTATCCCCTTGACACGTATAAGTAGAAAGTAGCCGAAGAACACTGCATATTAAGTATTTTAACAGATGTCAGTTTAAAAATGCCGCATGAAAATGGAAAATATGAATCCGGGTGGGGTGGGGTCTAAAGGCCCGGTCACAACACACTGTGCGTTTTTTAGTCCGTGTGTATTTTTGGGGTGGCCACGGCCGCGACGTTTTTCTGTAAACGTTGAGAGGGAGTTGCAAGAGCAGGGAGGGAGTACGTCAAAGCACGTCACTCCCCCTGTTGCGCAAAGTGTAAGGTGTACACGTGGTCCGCACGCCACATCTGACCGTCAGCGGTTGCGTGCATCGAACGATGAACACGTGGTACATGTAAGTTTGTTGTATGTGCTAACAAACAACGTGCTTACAACATACCGTCTCCGTGCGATTATCTAATTATCGTACGGAGGTCGTACTTACACCTGCTGCTCATGTACCGGTTCCTTTACTCGCTCGCATATTGTAAGTGCGTGCAAGTGCGATGAACGTGAGCTTTTCCGCCCGATGTCTGGGTGATATATATAGGACGACCTTCCGAGGTTCTTCTCTCGGAGAAGTCCCAGCAGCACTTTCCTTATAATCAGACTCTTTGTCGTCACTATCTGAGTCTTCTTCGCTCCTTCTCTCGTTTTCTTCTCTGGCCCTCTCAACTGTCGCGGCCCGTTTACATCTCTAAAAGCAGGTGGCCTACAGTCCTCCATCCTCATGATTATATTATTCAGGGTATGTACTTGTGCATCGGATTATTTTTGTTTTACCACAATTAGGGGCGATTTTGAAGTTTGAATTGCGAACAAGTTCGTTATTCAGATGGCGAACTGCGAAATATTTCCTTATTCGAATAACGAACTGTGAAATGGCCCAGGATTTAATATATCAAACATTGATTCCACTATGACTGGGTACTAGTATGTCTGAAATATCATCATTGCGCATTTCCAGAGCTACAGATAAAGGTGCGTACCTCATTACTTAAATCGCCATTATCCACCAAACCCTATACTTTGACCACTCTTTGGAAATGTCTCTTCGAGAAGATTCTAAAGAGTGGACATAATATAAGATTTGGTGGAGAAAAATAGCAGCTATTGTTTAAAAATTCAAATGTACTCATCTGTTTTAGACCTCTGCATTTCTAGCTTATTTTGGTCATCTTGTTATCTAATTAACGAACTGCGAAATATTTCATTGAATAACGAACTGCGAAATATTTCGTTATTCGAATAACGAACTGCGAAATGACTGCGGATTATATATAGAAATCATTGATTCCACTATGACTTGGGTCTAGGGTTTCTAAAATATAATCTTTGCGCATTTATAAATGGTTTTGGACATTTCGTTATTCGGAGGTTGAACTGAGAAATATTTCGTTATTCGAATACCGAACTGCGAAATGGCTCCAGATTTTATATAGAAATCATTGATTCCACTATGACTTGGGTCTAGTGTGTCTAAAATATCATCTTTGCCATTTAAAACTCAGTTTGGCCATTTCGTTATTCGGAAGTTCAACTGCGAAATATTTCGTTATTCGAATAACGAACTGCGAAATGGCTTCGGATTTTATATAGAAATCATTGATTCCACTATGACTTGGGTCTAGGGTATCTAAAATATCATCTTTGCGCATTTATAGCTGGTTTTGGCAATTTCGTTAATCGGAGGTTGAACTGCGAAATATTTCGTTATTCGAATAACGAACTGCGAAATGGCTGCGGATTTTATATAGAAATCATTGATTCCGATATGACTTGGGTCTAGTGTGTCTAAAATATCATCATTACCTATTTTAAACTTATTTTGGCCATTTCGTTATTCGGAGGTTGAACTGAGAAATATTTCGTTATTCGAATAATGTACTGCAAAATGGTCCCGGATTTTATATATAAATCATTGATTCCACTATGACTTGGGTCTAGTGTGTCTAAAATATCATATTTGCCATTTAAAACTCAGTTTCGCCATTTCGTTATTCGGAAGTTGAACTGTGAAATATTTCGTTATTCGAATAACGAACTGCGAAATGGTCCCGGATTTTATATAGAAATCATTGATTCCACTATGACTTTGATCTAGTATGTCTAAAATATCATTATTACGAATTTAAAACTTATGTTGGCCATTTCGTTAATCGGAGGTTGAACTGCAAAACATTTCGTTATTCGAATAACGACCTTTGAAATCGTCCCGAATTTTATATATAAATCATTGATTTCACTATAACTTGGGTCTAGTGTGTCTAAAAAATCATTATCACGCATTTAAAACTTATGTTAGCCATTTCGTTATTCAGAGGTTGAACTGCGAAATAGTTCGTTATTCGAATAACGAACTGCGAAATGGTCCTGGATTTTGTATAGAAATCATTGATTCCGATATGGCTTGGGTCTAGTGTGTCTAAAAAATCATCATTACCTAATTAAAACTTAGTTTAGCCATTTCGTTATTCGGAGGTTGAACTGCGAAATATTTCGTTATTCGAATAACGAACTGCGAAATGGCTCCGGCTTTTATATAGAAATCATTGATTCCATTATGACTCGGGTCTAGGTTATCTAAAATCTCATTATTACTCATTTAGAACTTAGTTTGGCCATTTCGTTATTTGGAGGTTGATCTGCGAAATATTTCGTTATTCGAATAACGTACTGCGAAATGGTCCCGTATTTTATATATAAATCATTTATTCCAATATGACTTGGGTCTAGTATGTCTAAAATATCATCATTACCCATTTAAAACTTAGTTTGGCCATTTCGTTATTCGGAGGTTGAACTGCGAAATATTTCGTTATTCGAATAACGAACTACGAAATGGCCCCTGATTTTATATTGAAATCATTGGTTCAACTATGACTTGGGTCTAGCGTGTCTAAAATATCGTTTTACAAAATACAAACTATTTTGTGATTCGAATGAAAATGCATAAACTTTCACGCTACTTTTATATGTACCAACGATAATTCGGTTCTGCTTTATCTAGAATATAATTAGAGTAAAACCCCTTTAATGCGAACACCAAAAAGAGGCATAACTCTGGCAGAGACAGGTGGTAGCTTAATGCAGAACGAAAATTATGCAAAAAACTTCTATAGGAGCTTTCTGTATTACTTTCACCCTGCTTTAAGCTACTAGCTGCTTATAAAGACACCTATGTTTATTCTGTTAGTGGTCGCATTAGAGGGGTTCTAGTGTACTGTTAATTTATAGCTTAAATGACTATTTTGTTATTCGTAAATTGAATTGCAAACTACATGTATTTCGTTATTCACATTCGAATAACGAACTGCGAAATATTTCGTTGTTCGTTATTCGAATAACGAACTGCTTGCACCTGTAGGTATTCACTCATCCGCCCACAGCAGAATAAAGGTTAATTGGTCAGTTAGTCCATCAGTCAATACCATATTTCACGACGGTAAGTCCCCAGATAAGAAAACTGCGGGCCATCGCTATTTATATCAAAAGGGAAGCCATTTAACGAATGTGTATTAACCCTTATCGTGCTAAGCGCGATCAGACTCGTATTTGCAAATAGCTTGAATTAAGACGAAACACGGACTTAACTCGACATTTTATAAGGATCCTCAACTGTTTGACACTCAATCAACAGTGTCAAACACTTGTACGAATCCAAGTTTGGGCAGTATTTTTCAGCACGATAAGGGTTACGATATGCATAGTTACCTGAAACAAATTCGCATGAAACCCAGCCCTATATCTCTATCTCTCTGCCTGTATGTCTCTGTTTCGGTTTGTCTGTCTGTCTGTCTGTCTGTCTGTCTGTCAGCCTGTCTGTCTGTCTGTCCGTCTGTCTGTCAGCCTGTCTGTGTCTGCCAGCCTGCCTATATGTACGTACATACGTACGTATGTATGTATGTACGTACGTACGTACGTATGTATGTCTGAAACAAATTCGCATGACACCCAACCCTATCTCTCTGCCTGTCTGTCTCTGTTTTGGCATGCCTGTCTGCCTGCCTGCCTGTGTCTGTCTGCCTGTCTGTATGTCTGGCTGTCTGTCTGCCTGGCTGTCTGTCTGTCTGGCTGGTTGTCCCTCCCTCCTTCCCTCTCTCTCTCATTCTGTCTGTCTGTCTCTCTTTCTAACTAACAAACAAACACACATGGATAGATAGAGATTTAGAGGGAGATATACATTAATACACATACACACAACAGATAGCCACAGACAGGGAGACACAGAGAGAGAGAAAAAGGAAGATGGTTAGGAGAAATCGAGAGGGGATAGGAAATGATGGACAATGAGAGAGGAGAAAGATAGACGATAATTTTATTGATTGGTGGGTAGGTTGTTTGAGGATAGAGGGGGGTTGGATCTGGGATAGAGAGAAAGAGAGAGGAGAGAGAAAGAGCGGTAGGCTGATGGAATGGTGGTAAGTAGGTTGGGGATAGCGCGAGAGATAGAGGGAGAGGAGAAAGAAAGAGGAAGATGAAAGAGAGAGGAGATAGGGAAAGAGAGATGGACTGATAGATATATGAATGGAATGGTGGTAAGTAGGTCGGGGATAGTGCGAGGGAGATACAGGGAGAGAGACAGATGGAGAGGAAGGGGGATGGAGAGAGGGGTGGGAAAGAGAGAGATGTGCGAAAAATACGGTGAATGGTGAGCAAGTAGGTCAGACAGAGAGGGAGAGAGAGATAGAGGAGGGGGGGGGGGCAGGAACGAGATAGAGAGAAATAACAGGTGTCCAAGGTGTCATTATTTCTTTATGAATATTCATTATGTGATGGGTTTTTACACCTACAGCAATTTCGCTTAAAATGGGAGAGGCAATGCTCAAGTTATACGCCTGGTATGCAATATATCTCTTGCGTATAGAATCATAGCAAGGACATACATGTATATAAATAAAAAATGATATTCATCTTCAATATCTAAAATATTACAACACTGGCAGTGTCTTTGGTCTATATTTTCTGGGATATTTTCTCGCGCATGTCTGCCCGTCTGAATTCAAACCAAATTCTTTTTTACGGTGAAATGTCTATTTTAATCGCCTACCTACCGGAAAGTGGAAAACCATATGTACTGTTAAACCATAGCTGTGGTTAGTCAATAAAGTAAAAACAACTCACACCTTTTGTTTATTTTATACCGGCACAAAACAGGTCATGCTTTGTGTGTGAAAATAACTATCAAACTGGTTAACTCTTTTACCGTCGTATGCTATTTTTTCAAACCGTCTAACTCTAACCTAGTAACGCGGCGTCTCATCAGGAGTCAAACTCGTTAGCAACCTGAATATAGTTCTGTAAAGACATTGGCGACCCTTCCAGTTTGAAATTCGAAGCAGACGGTTTCAGGAGAAGAAAATTACTTTAAAGCCAGTCTATACTGGAATTTAAAGAAACAAGAATTGGGGTCCATTTAGGCAAGGGCTGTTGAATGCAGGGTAAAAATCAATCTCTGTGTGACTTTCTTCCTATATAAAGGTTCCACACAGCATTGACTCTAAAAAAACGTCCAGTTTGGAGAGAACTTTCTGTATTAGGACCCACGAGAGGTATAGTGCATTCCATTTAGATACGTTGAATAAGGCTTACGACGATTTTGTACCACCGGTATTGCAGCGTTTTAACTGCCATATACTCGGAACAAAAAACTTAAAATACCCCATTCCACTGAGCGGCGATTCCGCTACGCTTCGAAATTTTGGTAGAAACGCCGCGAATCGTAACAGGAGCGGCAACAGCGCAGTAGAAGCGCCCTGGTCGTAGTAGAAGCGTAGCAGAAGCTTCGTGATCGCCACTTCACGGCGATTGTTTTGACCTTGCTCAAAACATTCGTAGTGGCATCGCCGTGGACTCGAATCGCCGCAAAAGCGTAGTAAGAAATTCATGAACGCAGCAGTATCGTAGCCGCAGCGTGAGTAACGTAGCGCAATCGCAGTCGCATCGCAACAAAAGCGCCGATATATTTGTCCGCATACACATGCTTTTTCATACATTTGCAAACAGAGTAGACCCAGATCAGACAGCTTCTATGGGAGTCGTCTGATCAGGGTCTGCTCTGTTTGCTTATAACATGATATAGATATGATGCACCTAATAAATATTCATAAGATTATTCTTTCTTACAAGGATATTGAAAAGAAAAAATGTTAATGCTTGAGTCACCCCATGAAAGACTAGCAAAACAAAGACCAAGATCAGGCCCAACACTGTGTTTTTCTTGATCTGGGTCTTCAAAACAATTTGATCCATTTTCTTCGTAGGATGATGGTCAACTGCTTCGAAATCAGTTTAATCACCCATTTTATATCTATATGGAAACGTTCCAAAAGCACAACAGAAGCGCAGCTCCTGCGCCTAGGTCGAAGCAAGGTCGCAACAGCAACGTATTAAGCGTAGACGAAGCGTAGTCTGAAATCCCATGCCGTAGTGGAAGCGTAGTAGGAGCGTCTTGGAGAGATCTTAAGCGCCGTAGAAGCGCAGCAACATCGCGACAGGATCGTAAACAGTGCAGCGAGGTACTTATTGAAGTGTACTATAAGCGTACTGGAAACGCCAAAGTCCCAAAATTAGGCACATGGCGGCGCTTCTGTGGCGATTTGGAAGAATTTTGAGAATCGCCATGAGCGCAGTGGAAGCGCCGCCCAGTGGAATGGGGGTATTACCTAATGAATGTTCATGTAAAGAAATAATGACCTAGAGAATAGTTATTAGCTAACGTTTATACTGAAATTAAGCTCCGATATTTGGTCCCTGATAGTCACATAGTATCATATATAGACTATTCCTTAAACAAACACAATAGATCCTTATGAAACAGATCACACAGGAGCTATCAGAATTTTGAAAATGCGTAGATATGTGTATCTGGTATTTGTACATGAAACCACGATTAGCATGACTTCTCCCGGAGACGATCGGTGTAATTCAGAATATTTACAGAAAAAAGTCTATACACTGCATGGTCTAAGGCTAATACAGAGAGATATGGAGTCATAGGAGAGAGAGATACATAGAGAGAGAGGAGAGATGATGATGGAAGAGGATAGAACTAGAGAGAAGAAAGAGAGAGAGAGAGAGAGAGAGAGAGAGGGGGGGGGGAGAGGGGAGGTGACGGGGAAGAGAAATAGAAAGAGATAGGGAGGATCAGAGAGAGAAAGATAGGCTGATGTATAGATGGATGGAATTATGGTAAGCAGGTTGATGATAGTGAGCGAGAGAGAGAGAGAGAGAGGGGAGAGGAACGAGAGAGGGAGAGAGGAAAAAGAGCGTGATAGAAGAGAGAGAGAGAGAGAGAGAGAGGGGGGCGAGAGAGAGAGAGAGAGAATGAGAGAGAGAGGGGGGCGGGCGGGCGGCTAGACAGACAGAAACTTGTACACACACTTACAGAGAGAGACAGACACGGGTAGAGACACAGAGACGCACAATGACATACAGTAAAACTTGTCTTAAGCGACCGGACAAAGGAATCTTAAAAAATTAGGTGGTTGCTTAATGCAGGGTAAAGGTAATGCAGAAAGTTCATAAAGGAACTTTCTGCATTAATTTTGAGTTTTGACCTGCATTAAGCTGCCACCTGCCTTACAGACCATTAATGTTAGCTCTTTTAACTTTTTCTTACTCTACTAGCATCTCAGACCAAGGTAGGTATGTCTATCTTTCTATCTGTCTCTCTGTATATCTGGTCGTCCGTCCGCTGGCTCACTTTCATTTGTTACCCTTTTCGGGCTAATGAGTTGTTTGTCGCAGCTAGTTTCAATTGGCTACTTTAAACTGTTTGTATAAAAGTTAGCCTCCAACATATTGCAAGGAAAGGGTAAGCAAAAAAGACGCTTTTATTAACCCAGGAATGTATGTAAAAGCATTAAAGAATTATCGTATCTTAAAGGAAATCACTATTCCGTTCTATGCAATGCGATTTAACAGGTGCTAGCCTCTTCGATAGTCCACAAGATTATGCGTTGCGATAGCCGGTAAAGCAGTTCTTAATAAACACGACTTACCCACCCATTATCAACAACGATAATATTAAAATAAACGCGACTGGATATATTTTTTTGTTATAGAGATCTTAAGAAATATTTATAGAATTGATCCACGTAAAAATTATTATAAATAAAGACCTAGAAAAAAATTCACAACATCTTTACGTTCGGATGGATGGGCCTCGATCGTCGGAGGGCTGATTGACCAAACAAAAACAACAAAAACAACAAAATAAAAAAGCAATAAACTCCAAGTTCTTTATACCAACAGGTGAAATAGTACAATAGAATAAATCCCCCGAATTATTTACAGGAGACATACTCTGGGGAAAAAAATACAGCATCTTTACTTTCAGATGGAGGTGGGGCTAATGTCCGGGACAGATTTACCAATCAAAAACACCCAAAACAATAAAACATAGGCTATAAACTCCAATTTTCTTTTTATCAACATGTGAAATAGTACCACAGCATCAGTCCCGCGAAATATTAACTGGATACATGCCCTAGGAAAAAAGATATAGCATCTTTACTTATACGTTACGTATACGTTACAGTCTTTAGGTACTCCGGTGGAGTGCTGGGGGCATGGTGTTTCATGAGTGCATATTATTTTCTACTACCTTTTTTTGTCTTCTGTGTTGGCACACTTTGGTAATTATTATTTTGTCTTAGTTAAACGCTTCTTACATGTAGATCATTTTCCAAATTACGTAGCATCATTGCTGTATTTGTTTTACCCATATGCATGTATACCGGTGATAAATCACTTAGTACTATGACCCCAGTTTATTTTATTATCAAATATATTGACTCTCTTGCCAAAATACATCCACCAGGGGGTCGATATATTATATAGTTCTATGACCCTCATGTCATTTTACTATAAAATATGGTGACTGCATTGCAAAAATACATCCACGATGGGGGTCGAAATATTATATAGTACTATAACCCCATGCCATTTTACTATAAAATATAATGACTCCCGTGCAAAATATATCAACCAATGTGGTCGATATATCATATATTACTATGACCCCGGTCATATTACTTTAAAATATAGTGACTCCCTTGCCAAAATACATCCACCAGGGTGGGGTGGGGTTTCGATATAGTATATAGTTATATGACCCCTTGCAATTTTACTAGAAAATATAAACACCCCCTTGCAAAAATACACCCACGATGGGGGTCTATATATTATATAGTACTTTGACCCCCATGCCATTTTACTAATATAATGATCATTTGAGTTGTGTGACTTGTGCTAAAATGCTATTGCCCCTGATAGTTATAATATATGTTTGTTTAACTGGCTCAAAACGTGTTATATACCATAAAGTGAAAATATACCGCCTTTCTTGCCAAAATACATCCACGATGAGCGGGGGGGTGTCAATATATTATATAGCACTATCACCCCATGCAATTTAACTATAAAATATAGTGAATCCATTGCAAAGATACACCCACTACGGGGTCGATACATCACTTAGTACTATGACCCTAATTCTGAAAATGGGTGATCCTTCGAAAGCAAAAGAAGAAATGCATAGTAAAATGGCATGGGGTCATATTACTGTATCATATATTGACCCCCCCCCCACACACACACACACACAAACACACACTGGTGGGTGTAATTTTGTAAACGATTTCATAAACACGTGAATATTATTTCAAGCACATTTTGTGAGTATCTATACATATAGCCTTTAAAGGAACAGCCGCGTATATAACAATCGCAGTTCAAAGCAGCATGCCACTTTCCTGATCCCGAAATTATTCGTACACAAAAGAAATTGAAAATAGATTCAACTAATTTTATTATAATCATATTTACTTCAGAGTGTCATCATGTTTATTTACTAGAAGTTTAATATTTTAAATCGTTTCACTGTTTCATCAAACTTATCGATTTTTCGTTTTTAACAAACTTATAATATCCTACGATATTATTGAGAGTTGCTTTCTAGAGCGGATGAAGACTGAGCAAAAGTTTTGGAAATCGATGCTGACAATAGATGGTTTCAAATAGTTGAAACCATCAATAAAGTTGAAACTATGCTGAACACAGGACGATGAGACCAGTGTTTAATCTTTGCAACATCGGACAAATATGACATTGGCGCCTCCAAACACACTTGAAGTTAACATAAATTATATCATCGACACCACATTCTCTTGTATACTCACACTAGTGCGAGTATTGTATAGAGCGTGTTATTGACCATTACACTTTATACAAAGTCCATTTATTAATTCGATTCAAACTGAAGCTAACAAATATAGAATTTTTCATCGACTCTTCCTTCGCTGATCTCTAACGATAAACGACTAGATAATTTGTGAATCGTATGTGGGTTTTATTCTCTAAAACTAAAACCGAATTGACTGAACTTAACCTTAATTTAGTCCAAATTTTCCAGATTAAATGAAACAAGAGGGCCAGAATGACCCTGACATCGCTCACCAGGCACAGAGGAGGAGATTTTCAAAGTTTTCACTATATGTTTCTAGAGAAAAATAGCCACCCCTGGGGAGGGCCAATTTTGATCCAAGGGGCATAATTTATACAACTTTTGTAGAGGACCTAAACATGATGCTATGTGCCAAATATGAAAGCTGAGAATCATCAATTTTCTGAGGAAAATATTTTCAAATTTGACACTATATGTTTCTATTACGAACTGGCTACCCCTGGGGCGGGGACAATTTTGACACCGGGGCATAATTTATATAACTCTTGTAGAGGACCTGAACATGATGTTATGTGTCAAATGTGAAAGCTGAGAACTTTCCAGTTTCTGAGGAGATTTTCAAAGTTGTCACTATATGTTTCTATTGAGACATGGCTACCCCTGGAGCGGGGCCAATTTTGACCCCTGGGGCATAATTTATATAACTTTTGTAGAGGACCTGAATATGATCCTATGTGCCAAATATGAAAGCTAAGAACTCTGTAGATTTAGAGGAGAAGATTTTCAAAGTTTTCACTATATGTTTCTATTGAAAACTGTCCACCCCTGGGGCGGGGTCAATTTTGACCCCAGGGACATAATGTATATAACTTTTGTAAAGGACCTGAACATGATGCTATGTGCCAAATATGAAAGTTGAGAACCTTTAAGTTTCAGAGTAGAATATATTCAAAGTTTTACCATATATTTCTATTGAAAACTGGCTATGCCTAGGGCGGGGCCAATTTTGACCCCAGGGCCATAATTTATATAACTTTTGTAGAGGACCTGAACATGATGCTATGTGCCAAATATGAAAGCTGAGAACCCTGTAGATTCAGAGGAGAAGATTTTCAAAGTTGTCACTATATGTTTCTAATGAAATCTGGCTACCCCTGGGTCGGGGCCAATTATGACCCCAGGGCCATAATTTATATAACTTTTGTAGAGGACCTGATCATGATGCTATATGCCAAATATGAAAGCTGAGAACCCTGTAGATTCAGAGGAGAAGATTTTCAAAGTTGTCACTTTATGTTTCTATTGAAAACTGGCTACCCCTGGGGCGGGGCCAATTATGACACCAGGGGCATAATTTATATAACTTTTATAGTATAGAGGACCTGAACATGATGCTATGTGCCAACTATGAAAGCTGAGAACCTTCCAGTTTCAGAAGAGAAGATTTTCAAAGTTTTACTATATATTTCAATAGAAAACAAGGCACCCCCGGGGCGGGGACAATTTTAACCCCAGGAGCAAAATTTATATAAGTTTTGTAGAGGACCTAAAGATGATGCTATGTACCAAAGATGAAAGCTGAGAACCCTGTAGATTCAGAGGAGAAGATTTTTAAAGGTTCAAATTGTTGACGCCCGACAACGCACGACGCACGACGGACGACGCACGACGACGGACGACGGACATCAAGTGATCACAGAAGCTCACCTTGAGCACAAAAGTGCTCTGGTGAGCTAAAAAGGAGTAAACAATTTTTCGTAAATGAATACCACATAGAAATCGAATATATTTTTATAGATTCGGTAGTTTCTGATTCGAAAAAACCCCACAGTAATTACGTGTGAGAGTACGTTAAAGAATATAATCAATGTTTTATTTCCCCTCTCAATATATAATTTAAATTTTGTTTACATCTGGATTCGAAGTGAGTGTGCCGTATCCTAACAAAAGAAAGACTACAAAGTGAAAATTCATTTTCACGAGATGCTTGAAAGGTGTATTTTAGGACTTATTATAGGATAGATCCTAAAGAAATCGCTACCAGTCATCACGTTTTATCGGTTGCTATATCAAGGTGTCAACCATTGTTAACCCAAAAAATATCTATTGGTCAGTCTAGTACTAACGTTGTATCTTCCTTATTTGTCATTCTTGAAATGAAAGTGCAATATTAAAGGGAAAAATCTATAAAACAAATTATTGCATTTTTATCTACATAATTAGATTACTTAAGCTATATAATACTTGGGCGACATAATATATTTAATATGCATCAATGAACCTTTAGGAGACATATTTACAATACTTGGGCGACATATATCAAATGTGCATCAAAGATCGTACCTTTACATGAACAAGGTAGTCATTTACCTTTAGGCGACACCGAAATTGTGTATATCTTTTATTATCCAATAAACTGGTAAAAAAGTTTACTCTAATTGATAATTAACTGACAATTCAACCAGAAAAGTACTTAAAGTGCAAAAAAATGCTTGTATTCAAAACATATCATCATGTCGCCTAAAGGTTGCATTTTATAGCATGATCCCCGAAGGTCGGATTCGTAATTATATATATATATATATATATATATATATATATATATATTAATAGCTTAAGCTATTAATAGTATAAAGTCTTATTACTAAACTAAATATTTCTTGAAATTCTGTATTAATGGAGTCATGTTTTTCTTATACTGTAGGTAGGAATACATAATGTTAAATTCATATAGGAATAAATTATAAATATTGTAGAATTTTGATCTCTTGTCGCTAGCATAATAGCCTTTGTACATGCAGAATATCGCAAGGTTTATAATCAGGTTAATATCATTATAATAGCTATTACCTGTTTTATACCCAATTATTACTGTCTGAAGCTGTTTAATATTATTTGAAAATCCACATCTATGTAAAATGTGTTCAAGTGTATCCCACATGGATGTTAATGAAGCACAATCGATAAATAAATGTTTATAGTCCTCTTGTGTATTACATAGGTTACAATTGGAATTTTCTTCAATTTTTCATTTACGCAAGTTTTCTTTAGTAGCTAGTATGTCGTTAACCAGTTTATATTTAAATTGTTTAACCCGGTTATCAAAGCATGTAGCATTTAAACTCAAATAAAAGCGATGCCAATTAATTTCTGAGTTAAACATTTGATCCCATTTTCTGTGGTTATATGGTTTAACAAAAATATGTTTCGTGATGATATTATAAATGCATTTATTTGTCATGGTTAAGAAAGACAGTTTGTTGAATTCTATATCTAATTTCGTTTTAACATGAGTGAGTACAGATTCATTTGTTTTAATATTTTTTATCCATAATTTAGGAATCGCTGTTTTGATAATGGTTATCTGGCTAATCCAATTTGTTTTATTGTGAAGTTTTTCTAATACTATTTGTTCATCGATTTTCCCTGATTTTGGATCTAAAATGTCGTTAAAAAATAAAATGACAGAATCTATCCACTGTTTAAAGATCAAACATTTTCCGTTAATTTGTATATGTCTATTTCCCCATATGAGTTGCCGTCTTATCTCGGCGAAATCTGTAGGGAACATCTGTTCAGAAACGCCCACTTGTTTAAAAGAAATCCAGGCATGAAGAATGTCGGCATAAAAGGGGGAAAGTTTGATATTCGGGGATGGGAGACATTTTACTGTTGTTAGATTCATGTTAAAAATTAAAAGTTTTTCGCCGAATTGGTTAAATAAAAAACTCGGTATTATTTTCCAATTGGCTTTGTCTTCATTTAAAAGCGCCTTTACCCATTTCAGCTTAATTGATTTTATAAACGACTCAAGATCTATCATATTGAGCCCCCCTTGTTCTTCAGAACCAATCAAAGTTTTGCGTTTAATTTTTTCGCGTTTTCCATTCTATAAGAAATGGAATAGCATTGAGTTGATTTCATTTATAGTTTTTTTGGCACAGTAAGTGATTAAAACAAGTAAACAAATTTTGAGATTAATAATGTTTTTATTACTTTAATTCTACCATCAATTGAAATGTTTCTCCTGGACCAGTTTTTAATTGTATCCCTACAGGCGTTTAATGCTTTATCCCAATTTTTTGCTTCACACATGTATTTATCGTGTCCAAAAGTAATCCCAAGTGCTTTAATTTCGTTTGAGTTTTTTATGTCATCTATATCTTCAGTTGAATGTTTTGATTTCCCTATCCAAAGGCGTTCTGTTTTTAGCCTATTGAGCTTTAAACCTGAAAACAATCCAAAATGTTCAATAATTTGAAGCGCATGTTTTGCGTCATCTTTATTTCTTGCAAATACAGTGGTATCATCAGCTAGTTGGGTAAGTTTAAAACAAGTATTAGGTTTCTTTCAGAATTTATAATCTTCACAACAGCAGGTGTTAAGTGCTTGTGTGGCGGTCGTAAAACGTCGCCCCGTAATTCATTCTCAGTGTTGTTATACCTTCTGATCCTTCGAGGTCATGAATTTCAGTACTTCTTGTTCTGAAAATTGAATACCGCTTAAGCCGGTGCTAGAGGGCGTGAGCAGTGTTGCACTTTCAATTACTGTTCATGAACAGACTCAATAAAACCGAGTCTGCAATTTTCTCTTTTGTGTTGCAATTTTTGCTCTCGGGGGATCACCTCCTTTCAGAATTTATTAATTATATCAAAATTCAGGCCATTAAATGTTTCATCATTTCTTAATTTGATTGCCATTATTTCTGCTACTAGAATGTAGATCAGGGCGCTTAATAAACATCCCTGTTTTAATCATCTACTTGGGTATATTGTTTGAGATCTCCATCCGTTATTGTATATGTTTTTATAGAATGTTCCTATCCAGTTAATAAATGAGTCGCCAAATCCAAAGGTTTCTAAAACCTTAAACATAAACGTATGTTCTACAGTATCAAAAGCTTTTTAAAAATCCAAGAATAAGATCACACCTTCAATATCCATTAAATCTGCAAAGTCAATTATATCTTGTATCTGCCTAATATTAAATCCAATATATCTATTTTTCTATAAAACCTTGTTGATCCATGCTTATCAAAGTTGGTAACACTTTCTGAATTCTCTTTGATAGACATCGTGTAGCAATTTTATAATCTATATTAACCCTTCGCTTGCTGAATTTTAAAATACATTTCTCCTTCTTTACCCATGTCCTGTTGTATAATTACATATATCTTCACTGTGTACAAGTATTTCACTGTGCAATCACTGCTAAGGAGTGCACTGGTTGCACAATCAATTTGTAAATAGTGCATACCCTGATGAGACAGCTCCTGCAGGAGCTGTCTTATCTGGGTCTTCACTATTTACAGGTAGGTATATTGACGTGAATAGCAAGCGAAGGGTTAAGAAGTGAAATTGGTCTCCAATTTTCTATGTTTGTAGGATCTCCTTTTTTGTAAATTAATGATAAAATGCTGTGTTTTTGAGATTGTGATAATTCTCCTTTTTTATAAGCATGATTTAAAGAGTTTACAAGCATTTGCCCGACGTTAGACCAAAATTTTCGATAAAATTCAACTGTGAGACCATCGCTCCCCGGACTCTTATTTAGCTTCATTTCTTTAAGTGCATTATAACATTCGTTTTTAGATAAATATCCATCACAAAGAGAAGAAGATGTTTCATTGAGTGTGGGTATCTGTATATTATCAAAATAACTATTAAGGTCTTTTTGGTGAACTTCGCATTTTGTATACAAATTTTGATAAAAGTCTGCTACGGCTTTGAGAATTTCGCTTGTGTCTGTTAATAATGTTCCGTTTGCTAAGAGTGTCTGCATTAATTTTCTTGATTGTCTTGATTTTTCTAGACTAAAGAAGTATTTTGTACTTTTTTCATTTTCGTTTAAAAATTGAATTCTTGATCTGATCATAGCTCCTTTTGATTTATATGAGTAAATGTCTTCTATTTGCTTTTGTATGGTGGAGGTTCTATATGCAATATATGGTGGAATAGGTTCACTATCGTCATATTGTTTTCTTATTTGATTAAGTTCATTTTAAAGAGTTCGCAAGATCGTGTTTCTTTCTTTCGCTTTTTGTTTCGAGTATTCTAAAGTGAATGATTTTATTTCGGCCTTTAAAGGTTCCCAGCTTACTCGGGGATCGATATTCAAATTTTCTAAGTTTTTATAGGTAGAATCAATGAAATTATTCATGTTGTTTATAAATGTTTCATCATCTATTAAGGAGTTATTGAATTTTCATGTTCCTGGACCTCGTTTATTACTTAAACTTATCATTAACGATATCGCCATATGATCAGTTGATTTTATTAAAGCCGGGCGAATATCGCATGAATGAACTGTCGGGAGTATATCTTCATTAATTAACCAATAGTCTATTCTGCTTTTTTCAATTCCATTCTTGCGTCTCCAGGTAAATCGTTTGTTTAAATCGTTTTTTATTCGCCAAATGTCGCTAAGGTTAAGGTCAGACATTAACTTTAGAAGACTGGGGGTGTTAGTTAAACTACAGGGCTTCGGTTCACGATCGATGCATTTCAACACTTCATTCAAGTCCCCACCTATAATTACAACACTAAACCCTTTATCCTTCAGTAAAGACAAAATGTTTTTAAAGAAAGCATCCCGTAATTTTCTGTTATTATGAGCATAAATGTTCAAAAGTGTTAAGTAATCAGGGTTTTTTTATACATTTAATAGGAGGAATCTACCAAATTTGTCTGGCAAGACTTCTTCTATTTCTAGACATAGACTTATGTATCATAATCGAAACACCTCTACTATTGCTATTTCCGAAGGCATGATAACAATTCCATCCTAAAAATTCCATTTCTATTGTAAGTTCTAGTTCACCAGTGAAGTGTGTTTCTTGCAGGTATACGATATTTGCCTTTTGGTGTGTGTTTCTTGCAGGTATACGATATTTGCCTTTTGGTGTGTTATCCATTGCAGAAGACGCCCTCGTTTACTTGCATCTCTTAGCCCTTGGGCGTTTAGAGATAGGAAATGAATCAAATCATTCTGAATCATATATGATTAGAGAAGTTGTCTACTGATTAGATGAAGCTGTTCCTACAAAACATCTGGATATAATTACGTTTGGCCGTTTACGGTAGGAGAAAGCTAGCTTTTATGGTCTACAAAGGTCAAATCATATTTATGAATGACACACCCATTAGCCCGCATTTTTGTGCATTGAAACAAATATAACTCTATAAATCTATAATACTATCCAAGAGTACATAAAACGCACAGCCAGTCAAAATCATGTAATCAGCGACCTAAGACCTGCGTCTAGACCTTCCTAAAACTCGGTATACCTTACTTAGCACTGTCTTACACAGAACCGATCTGGGTATCCACAGTTTTGTATACTATTCAAAAGTACATATAATGCATAACCAATCAAAATCACTTAACCAGTGACATACAGTTGTAGAACTATACCAAGACCTGGGTCTAGACCTCCTCAAAACTTGGTATACCTTACTCGGCACTGTTTTACACAGAGCCGATCTGGGTTTCCACAGTTTTGTATATTACCAATCAAAAGCATGTAATCAGCAATATACAACAGCAGATTTTTACTAAGACCTGGGTCTAAACCTTCTCAAAACTGGGTATACCTTACTGGACACTGTCTTACACAGAGCCGATCCTGGTCTTCACAATTGTGTATACTATTCATATTACATATAGTATGTAACCATTCAATATCCAGTAATCAGTGTTATACAGTATAAGATTTATACTAAGACCTGGGTCTAAACCTTCTCAAAACTGGGTATACCTTACTCGGCACTGTCTTACACAGAGCCGGTCTGGGT
The DNA here is from genome assembly GCA_963576725.1 of Azorinus chamasolen. Classification (NCBI taxonomy): domain Eukaryota; kingdom Metazoa; phylum Mollusca; class Bivalvia; order Cardiida; family Solecurtidae; genus Azorinus; species Azorinus chamasolen. Next base: position 39,297,446 of record OY755237.1, on the reverse strand, counting down.
CTTCACAGTTTTGTATACTATCCATAACTACATAAAGTACGTAACCAATCAAAACCATGTAATCGGTGGTATATAGCAGTACGTTCGTACTAAAAACTCGGTCTAAACCTTTTCAAAACTGGGTATACCTTACTACTTGGCACTGTCTTACACAGAGCCGGTCTGGGTCTTCACAGCTTTGTATACTATCCATAACTACACAAAGTACGTAACCAATCAAAACCACGCAGCCGGTGGCATATAGCAGTACGCTCGTACTAAAAACTCGGTCTAAACCTTCTCAAAACTGGGTATACATTCATTGGCACTGTCTTACACAGAGCCGATCTGGGTCTTCAGAGTTTTGTATACTACCCATAAGTACATGTAATACAGAACCAGTCAAAATCATGTAATCAGTTACATATAGCCGTATAATTACACTTAGACCTGGGCCCAAAATTACCCAAACGTACATATATTACATAACAAATTAAAACCATGTAACCAGTGTTATACAGCATTAGGTTCATACTAAGACATGGGTCTAAACCGGTCTGGGTCTCCACAGTTTTGTATATACATAAAGTACGTAACCAATCAAAACCATGCAGTCGATACTCGGAGTTTTTAATATATGAAAATAAGTATGATCCGAAACCGCACAAGATAAGGTTCCAATAGAATTAAACGACCATTGTACGTATATAGAGATACAGATAAATGTATGTACTTAAAGTCATCATTTCTCCACCAAATGCAGGGTTTGGTGGAGAAAAAAGAAGCCATCTTTGAAATGGTATAACGTTCTAACGGTATTAATACAACCTCACCATTGTTTTGACATTATTCGTATACAGAGCTACAGATAAATGTGTGTACTCAAATAGTAAAATTGCCATTTCTCCACCAAACCCTATGGTGTAACCACTCTTTAGAATCGTCTCTTCGTCTAAAGAGTGGTCAAATATAGGGTTTAGTTGAACATGTTTTATGTACGCATTCTGTCTGAACCTCTAGTATAAATGAACACAGAAAACATTAACAAACACACAAGTACAAGAGATAATCATTCCATGCATGAACAAAAGCACGAGTACAAAGACACAAGACAACCAAAAGTAAGAGTGACAAAGAGAGTACCGCCTTGGCACGGTCAGTAGCACTTCACAATTTAGTTATTATCTCCTTTATCTAACATTATGCTCAAATGTAAAATACAGACAATTTGTGATAAACTAATCGTGTTCTCATATTTTCACATATTTTAGGCACTGTATATGTTTTGAATAGTATTCTGAAACTCAAACACTGACAATATATATACTTTGTTGTATTATTAATATTTTTAAAACATGCTTATAAGAACAACAGTGATAATACTTTACCAGGAGCGTTGTGATCAGTTAGTAATTTCTCGTCATCTAGGGAACAGACGACCAATAGTGTTTGATTCAAAGCAAACAATTAAACTCAACACTTAATATTTGCAACGTAATAGCTATAACATTAAACCAGTTTCTATTATGTGTTTTACGTTAGACATGCCATTGTCTTGTTTGTTCATGTTTAGCTCTACTGACACCGATTCAATGATGACATTGATGTATACATGTAGTAAATGTAAATGGAAAGATAATTCTATTACTACACTTATTCAAACGCATATTACAACATATGCTACCTTGAATCACGTAAGTGATGGAATGACATACGTCAATTGAAATAAAATGATATGATGTGTCCTCATCATTAACCCTTCTCTTGCTTAATTTTAAAATACATTTCTCCTTCTTTACCCATGCCCTGTTGTATAATTACATATATCTTCACTGTGTACACGAATTTCGCTGTGCAATCACTGCTGTGGAGTGTATTGTTTGCACAATCAACTTGTAAATAGTGCAGACCCTGATGAGACATCTCCTGCAGGAGCTGTCTCATCTGGGTCTTCACTATTAACAGGTAGATATATTGACGTGAATAGCAAGCGTAGGTTTAAGCAGAAAATACGTATTGGCATTTAAAAACAATAAACCAGCAACCTTTGGAAAAGTAATTGAGTAAATATCGCAATGTTTTGTATTGCAAATAATGAAATGTTTTGTTATCGTATTTTATTTTTCAAGTAAACGAGACCAAGTTTGGAAAGGTTTAGCAGTTTCCATCATGGGATTTAAAACTTGAATAAATGTTTAAATGATTTGCTGCACTTATATCTGCTTTGTTTTGGCAGTTCTGCATAAATATTGATTTAGTTTCCAGTATCTGCCGAGAACAACTTTCTGTTTTGACTCAAGTTTGATTATCAGTTTTCACATAACCAGATCAGTTGTATTTGCCGATCATGTAGTAGTATTGCTTGACGTATGGTTTACTACCTCAAGATAGAAATAAGATTTACATGCAAACATTCTGAAAGTAACAACAAACGAAACCATGGGAAAAGATAAAATTGCACCCCACCACGAACACTTTTCACCTGCTGTTGTGAAGCAAATAATTATAAAGTACATTATGTTTTTAATTAAAAATATTCAATTATCTTTTTGATGTTTCAGCTGACCCTCTTGTTCTTAGTTTCCATCGTCATCAATCTTATTGTTTTACTACTACTTGTTCTCCTTCTCCTTCTTCTTCTGTCGTCCATATACATAATGTATTTATAAAGAAAAAGAAAAATTACATACACTAATTGTATATATTAAACATACGTAATTAAACATACGTAGAATGCAAAATCTCAATAATTAATTTTCCTTCCCAGTACAATAATTACATACATTGTTATTTCTTCTACAACAACTAATTCCAAAACAAATGTGTATAATTCGCATTAAATGTACTGATATATACATATTCCGACTAGGAAAGGCACTGTTTGTGAATTTATTTTCTAGTCCTTCGGGATCATGAATTTCAGTCATTTTAGAAAATTGAATACAAATTAAGCCGGTGCGAGGGTGTGTGAGTAGTTTGCACTTAAAATAGCTGATCATGAACAGATTTAGTAAAATCTAGTCTGCAATTTTCTGTTTTCGCATTGCTACTTTTACTTTCGAAGTATTTCCTACAGACTGTTTACGTCATATATATTCTTCAAAACTTTCGAAAGATGTACACACTGATGAGACACTGATGATACATGGGATCTGTCACAAGTTGTCATTGAGAAAAACATTTTCTTAAACGAGTCCAGAAAATAGTTATTAAGCAAGCCTTTGGAGGTGGGCTTAATAACTTTTTTTCTGGACGAGTTTAATGTTAACCCATTTGCTCCCACGATCCCATATATGGGACTTATGTAAACAGTGTAGACTCTGATCAAACGCCGCATTATGCGGCGTCTGATCAGAGTCTACACTGTTCGCTGATAGGAATTTCAATATAAAACGAAATTCAAAATTTTGACCAGGCACCCCTTAGATAAAAAAAAATGGACTAATCCAATACATAAGTATTGAAGAATCCACTGGGAGCAAATGGGTTAAGAGAAGTTTACCTCAAATGACAATGAGTGTCATATTCATTTTTATCACATAACAGACTAAGCTGATCCGCTCAACCTCGATATTTAGACGAAGAGGCAGAACATAGTTGGAAATTCGCTTCATCCTTGCGATGCTTGCTAAATTCTATATTAACCCTTTCGCTGCCAATGCCGGATCTGTGATTACCTATGCAAACAGTTTTGATCTAGATGAGACGCCGAGTAACTCGGCGTCTCATCAGGATCCAAACTGTTTGTTACTGTTACTATGTTTTTGAAACAAAAATGAAGAAAATCAAAAGAATGAAAATTTGTAGAAGACGGCAAAGTTAGCAGACGACATAGTTTGGCAGCGAAAGGGTTAAGTAGCAAAGATGAGTCCATGTCAACGCGGAATGGTTATCAAACGTTTACGACTGTATACACGCAGGAAAATGGGTTGTGTACCAGTCTACATGTGTGCTTTAAGATACGAAAAGCACGCCATGTATTCGTGTGACATTATATTACACATGTTAGATTTAAAAATACGTGATAGTTATATTAACCGGGAAACAAGCACAGTTATGTGATAACATATACAGTAAAACCCCGCTAATGCGACCACCAAAACGGAGCATAATTCTGAGTGGCAGAGACAGGTGGTAGCTTAATGCAGGACGAAAGTTATGCAGAATATAGGAGCTTTCTGTATAACTTTCGTCCTGCATTAAGCAACCACATGCTTTAGACGACATCAGTGGCTGTTTATTAAGTGGTCGCATTAGCGGGGTTTGTATACACAATGATCGTGTAATGGAAAGGGCGTTTTTTTTCTTTAACTAGATACAGACTTTGTCCAAACAATTAAAAGCCTAAAATGTTATGAACATTGTTATTCAGAGTAACGAGATAAAAGACTTACAATTGTTTTCTGAGAGATATTAACCAAATGTTACGTTATACTGAAAAATAAAACAATACCTTCAGGAAAACATATATGTGGTATTTTTAAACATCGTCGACACTGATCAAAAACCACGTCAAGGAAACGGCAATGTATCAAGATATTCGATGTTTTGCCCTATCAACAGTGGTACTGTTACATTTGGCAACACCCATGTTGTAGACATCATGCTAAAGTAACGGTTTTACATTGTCTTTAAAATCCCATTATCTTTTTAAAAAGAGTTGTAGCGTACATCCACGTATTCACGTATTATGTCTCCATTTACGCTGTTGTGATTCAACACAAAATGAACTACAATATATAGCAGTTTCCATCCTGACAAAAGGTGAATATCATGTGACTCAAATGTGAAACTTCTTTAATTTCCGGTATAAATACCTGTGAGAGTCAATAGCCGGTACTGCTAGCAGCACTCAATATTCTAGGCGAATGACTCAATGACCAGGGGAGTAAATGTACAATCGGTTGAGCGGTCCCTTCGGCCTGAAAGTAGACAACAACTAGGTCCTTTACTTTTTTTAAATTCCAGAATTATCTTGCCCGATGTGTTCAACCGATAAGCAACGCGAGATCCTTTGTTTCTTAAGATATACATTTGTTGTTGAAGGATTTGCAAAAGTCATACAACAGACAAAAAACCCTGAAAGGTCAGTGGTATCTTTATTCAGACATTACTACCACTTAGTCTGCCCAGATGTTGTAACATAAATGGAAAACTGAAATGAACGAGCTCGTTCTAGCAGGACTCATTAGCCAGGGGGTCTTTGTTTATGAGTAAGTGTTACGTTTCGAATGGTTCAAGATTAACTTTTGACATTACCTAACTCAGCCCAGACAGATAATACATTCAGTCACATTTTAGTAATATGCTCGTCTGTGCTTATTTGTTTAGCAGATCAATCGCTTCCCAAGACAATAGTACGTATACACTGAAAATGCAATTGGCGCATTTGATATAGTCCTGCATTTTTGTATTTACAGTGACCAAATATTAAACATACGAAGAAAAATAGATATAAATAAATGAAATAGTCCATTTGTTTATATAATTTGAAACACCCCAAAGAAACAAACTCTCCTACGTCACAGTGCCTTTAGCAGTAATATGTCTGACTCGTACATAAAAAATATTCTTAGTCATAGTGCCTCTAATGTCTGTCAAGAAATAATGTAACATTGAATCATTTGTTCAACAAAGAATATAAACACAGATAAACAATAGTTTTCTACAATTAACTCTGCAATACCTCACCAAAACAACATGAGCACAACTACTTTGAGTATGAATCGTTTATACAGGGTTTGGTTATATTCCATCCGGCAGTTTTCGGAGAAGATGCAAAGACAACAGAATAACAAAGAAATGTCAAGAATCAATTGCCAAAAACTCCGTCGAAATTATACAATCATACTCAGACTGAAAGTACATCTAACTATCGTAAGAAACATAACTATGGAGTTTGCTTGTAATTAAGCTGTTTAGGAACAAAATAGAAAACATATATCAAATGCCTAAAGCTCCGTCAATATTCATTCCATCAAGAGGAACATATCACATGCACATATTATCCTTCGTTAGTACGAAGCATTTGTATTGCGTTTGGCTAAAATACACCAAGCAAGTTAGGGGGAGAAACCGGAAAAGGCAAGAAATGTCATTAATTAACGCCTGAAAGTCCATTAAAATTCAACCAATCACATTTAACTGATTATAAGCATATCTACCCTTCATAAAACTCAGTACTATGAAGTTTGGTTGAAATAGAAGAAAGTTTGCGAACAGCATAAAAACCAAGACGTTTCTACAATAGTCGATTATAAATACTCTTGAATCAAAATGAAGGGATAGATAGCAAAACTACCTTGCATAAGAAACATTACTATGAAGTTGCTTGAAATCTATGTAGCAGCTAAGGAGGAAAGCACTGACAGTACAAAAAGAATCTTTAAATTCGTGTTCGTTACAAATTGTTTTCATGAAATTCGTTTAATATAATGAATATGACACTCGCTAAAGCTAGTGTCATATTATTATACTAAACTCGTTTCATGAAAACAATTGGTAATGAACACTCATGTAAGATCCTCTATTTATAACTTTTTGGAATAGTGTGGAAACTCAAATTTGCGTAAATGCAAATTCAGTTCAAGAAATTAGTACAGTGAAACCTCTATAACGGCCACTAAATTGCATCAAGTAGTTTGTGTTAAAGGCAGGTGACTGCTTAAAGCAAGGTGAAAGTAAAACAGAACGCTCTTATATATAGCCACCTGCCCTAGATACCAACTAATTAACACAATTTAATGGTCGTTATAGAGAGGTTTTACTGTACTACTGACAACTACTCAATATATGTGCTCATATCAAATGAACCTGTGTCTAAGCAGTCCTAAGACATTGTAAGTTACTCTTGTTTCGGAAATTGCTTAAACACGACATGCCCATTCAATTTAACACATTCATAATTGCAATTTAATCACGTCACAAGAAACAAGAGTAAGATGGCATATACTTCACAGGTTATGAAATTTTGTCAGAGTTACTTCATAATAAATGAAGCATTTCCAACAAAGTCCCTTTATATGTTGTCGAGTTACTTGTAATGTATTCACTAAACAACTAATCGATTATAAACCAGGGAACGGAGACAGGTTATTTCCGATATTATTTCTTCCATCGTTATGAAGTAAATTAGCCGCAGCTGAAAAAAGTAATTTTGACGTATTTCCGCTTAACTGGAACCATTATTTTGTTTGACATTTATCATTTCCTCGTCGCGTGTTTCCGCCTTTTGAGGCTACCGTCACTGAATTCCTAGAGAGAAAATATAATGTAATAAATCGTAACGTGCGAATGAATGCCTCCATTAGACAAAATATCAGTAAGACAAGTTGCACTTTATGAGAGATTACATGTTTATACAATAAGCACTCCTAATAATATATAGCGCGTATATTTATCTACCTTAATCAAAGCGATATATTGGTAAACACTAAGAATACATACTGGGGTAATTATGGTTTGTTTTAAAACCATTACGAGTAATTTACATTTGATGCATTCGACATAGTCCAGTACTTTCGCTCAAGGTGAAGGCTTGATAGCATTGGTATCTCACTGGAATGCATACTGACTGGAAAAAGGAACATAATCTGTTTAAACTGTACTAGCGTTTAAGCAAATCTAATGTTACACTTCCATTTGGGTGTATGAACTCTCTTTAAAGACTTCTGATGACTTTATTATACATTTTGCAATCGTTTGTATACAAATGAGAAATTGAGTACATAATATTATGTCCCTCATCAGGAAGCCATACCGTAGGATATTCTGTTTGAGGTTTGACAATGCATTTGAATACGAAATTACAATAGACGTTTTAAGACGTGAATTGTTCCGTATCCAAAGGAATATAAAGGGCAATTGACGTGACTTAATTATGTGAGGAATTGGCAGTGACTGGGCTGATTTGAGGCATCGAACCAGTGTAAAACAGTTCAATTGTTTTAAGCATATATATATATTCTCCTTATGTATAAATATCTGGTCTTACATCAGAGAGACTGGCGGATCCACATGCATTGTTTCACTGGCACCCGAGATAGCGTTCGTGAAAGGTCAAAATGTAGTCTCTTGAGCTGACCCAGTGAATGCGTTCAACTACTTTGTGTACCTTTCATCAGAAAACATTTTGAAACAAATACATCTACAGATACCCCGCTTCTATATATGTATCACATCTACAAATATTACTCGTCTATAGATACGCATCTTAAGATCCTCCACAGCTACAGATTCTCCACTCTACAGATACTCCATATCTACAGATACTCCTCATCTACAATACTCCATATCTACAGATACTCCGCATCTACAATACTCCATATCTACAGATACCCTACAGATACTCCGCATCTACAATACTCCATATCTACAGATACTCCGCATCTACAATACTCCATATCTACAGATACATCGCATCTACATATTCCCCAAATTTATACCTATCTAGGGGTTCCTTGGAGACGCTGAGAGATGGGTGGCAAGCGCTAGTGGGGAGTAGTTGGACAATGGTCGCGAGTGAATGCACGGAGCTGGTAACTGGTTGTCCAACGAATTTGTCCAGCAGATAAGATCTTGTCCAAAGACGAAGGACATCCAACAGATGCAACCTTGCATGATCCTGATATACATGTCCAGTCTTCAACTTTAATGACTGTCAAGGCATGGTTCAACGATAGTGACCGTCAGAAACTGGATCGAACACAATTTTAGCATTGGTTGAATATAATAGAATATTACAGTCTGTCATAATTTTGTTTTGCGGATACTCAAAGGTCGTTGATTATTTCCCGACCTCATTCGTGAAAACTCTTCCTCCGGAAGACTAAATTATTTTATGTATCTGGCATGGTTTGGTGCATAATCTCTTGATATTGCTGAAGAAGAAAAAATCCAACTGCATTTCGGACTCGAGGACAAAGGAAACGATGACATTACGATTATGTAAAAATAGTTAAAGCTGTATGATAAACTCACACAGCTTCATGCATCATATTGCATACTATAATTACCTATAACGCACCTGAGTACAGTAGAAACTAAACTACAGAGTTATATAACTATTATACCAGGTAACATGTGCTTAATGAAAGACATTTAGGATATATTTGCTACACAACAGCAGGTGTTAAGTGCTTGTGTGGCGGCCGTAAAAAGTCGCCCGTACTTCATTCTCAGTGTTATTATATTTTCTGGTCCTTCGGGATTATTAGTTTCGATGTTATTTCGAAGTTATTAGTTTTGAAATTGAATACTGATTAAGCCGGTGCTAGGGGGCATCAGTAGTGTTTCACTTTTAATTACTACTAATGAACAAACTCAATAAAACCGAGTCTGCAATTTTCTCATTTTGCATTTCTACTTTTGCTTTCGAAGGATCACTCATTTTCAGAATATATGTACCTCACAACAGCAGGTGTTAAGTGCTTGTGTGGCGGCCGTTAAAAGTCACCCCGTACTTCATTATCAGTGTTGTTATATTTCTAGTCCTTCGGGACCATTAGTTTTAATGTTAATAGTTTGGCAAATTAAATACTACTTAAGCCGGTGCTAGTGGGCGTGAGTAGTGTTGCACGTTTAATTACTACTCATGAAAGACTCAATAAAACCGAGTCAACAATTGTCTACTTTTGCTTTCGAAGGATCACCCATTTTCAGAATTTTACATTTCAACATTTGAAATCATTAAAAAATTCAAATGATATTTAAACTAAACTTAAATAAACAGTGCAACATTTCTTCATCGAGATCTTATGATTTCTCTACACTCTATACTACTCTTCCTCACATCTTATAAAGGATAAATAAAAAATAGTAAAGTCAAGCAAGAAAAGACATACAAAAAACGCAACCACTATCAAAACATCGATAGAAAGCAAGTAACATACATACACAAACACACACACACGCGCGCGCGCGTACGCACACAAACACACGAGATGAGGTTCGGACGTCCATAAACCAGTTTAAACACTCGCTGGTTGTTTTGCCACTGAGTCCAAGGCGCTACCCTCCTTGTCACCCTTACTTTTATGTTTGTCTGGTGTCTTGTTATCTTTGTACTTGTGCGTTTATTGATGTTTGAAATGTTCGTCACGTGTGTGTGTTTGTGTCGATGTTTTGGTAATCGTTGCGTCTTGTGTATGGCTTTTCCTGCTTGACTTAACTACTTATTCATTTAAAACAAATTTAAGGCATGAATCATGTGTGATGTTCACTGATGTTATACAAAATAGAGGCATGTTGCCCACCACCAACATCTACTTAGACACCAACTCTTTTATCTGCTTTGTCCCATGACGCCAATGGAATGTCATTATTCACGTCCTCATGGAATTTCGCAAAGTGCTTGTTTACGCGATTCTCAACACACACAGTTTAGGTCTGTGAACTGCAAACGGAACCTGGCAATGGCTTGTGAACCTGTTCCTGTTTGACGGTAGCACGTATGGGACCGCCATGAACGACTGGTTATGGTCTTCGATTGCGGTTCGAATCCAAGTCCACGCTAGTAAGGTGATGAAGCTACATGTATCTAGCTGACTTGCGGTAGGTTGGCACTTCTACCATTGTGCTCTGTGCACGGAACATTGCAAACACCTATAGGGTCTTCCTCCATCATTAATTCACTTGATGTCGCGATATTACTGACATACTGTCATAGCGACGTAACACCTAATACCAATAAACCAAACAGTAACGACCTTACACATGGGATCAGGCACTACTAGTACAATCGGTTGATTTCTCCTTACCAGACTATGAAATCTGCAAACAATCCGTTGCAGGAGTTTAAAACCCAAATGCGATAACTCCCCCAAAAGACATTAAAACCAGAGAGTAAAATCAAAGTAAAAAAGGAAACGAACTAATTTAAATGAATTACTTAAAACATGATTTTCATCCTAAATTATACAACTTCGGAATAAATACTCGCTCATTAAAACAAAAACGAAACAACATAAAACTATATTTTAGATTACATTCCAACAGTTGTACTCTGAACTATTTTAAACAAAATATTCTTTTCGTAAGAAATTTAGTGACGGGGTATAAGATTCTAGATGTAATCCTAGATTTACATTTGGTAATACTCAAATATACCAGAAATATGAAAATATGTTCAAAATTAAAGCATGATTTATATTGCAATCCTAAATGCAAACCTCGATCTAAATTTAATTTAACAAATGCAGATCATACAAAACGAAGTGTGTCACATGCACTTTTATGCGATGAAATTCCAAATTCGAAATTAAATATCCTTAATTATCATCCAAGGAAATAACGACATCCTCAATTATTAATGCTGCTAAATTTATCTGTATTCCTTTACTGCATTAATATATTTTAAACAGGAATTCAAAACGTGTTTTGCATTTCGGCTGAGATCTTTTTGAAAGGAATGGGAACATGCATACACATTTGAATTTGAAAACAAACTATTGAGAACGATGATTGCTCCGTGTTCAAGAGATTATGATATACCCATGGCCTAACATTCCTTGACTTTCGGGTTTAATTTACCATAGTATTTTGAATGCTTCTTGTTGCCGATGATTTCTTCCATGCATTGCGCGAAATGATTTTGAGGTGAACCTAAATCCTGTTTTCTGAAACTACTATACTGCCATTATTATTTACATATCAGGCATCATCACCGTACTCATTATCCCATCTATCATCAGTGCTGTATGATTTATACGCAGCCTCGTGTGGCCCAACGTTGTACTTTGTGATACAATAAAACCTCTCTATAACGGACACTAAATTACATTATTTTTTTCTGTTAAAGACAGGTGGCTGTTTAAAGCAAGGTGAAAGTAGGAGCGTTCTGTTTTACTTTCACCTTGTATTAAGCAGCCACCTGCCCTAAATACCAACTAATTGATTTAGTGGTCGTTATAGAGAGGTTTTACTGTAGTAGTATTTTTACAAAAGACATCTGTATTTACATTAATGCATTCTACATTCATTGCAGTATGCATGGCGGCCATGTGATTAATATATTTATATATAATAAACGATTTATAACGAAACGTACAAACATCAGTAGCTGTTGTCACTGGTAATTTTTCTGATTGATAAAGGTACATTTATTATTTGCGTCCCTTTTCATCTAACTACTGTTAAAGATGTTCCCACGTCTGGTCTGTCACAATTAGGTTTCCCTGACGTAATGATTAGTATAAAAGCAGAGAAATTGTGTCAGATTAACAAACAATAACCATACAGCGGGTTAACCGTCAGTACTTGTCCTTGTCATAATAACCTATGCAAACAGTTTTATATCCATATGAGAATCCTTGTAATTTAGCGTCATATTAGGATCAACACTGTTTATCACTCTGACATTTTATTCTATGCCTTTGTAAACATAGTAGATCCAGATTAAACATCTCATGTAGGAGCCGTCTGATCAGGATCTACTCTGTTTTCTTCTGAAATAATACAGATATGATTCTAGAGTTTCTGTCATGACCAAAATTCCTAGTGTTAACGTGCCACTATAAAAATAACCTTGTTAAAAGTCATGAGGGCATAATATTTTTACCTGAATATTCATCGAGTAAAGGGTTAAACAAAATTGGGAAACTGAAAATTTAGTATTTACCCATTCCCTCATATTGACGTATTTTGACGACTATTTCACTTTGTGAAACCATTGTCATAAATAGAGCATTTATTCATGTAGGAGCAAATGCTCTATTTATCACAATGGTTTCAAACTACATGTACAACATTCTAAAAGTGTCCTTTTCTCTAGTTAATGCACCTTTTCGGTAGATTTATTCAAAGAGGTTGTATTTTAAATAGCCTATGAGGTAATGGGTTAAAGCAGACGTAGACAACTGTTGTCCAGAATTCAAAATGTTAAGCTCGTGCATGTAAGAATTCAGGGTTATTTCTGTTTACGTATTTCACGCAGAAATCTACTTAGTGAAGACATTGTACCATGAGCAGAAAACTAAATTCAAGTTTACCCTTACTCTACGGTACAAACAATATTTGCTCTAATCTCGATCATCCCCCGGGGTTATAAAACCTGTTGCTTCAGTCTGAGGTCATTCTCAAACAATTGACTGGCCAGAGCTTGAGCTTGCTCAAAATATGACCAATCAGATACTTGAGAATGAATTCAGACTCGGCAGATTTCTAGCCTCGGGCCCTTGTACAGTACTGACCGCTTCCATTTAAAAGTTAAAAGTTGGTATTAGTAGCTACCTTGTCTTCGCTCAACATTACAAGTGTAGTTCTAGGACTGATCGGCCCGGTGTCAGGATAATGTGACTGGTTGGGGTGCCCTTGCCATGTGCCCGCGGCAGTGGCATTCGAGTGAGGCAGCACTATAACTTGTCTAAAGCGGGTGCCGTCTACAAATAACTGAAATACTGTTGGTCGGACGTAAAACTCACTCACTCACTCCAATTCGATGAAGTATTTGAGAATTTTGACCAAGTATCACGACGGAATATCTTTAGAAACTATTGCCATGTGTCGAACAACATGTGTTATGATGAGGCGCTGCTGAACTGCGTCTCATCTGAATCCAAACTGTCAGCAAATGCGACTAAACTCGCAGGTATAGTCGCATAGTTTGAGCAAAATTATTATTATTATAACCACTGCATAAAGTTTAGATCCTAGGCCCAAAGTTATAACAATTCTGAGTCTGAGATCATTCTGAAGTATCTTGATTGGTCAGAATCTGAGCAAGCTCAGAATCTGACCAATTAGATGCTTGAGAATGATCTCAGACTCAAGCAAATAGTTTTATAACCTCGGGGATTGGTGTCGTCTAGACACAAACTGCTTAACTTTGTTTGCATGGTAGCTAAGACACATTCTATGATAGACATTTAACTATTTCCCTGTTCAACATTCATGTAAAAAATAATGCCTCTATGGTTATTTATTATCTGGATTTGTTTCTGTAATGGCGTATGTACACAGGATATGTTGGCATTGATAGGTTCAGTAGAGTCAGATACTTATCATTTCATAAGCAAACAGAGTAGACCCTGATCAGACGGCTCCTACAGGAGCCGTTTGATCAGGGTCTGCTCTAATTGCTAAGGCATGAGAAAGCTTTTATATTAGGAGAAGGGTTAAATCGCAGACGAAAATGTCAACAGACGGTAAGTGTCTAAGTGTGTTAAAGGTCAACCCTTGACTTAACAATTGTCCATATTAGTTTCATTTAGACGATACAATTTTGTGACTGCTCTATCCCATCTAAACGGTATTAATAAGACGAGAATACGAAATATGCCAACTCAATTCTTTCCAGTATCAATATACATTGTCGTAAATGTCGTTAGAATTAGTCTACATTGGTAGACAAAACGTTCCTATAAACTTAAAGCACTGTTCTGTAAGTGCTACAACGAATGCAAATATAGTAAAAAAAACACTCTAAAGCGACCACTTAATGAATAAACATGGGTATCTTTTTAAGCAGGTGGTTGCTTAATGCAGGACAAAAATAATGTAGAAAGCTCCTACATTGCCTTTGTCCTGCATTAAGCTACCACCTGCATCTACCACCCATAATTATACCTCTTTTAGATGGTCGCATTAGAGGGGTTTTACTGTACTAGTAACATCAAAAGTACTCTGAAATGTATACATGCATACGTTTCATGGATTATCTTATTATGTCGTCATTAATTATTCATGACATTATCAGTAATAATAGCTCCTCTACGTTTCTGAGGGTTGCTTGGATTTGTACCTCATTATAGCTTACCATTCATCATGTTTGCATCGTTTCTCGTTAATCCTTGCCCAGTATTGAACAAATAATACCTGCCTGCTAAACTTTGCTACATTTGCTGTTTTTCGTTGTGATGCTATTTTGGGCGGTTGTGTGTTTTGTATGCGGTGTTTTCTGCATGACTCATACATGTACTTTTTGAATGCTATGCTTTTAAGGCTACTTCCTATTAGATTAACCCTTTCCCTGATGTAAGCGCATTTCGACGCATCTGTTAGGAGCCGTCTGACCAGGGTCTGCTTTGTTTGCTTATGGTGTAATACAGATCTGATTCTACAGCTTCTGTCTGAGTCAAAATGCCATGTGTTCATATGCCATTATAAAAACTAATCTTATTAATATCCATGACGTCATTATTTCGTACATGAATATTCATCAGGGAAACGATTAAGATTTAGAGAAACTATTTACCGAGTGTCAAACATCTTGAGTCATGTGTCCAAGGTTATAAAACTTCTGAGTCTGAGGTCATTCTCAAGTACCGTATCTGATTGTTCAGATTCTGAGTAAGCTCAGAATCTAACCAATTATATGCCTGAGAATGCTCTCAGACTCAAGCAAAACGTTGTATAACCTCAGTGCCCTATGAGAGGCGGAGTAAACAAATGCGAATCAGGTCTTGAACAGTAGGATAAAGGTTCATATGCTGAAATATATGATGGATTACTGTTACGAGTACACTGTGATTGATTACTTTGCAAACCTGTCAAAATATTTACATATGAGACCAAGAGAACAAATTACGTTTACTATTTTTAGAAAGCATCTGACCTAATTAGAATACAAACGCATGTTCTGTTAAAGTTGTAAATGACTACGACGACCTATATACAGTTGAACATAGCATTCAAACAAAGTCTGAAAGTAGGGGATCCTTCGAGAGCACAAGCAATCTAGTTTTAAGAGTATATTGACCAACTATCAAACATCTTGGATTATAATGAAAACAGAGTTACCCAGTGTCTGGCCTAGATCAATACTGTTTGCATTTGCAACTCATGTCGCGAATATCTGGATAGGGGACCCTACGTAGAGTATTGCATTGTAATTAAAACAGACGCAACTGTTTTTATGTCTGCACAAATATAGAACTCTGTTCATTTATTTCATACGCTCACAAATTGCATTATGTAATACTAACAACCGCTAGTTAGATCTACCCTGTAAAGTAATTATTCCGTTATGTATGTGTTCATTTTATACATTTGCACACGAGTAGACATGTATAGTTGTTTTGGTTGTTGTTGTTGTATAATATTGCAATCTGCTTTGGAATGTTTTATTTGCAGAATGCTTATGGCGATTTACATCCGACACTTTCCTTATGAATTCTTATCAATACAGCGAAACCCGTCTATACTGAAATTTTAACTCTCTCCTAGTAACGCTTTTTTGCGCCTCTGTCAAACTCATTCTTTGAAACAATTGTGATAAATAGAGCATTTGCTCTAATTATCACAATGGTTTCAAGACTACACAATTCTAAAACTCTCCTTTTCTATAGTTAATGCTCCATTTCGGTAGATTAATTCAAAGAGGTTGGGTCTAAAGATAGCCTGCATTCAGCTGCTACCAGTCTTAAAGATCGACAATGATACTAATTTGAAAGTCCGATTCGACTGTACATTGAAATAAATGGCGAAATTGTCAGTGGTAGACTATTTTATCAATTTTATAATAATGTCAATATATTATTATAATAGTGTCGGTTTCATCCTTTTCTGCTCAAAAGTTTCTTCAATGGGTGTGTTGTAACAGATTGCCAAGTTTTAAAATTAGATCGAGTCTAAAAACAAGTTAGATACATGATATTTTATTCGGACGCTGTGACTAATGTTAGAGTTTTGAATATACAAATAGGACTAACAATAAATGTGTTTTGTTGCCATGTTTTGTATTTATATACATGTGATGTTTGTGTTTATAGATAATATCTGTTATATAATTGCGTGAAAATCAAATGCAGGAGAGTGTCTGGCCCCGTGATTTAAGTTCTAATTACTACGTAGAGCGCACATTATCTTACTATTAAGCAAAACTACAAACATGCGCGTACTCAAATATTAACATAGTCATTTCTTCACCACACCCTATGTTGTGACAACACTATGAGAGGTCACAACGTAGGGTTTCGTGGGGCAAATAAGGAGGTTAGGCTTGAAATACGCATCTAATCTGAACATCTGTATTCAGTCCGAACTGCATTCTAGAAGAACACACTTCTTGAAAATTTAAAACACTTATTATAAGACAACCGTTTTGTAGCATATTATATACAGTAAACATCTCGATAACGGCCAGTAAATTGTGTTAAAGGGGAAGTCCCTACATTCGACATGTTTCAAAAGTGCCTAAAATATACAAATCTTATTTGTTTATATGCTGATATCGTAAGAAAACCAATCGAATAAACACCAACGAAGACACACCTTTCATACGTTTGATATGTTAGTATTTATTCGGCTCGCATTTTAGTTTCGTGAACTGTTCGACCAAGGTCAATCATATTTTGTTGTAGAACAAAAAATATAAGTATCGATGAAAACGGTTTATTTTGTATCATAGGGCCATTTTTCGATATAAGTTCAAATAGACAATCTTCATAATAATGATTGAACATAACACATATGAAGTTTTATTATATTATTGACAATACGCGTTCATTGTAGGGACGTTCTCTTTAAGTAGTTGGTATTTGGGACAGATGGCTGCTTAAAGCAAGATGAAAGTAAAACAACGCTCCTATTGGAGCGTTCCGTTTTACTTTCACCTTGCTTTAGGCAGCAGCTACCTGCCGTTAACACAAAATACTTGATGTAATTTAGTGGCTGTTATAGAGTGGTTTTACTGTAAATGGAATGATATTCCATGAGATACTTTGTATTGGATTTATACACAAATTGCAGCATTGGTATTTTACAGCTTTATATTCATTTACTCCCATATTACATTCACTCGTTTACGCTGCAACCCATATACAGTAGAAAGTCGGTCGTTAAAAAGAGGTCTACTTATGGACCTGTAAGGCAGGTGGTAGCTTAATGCAGGTCAAAAGTAATGCAGATAGTTCGTATACGTTTCCCTGCATTAAGCAACCACAATCTTGTGTTCAATAAATGAACGGCCGATTTATGTAGAGATGTTCCCTACAAACAGATTATATGCAGTAGAGCGTTATTAGCTTCGATTGATTCAGCAAATAGTACTTACTCGGATTTGAAATTAACATTTCATCTAGGTCTACACAGTTTGCCTATGTCCCATTGATAGGGCCGTAGAAGTAAACGGGTCATACTGAATTTGCTCGTTTAAATTCAAATGCAATTCCACGACAGTGAAAACCATGTAATACATCATGCATTGTTGTCTGATATATTTTTCCATTTCAAATGCAAATTTGAATTTCACTTGTTGAAAATTTAGGTTGAAATTAGAAAATATTATTACACCCACAGATAGTTTCAAATGCGCCAGTGTTGTTATTGATTTGTACCTTGTACTGTTGATGCTAGAAAGATCACAAATGTGCATTTACAGAACTGAGATTACATACACAAATATAGTAGTAAGAAAACGAAGAAGAGAATATTTAACCCTTTCGGCGCCAAATTTCTAATTGTCGTCTGCAATCCAAGTTTGTTAAATCATTCAGTAAAATAAGGAAATGAGATAAATAAATGCAAGTTTTAAGGGAATAAAGCACATATATAGAAATAGAGATTGAGACAAATAGCGAAGTCCCTGAGCAGACGCCGCCTTAAAAAGGCGGCGTCTGATCTGGGACTGCACTATTTGTCGTGGTGCATTTATGCGACTGTGGCGGTGAAAGGGTTAAGACATTTGATTAAAATGCAGGTTAAAACTGAAATAGAATGCTTGCATTTATAGGGTTATTAACGAAGCTAAAGTATTAGAGTATAAGGGTTGTTCTTGTTTGTAGTGTTAGATATTTAAATGATTATGATGGTAAACTGACATAGGAAGAATGCGCGACTCAAAGAGATAATACTAACTGTATAAGTGATAGCGACGTTTAATGTTAAGTATCAGTAGAACAAGAATTAATTTCTGGCAATGTTTATATGTCAACATTCAACATAGTACGGTGAAATGGTGATGACATTTGTAAATAGTTTGCATCCTGATGAGATGTCGAATAAATCGATGTTTAGAAATAATTTTAATATTTGTATCGCGGTTCGTAATGACACAAATATAAAAGGCATGATTCAGGTTAATAATAGTATTCCTCAGCATGTCTTTTATGAGACAGGTAGAACGCCCACCATAGCACTCCATTTTGCTCATCCACAGTATCTATGTTTGTGGTTTTTTGTTACATCCATACATCTGTAATATATTATACTATCTTTTTTGCCCCTGCAGTAGCTTTCGGAAATAACATTTGTCCTGGATTAAGCTACCACCTGCGTGTCAGCCAAAACAGACATCTTTATTTTTGATATCATAGAATGACCCTTTATTTTCAATTAAACAATTCAAATGCCCAAAAGGGGGTTTTACAACAACGGCTCAGTGTAGTTGTTTGTTGGGTGTTAATATATACTGACTAACACAATCACACCAATTTCTTTACAGTTGGTAAACGGCGATGACTAGTTATGACGATATTTAGAGTGACCTGTTTGGCGGAACAGGATGGTGGTCGCCAACACAGAGGACATAAAACGCGGCGTGTTGCCAAGTTTACCACATGTAATACATGGATCTACATTTAGTTAAAACATTATAATAATCTCAACCAGTATAGTAAATAAATCTGGTGATTTAAACAAGACAGAATTGTATTTTAACTACATGTATTTTAACTCTTCTTATGCTAAGTGCGTCTTGCCTAGCATTTGCAAAGAGTTTGGATACAGATGAGACGCCGAGTAACTCGGCGTCTCATCCTGATCCAAGCTGTTTGCCACCCGTCCAGTGGTCTAAAAATAATTGCAATCAAATTAAATTATCAACCGAGAACATGTTTGATAACATAAAAAGAGTAAATAGTTGTACTACAAATGTATCATGTACGGATGTAGTTAACACTTTTATCATAGCTTCAATATCACTACTGAAATGCTTTACTTTTTATCAGTCATAATTTACATATTTCGATATATTGCCTGATTCCTATTTATTCAGACATGTTTATGCAAGCGTTTAATGTGATCGCAATAATAGACAAATTTTCGTCCTGTAGGACCACCAACTATTCAATATTGCGCAGAGCATGTCTATTGACTTGTGACATTTACTTACAAACAAATTAGACGTCTATCTCCTAGTCTGATGTTTCCGTGAAACGCATTCAAGTAACAAATCGTTTACTTAACCTTCGCCACTCGGATTAGTTATTATAATCTGCAAACTGGTTGGATCCAGATCTGAACACGAGTAACTTAAGGTATCATCTGGATCAAGAATGTTTGACATACATGTTGCATATTTGAATGAAACTGAAACCTAGCGTATGTTTAAAATGCATTTATTCCGAAGAGCGAAACTTTAGCCAGCAAGCCAAAGATTAAAATGACTATTTCTGGTAGAAAGGATACGACGGAATATCGTTGTTTTTATAGATATAATAGATGTTTTGCGAATGCGTCAGGGGAATTGGTTTGAAAAATAGGTATACAATAGAAAAGAAGTCTTAATCTGGATTTCTAAAACTGGTGGTAGCTTAATGCATGACATACGTGATACCAATTTAACCCTGCATTAAGCAACAACCTGGTTTTAAGATTCTTATGTCCAATGAAAAATAGACCGTATAATTCAGGTTATACTGTACTCTGCATGGTCTTGCTATCTAACACATACGTCATGTGGGAGAAATAATGTCAACTAATCGCCCAGCACCGCCTACCTGGGTGAATGCCTAACTCTTCCACATATCAAACGTGCATTTTGAAACACCATTTATGGCATGAATTAGTACAGCAATTTCCCTCTAATGCGGCCAGCAAAAAGGGGCATAAACCACAGTGGCAAAGGCAGGTGGTAGCTTAATGCAGGACGAAAGTTATGCTGAAAGCTCCTATAGGAGCTTTCTTCATAACCTTCGTCCTGTATTAAGCAACAATCTGCTTTTTGAAAACAACCGTGTTTATTCATTAAGCGGTCGCATTAGGGGGTTTTTACTGTACTGAATTCTGCTCCCGTATTACATGTCATCTTGGTTAGCAAGTATACCTGACCTTGTGACATTTGACTGTAAAGTCGTCCGCATAAGCGTCACAAAATACTTCAATTGCTCATAACGATTTCAAACCATGAATAAAAGGCCTTCTCATTTCCATTAAAGGGGAACATGTGCCAAAAATTCGTTAGATATGACAAAATTAATATTACATCAATAGCAGATTATGATGCTGTTAATCCACCCTCTACCTTCCATAATGAAACCCCGGCTCCATACCGCATTGCAGTCCTTGATACAGTAAAAACTCGATACTACGAACACTCAAATAGGTACCATTATTGATCTTTAACACAAGTGGCAGCTTAATGCAGGGCAAAACGTATGCAGAAAACTCCTCTAGGAGCTTTCTGCATGCATTTCATCCTGCATTAAGCAGCCACCTGTCTACAAATTCTACATTACTGAAATTTCGTAGTATCGAGATTGTGCAGTATATTGTTTCTGTTCTGGTTTGATTATAACTAAGCATGTACCATTTTGATCCAAATACAATATATCACTCATATTATCGAACATACGCAAGACAAGAAAGAGTCAGGTAAAACAAACATCTGGTATAGCGAGATGTTTTAATGTTTGAGAGAACATGGCAATTCAAATCCAGATAAATGACGATTCACACAACCAAGGTTCATGAAAAGTAAGTAATATTTTCTGCAAATCGTTGTCTGATTCCTATTAGTTATTGTAAGATCACTATAATTATTCACGATTCAATGGTCGAAAATAGCGCCCAGAAGTTCGTGGGGAAAGTCTCATATAAAATCGTGCATGTTTTAAAGACCTTGGCATATTGCAATATAGAGTCGCCGTTTCTACAAAGGTTCAGACCAAACTTCTTTATAGTTGCTCTTCAACAAGAAAACAGTCATCTCAGTAACTGTACCTGTTTCTCTCATCAACATAGTGGTGGTAATAAACATAGCTGCATCGGGAATAAAATACATAAATAATATTAATAATAGAAGCATGACAGATATGATGGATAGGTGCATAGAAATGTTACATCTCCGATAACACGAAAGTCCCAAAACAGTACGGTAGAAGAGAATGTGGAGAGCAATTGACCTGTTTGTCGACCTTTAGCCTATCAATTAGCATGCTCATTTAATGTCGAGATTTCAAGACATGCTCTGCTTCGAATTTATTACTTTTGTTAAACGAATGACCTGTTCCAATTCTGATCTGTTCCAAATCCCACTCGCCCAGTCTTATGAAACGCTGTTGACAGAATGTTAAGCAATTCGATATTAATGCGACGCCGAGCTAGTCATTTGGATCCAATCTGATTCCTATCCAGTCTTATCACCCTAAGCGTGATAATGGTAAAAAGCATACAGTAAAACCCCTCTAATGCGACTACCAAAAAGGGGCATACTTCTGGGTGACAGAAACGTGTGGTAGCTTAATGCAGGACGAAAGTTATGCAGAAAGCTAGGAGCTTTCTGCATAACTTTCATCCTGCATTAAGCAACCACCTGCTTCAAACGACACTAGTGGCTGTTTAATAAGTGATTGCATTAACGGGGCTTTAATGTTGTTACATTATACTGACATTTAGCATAATAAACGTTACCAAACATTAACGAGCTGAAAATAAAATGTTTGCTAAATTCTGATGCTACATGTTTTACTCACCTCTGACTCGTACAAACGCTTGAGAAACTGTTGATTGAGTGTCAAACAGTTTGGATACTGATGTCAATCCGAGTTAATCAGCGTCTCATCCGGTTCCAAGCTGTTTGCAAATGTTAATCAGACCGCGCTTAACATGCTTAGGGTTGATTTATATAGATTATCAGTCTTACTTTGCGAGTCGATTTGTAGGCATAGTGATAGAATCAAAATGAGTTAATGGAATGTCATAGATGAAGTTTGAGACAACATCGTGGAAATACACTTCACTTCACTTTAATCCATTCCCTAATACTGACGACTTTTGACGACTCTGTTAAAGTCACTTCTTGAAACCATTGTGATAAAATAAAGCAGTTGCTCCTATAGGAGCAAATGCTCTATTTATCACAATGGTTTCAAACTACAATATTCTAAAACTTTCCTTTTCTCTAATTAATGCTCCTTTTCGGTAGATTTATTTAAAGTGTTTAAATCTAAAAATAGCTTATGAGGTAATGGGTTAATATGAAATGACCATTAAGACAAAATGCTTTATATCTAAAGTTAGAGTAATAACCATCTTGTGGACAACATAACTTGAAATTCGTTTGTAAAAACATGTTGCATATTTAAAGACAGATCATTTTTGAAATTTATCCATTTGTCTTGCAAAACAGAAGATGGAGTAACTGCATACAGTAAAACCTCGCTCGCTGATCCGAACTCACTCACTTTGAGTAAGGCAGAATTGAGAACTATCTAGACTGCTTAATGCAAAGTGAAGGTCATGTAGAAAACTCCCACAGGAAGCTGCAATTGTTCATCCCACATAATTATTTTTATTTGATTGTTTGTATTCACTGTAGTTTATTGGTTAAATATATCTGTGTCTGCAGAATTCCAAACATATACTATAGATCACGTTGCATTCACCACACTTGCATATATAATGTCGTAACTGCATTTAACCCTTTCCCTGTTCTATATGCATGTAAGAAATAATGACGTCATGAATATTAATAAGATTATGTTTTATAATAGCATATGAACACATGTCATTTTACTCTGTTTGCAGATGCGCAAAAAGGCGCTTATATAAGGGAAAGGGTTAAAGGGCCATAGTGACATTATTTCGCTCACATGAGACACCATCGTTCAAATTAACAGATATAAAGAAATAAAGTTGACTAGATGTAACAATAGTTTGACGTAGATGTTGAATGATAAAGGGCATTTGTCTGGCCTTCAAAACTAGACCTGTAGAACAGAGAACAGACAGAAGATACCATGCTAAAGTCCACAGCAGCCCCAGAAACAATAATGCGCGCGCGCACAGAAACGGTGCGTGCGTGCAAACGCGCGTGTGTGCGTGCGTGCCTGCCTGCCTGCGTGTGTGTGTGTGTGTGCACTTCATTTATCCGTCTGGGGCTGATATCTGTTTTTGTATGGCATCTCCTGCTTGACTTGTTTTTAATTTGTATTTCATAACAGCAAACAACAGCAAACAGGGTAGGCACTAATCCGGAGACTCCTACAGAAGCCGTCTGATCTGGGTCTACTCTGTTTGTAAAGGCGTCAAAACGGGTATGTATCAGGAAAAAGCGTAATATAAATAATATTAAACAGGACCAGGTTTGAACATAGAAGTGAACATAATGGAGTCAATATTCCAAATATTTATTTCAACTGGTCTGGTTCCACTTGCCAAATCCGTCAAATCCCCAAGACCACAGTCGACTAACGTAACTAACAGTGATATCATTTTTTAAACTACTGTATGTAATTTAGTATATGCTATAAGTTTCATAATTTCCATCTCCCTTCAATTTCACTTGAATGTAATCACCAAGAGAACTATTATAATATAACATGATACTACGACCTCGGTTAGATTAACGCACGATCAGGAACCATATGCATATCTACTTTGTTGACGCAAAGACTGTATTAGAACCACCTACTACAAAATATTAAAACACAATATTTATGTTGGTTTAATTCTTTGAGCTTCCTACTTTATTTCAGAGGATTTGATGTACATTGTTTCCATATATGGGTTCTCCTACACAACCTCATTAGTACGAGTATGTCCCACGCGTAATTTGTTACTTTCAGGCAGCATCTGGTATCCCGCTACTGACCGTAATTAGACAGTGCCAATTGGAAATATTATAGTTATTCTGTAGCACTCTTAAGACTTGCCCACTTAATGACTGTGCTGCAATCGTTTTCCTTCAGTATAAGTATAAGCAACTTAACTCTGATCTGAATAGTATTTTGTTATTCATGATTTAACACTTTCACCGCCGATGTCGCATAAATACACTACGACAAATAGTGCAGTCCCAGATCAGACTCCGCCTTTTCAATGCGGCGTCTGATCAGGGACTTCTCTTTTTGTCTCAATCTCTTTTTCTATATTTGTACTTAATTCCTTTGAATTTTGCACTTATTTATCTCATTCCCTTATTGTACCGAATGATTTAACAAAAATTGGATTGCAGACGACAATGAGAAATTTGGCGCCGAAAGGGTTAATCAAGAAAAGCTCATTGACACATTCTTGGATTCGCAAATATGCGGCTGATATCAAACTGAACATACAGTTTACAACACACTTGTCAGGAACATTTATGAGTATTAAACTTTGCTATTAAACCTGTGTGATAAATTGAGCATATGCTTCTATTAAGGATTTGCTCTATTTATCACAATGGTTTCAAAACGACACAATTCTACGGGGTTTTTTTTTCAGTTCAAAGCTCCTTTCCAGTAGATTTATGAAAGGGGTTTGTTCTAAAAATAGCTTATGAGGGAATGGACTAAAGTTGCTTCTTGATAAAACAGTACATGATTCCGTTGGAAATTAAGAATTACAGGATACTGATAAACACATTCTATTAGCAAAACCCTTACTTCGCCAAATAGTTTTACTAATAAGTAAGTTGTTGTTACGCAACATGATACATAGATCATTTCTGCCAGGGGACAGGCAAGGAATGTACTTTCGGATCTCGTTTTTGTCGTACCCTTTATTACTTTTCTACAGTTACTCTGGCTGCAGCTCAATCATTGAGTACACTAGCGATAGGTGGATACAGTTTATTTCACTTAAAACCTGTTTTCGTTCTACATGCAATCTACAACTGTGTTTGTCATCGCGGTTGTTGTAAATTAGTCCAAGAGGGGATATGCTTATTATCACTGTTTAGGGTGGAGATAGAAAAAGAGTGAGGTGGGGCGCTCTTAAACCGGTTTAAGCCCCCCCCCCACACCCCCGTGACCATTGTCACCGGTCGTTCCAATGCGGTACTTCCATCTTCCCCTGTTGTCTGTCTGTTTTGTCTTTGTGCGTCTCTTTGTGTTTTGAAAGATGTGTATAGTTGCTGTATGTTCTTGTTGTGGTGCTGTTCGGGCGACTGTGTGTTTGTATATGGTGTTTCCTGCATGACTCATACTTGTACTTTTGTCATTGATAAGAGAGAGAGAGATAAGGTCCGGGTGAGTTAAAAATGTAAATTAGAAATAACTCGTGTTATAATTAAAGGTAAAAACACCAAGACGAAATAACATGTTCATAGGCGTGGTTTTAAAATGATAGTGTAGTTTTTTGTTCAGAATTTAAAACGGATATCTGTTTTCAACGTCCTAATACGTATATGGCAAGCAGTCGTTTCTAGCTGTGGTATGAACCTTTTTCGTCCAATATGCTCTGAAGCAGTATGTTTCTGTTATTGATATGATAGTGTATACCTGTTAATATCTGCTGCAGTACAATTATTCAAGTAAATGTTAGAAATGTTATTTCGAAAAGGCTTTACAATTTCACAGAAGACAGAAATACAGTGAACCCTCGTTACAACGGAAATGTTTATCTCCAGGCATTTTGCTGGTATAACGAGGTTGCCGTTATAACGAGTTTAAATACGAAATGAACCATATTGCCAGTTTTAAACTGGTACCAAATGGTGAGCGCTTAATGCAAAACACAACAAGTGCAAAAAGCTCCCTGTGGGAGCTTTTTGCAATTGTTGCGTTCTGCATTAAGCGATTACCTGTCTTATTGGCATTGCACCTATTTATTCAGTGGTTGTTTCAAAGACTTAACGGTAATTTTGTTTCAATGCATACTGACGGTATAAAGAGGTTCCATTGTAACGAATGCCGGTATAATGAGGGTTCACTGTATTCTAAAATGTATGATTTTAGTAACGTGTATCCCGTATCTACAACTGGCAACCTCTGAATTTTCATTACACATGTACTATTAATAATGTACGGCAAAGCAAGTGAAAATATGACTAACGGAGGTAATGAGGTAATGGCATCACTAGACTAGCTCTTTCCAAATTGCAGCTGCCAGACCAATAAGTTTTACTAGCATTCCTTTTTAAAGATTTACGAGAAATGGTTAACTCTTCACATGCTGAATATTCAAAATGCAGATATGTAAGCTAATAAGGTTAACCCCCTCTAAACGGAATTCTAGTAGAGAAGAATTTGAATACCTTTAGGCATGTGGTTGCTTAATGCATGGTGGAAGTCATGCAGAAAGCTCCTCTAGGAGCTGCCACCTGTCTCCAAGACCGATATGTATACTAATGTTTACGTCCATTTTAGAGGGAGTTTACTGTAGCATGTGAAGGGTTTATATTCAAGAAAGAAACTTGAACAGATTCAATAAAACCGAGTCTGCAATTTTCTCTTTTTGCATTTCTACTTTTGCTTTCGAGGGATCATCCATTGTCAGAATTAGTATCATTTAATACGTTATACATATATATTTATATAACACGTACGCACAATTAGGGTCAAGTACTTCTGGTAAATAGTTAACCCTTTATTCCGTGAAAATTAATTAGATTATTTTCAAAAACTGATACATGTACATGAACACGGGACATTTTGGCCTTGGAGAAACTGAAGAATCGGGCCTATATAATTTCATAAGCGAACAGATCAGGTGCCGTCTGGTCTGGGTCTAATCTTTTTGCTAAGGCGTATGGAGTAAAGTAGAAAAACAGTCAAACAGGGAGAGTCACACACAAAAGGACACGATACCAAACATTACCAAACGAAACACATTAAATATTAACTCTTTCGTCGCCTGTTGGCACCATTGAAAACAGTGCAGTCCCAGGTCAGATGCCGCCTTTTCAATGCGGCATCTGAACTGGGACTGCACTGTTTTCTGTATTATTTTAGCCCAATCATATAGGTGTTTAAAAGCAAATGTTTTACTAATATACCTTTATTATTTAGTTTAGAATTATATTTAATATGACATTATTAATGCAGACGACACTTTTAAATTTGGCGCCAAAAGAGTTATATAAAATAAAAAAGTAGACCGTAGGGTGAATGTAGGAGTACTGCCTTGAAACGGTCAGTAGCCAAATATGGAAACATTGCATTTTCAAAAGTTGAAGTCTTAAGGTATGTTCAAAAAAATAGTGGGATAGAATAAAATACAGATGAAATATAGGTTTCAACATTGTATACCATACCCTTCAATGTATAGGAAACCCAGACGTAAAGTAGGCATTGTTTGGATAAGTACAATCCTTGTGCGAATAATACAGGTTTACAAGTTTCTGATATCAAAATTCAATCTAGTATCGGTTTTGATATATGATACTACGTTTAAACTCATTCGCAATTTTAGACAGCTTCTCAGCCCTCCTCTTGCTGAACAAAATAAAGTCTGCCCAATATCTGATTTGCTGAACTTTCTTTTGACTTTCCACTTGATGAATATTTTGAGAAACTTCAGTAGAACATGTCTTAAGCGCCATCAAAACTGTCTAATTATGTGTAAGTGTATCTGTAAGACAGATGGTAGCTTAATGGAGCTTTCTGTATTATTTTTCCCTGCATTAAGCAACCGTCTGCCTTTTAATACGCATATGATCAATAAGTGACTAGCGGCATAAACTTTAGCCTGCTATGGGCGGATGAGTGAATACATATTCAAACATTTTGGATCCAGATGAGACGACAAGTAACTCGGCGTCTCATCAGAATCCGAACTGTTTGATACCCTTATTGCATTTTGGTAGACAAATTGTTTATATCTTGAATTTTGAAAATGTAGTTGGTGAAACATTCTGTAAAAATAATTTGCCCAGCAGGCTAAAGGTTAAGGCAGAATATACTGTATTGATAGAGTATCAAACGGGAAGGACCCGGATGAGACACCCGTGCACTGCTTGCACATGACATCCAAAGCTATTTTTAGACCAAGCCTCTGTGAATAAATCTACCGAAAAGGAGCATTAACTATAGGAAAGGATAATTTTAGAATTGTGTAGTTTTGAAACCATTGTGATAAATAGAGCATTTGCCCCTATAGGAGCAAATGCTCTATTTATCACAATGGTCTAAAAATGTGACTTTTATAGTGGCACCAAAATGCTTCACTAGGAGGGAATGCGTTAAGCATTTATAAGATAAATAACGAAATAATGCTCGTTTTGTTCGTATGTCAAATTTCATTATGCACCATGCTATGATATAGCAACATATATCGTAAGAGACATATCACTTTGACAAACTACCAAGGCCCTTATATGGCTTACGTATTTTGTTTACTAGTTCTTAATATACATTATATCCGTTGTGTATTGTATTATCCTTTAACCCTTTCCCTGATGCAATTTTTCATAATGGCATATGAACCCATTTTGACACAGACAGAAGCTGCATAATTAATTCTATATAATATTATAAGCAAACAGAGAAGACGGATCAGACTCCAGGGTCTGTTCTGTTTGCAAATGTGTCAAAATGCGTTTATATAAGGGAATGATTTAAGGAACAATATTTAGATAATCTCTTACCAAATGTGATCCTGGAATCTGCAGTTCATACATATAACAAAGTTTGTTCTCGGCATAATAGACTATTTCTTTCGGCTGTGAAAGCTAATTTCGCTTGTCTTCCATGTTGCCAGTGAACCTATATATTGGTATTGTAATGCCAATATATGTTTATTGATTTCCCTTGAGAAACACACGTTTTAGTATCTTAATCGGATTATGAACTAAGAACCATAGTCTTAACCAATTAGCAAAAGATTAATACTTGGAAACAAGAAAGTAAGGTTCTCGGTTTTATCTTTATGGTTTATGTTTGAGAAACGAATCTTGTATGTAGAAATGCAATTACTGTACAGCTCTGTGTATACTATATTAGGCGATTTACTATTTGACTCGTACAGTCAGAGATGTTTGTCTTTGTATCATTTGCGGGTGAGTTAAGGGGCTTACATATGCTTGTACCATTGCCATGAACCGCACTATACTGTACGGTATTATTCAACCCTTTACCTGTTGTATATTCATGTAAGAAATAAAGACACCATTTATATGAATAAGATTATTATTATAATGGCATATGAACACAGGATATTTTGGCTCAGTCAGAAGCTGTAGAATCAGATCTATATTACACCATAAGCAAGCAGAGCAGACCCTGATCAGATGGCTCCTATAGGAGCCGTTTGATTTGGATATACTATGTTTGCAGATGCGTGAAAATGCGCTTACATAAGGGAACGAGTTAAATGGACTATTCAATCAATATCCCTTTCTTCAAAACGAATCACAACCGGCTTAATAACGCCATAAACGTTACAAGTGTTAAGGAGTTTTACTGGATTCAGCTATGAAATGTTGGAAGTTTGTTGTTGTTTTTGGTTTGTTTGTTTTTTTTTTTGGGGGGGGGGGGTTATCAGGTTTTACGTAAACTACCTCAGTCATATCGCGACGTCCTAGCTTGATGTTGCAGTTGGAACACCACAGGAGTTGTTCTATGAACGGAACAATTTGCATTTTTCCTTGCACAGAAATACACCCGCTTAGAACCATCGACCTACCACAAACCAGCTGGAAAGCTTCCTCATATGAAAAATCTAAATAGTCATGTTGGGATTTGACATTACGAGCATTTGTAAGCTTAATTTAATTCGCATAAATCATAGCATTGAATATCATATCCTCTGTGGTTCGGTATATTGCGAATATATTCATTTTTGCGGGGGAGGAAGTAAATGATTAACACGAGAAGGCGATGTCATACTACTGCAGGTTACTCAGACGCAAGATCAATATCGAAAAAGCAGTACATGACACTTGCATTACTTCGGCGATTCATACACGCGTATTTGTCAAGTTAGATGTAAAAGATGTCGTTTGATCGTATGCAATCTTAACGGCTTGGGCTGTTCTGATATGTGCTCGTAGGTGAACACTAACAAAAACATGACTACATATAATAGTGTTCAACAATCTTTAAGCACGTTACTGAAATCATACTTTTCTAATATGCCTATAGTCATTATGACCCTAAAAAGGTCCGTAAGTGCTGATGATGCAGATGTAGATAATAATAATAGTAATACTAATCATGATGATGGTAATTATTTTGATTTAGATATTAAAAATAATGATAATATCAATAATTATAATAATAATGATAATAATAATAATGATGATGATCAATAATAATAATGATGATGATATTGATTATGATACTCATCTGATGATGATGATTATGATGACAACATCAATAATAAAGATGATGATGATGACAACTAGTTTTATTATTGTTATTATTATTATTACTCCCGTGGTATTGTTTTGAGTTATAATCATTAACGCTCATTTAGTAACAAATACCTTATATCATTAGTAGTAACACCTCCATCACAAGAGATAGGATGTTCTTCCGTTAGTGTGTGCCATGGGGAATATCTTTGCTAAAGTAATAATACCTTCACCACAGTAACTGAGCTTCTCCGCCGCAGCAGGCTAGGAAGGATCTGTTGATATGATAGATGGACATCAACTAATGTACACTAATGTATTTGGAACCAACGTTATAGTTGGTGTATATATGTCATGCTGCTATGGGACATAACATCAGTTTCTAGCCATCAAAATGTAATATCCACTGAGGGGCATTGCTTATCTAGGGTTGACAACATCCCAAAGCGCATTCGCCAGCATGCGTCACTAGTATACCGATAATGCATCAGTGAAAACAATTATTATACAGACAATTTATAATTTTAGTCTCCTGTGTGTCTGGAAACTCTTTAACCCCTGCCATGGAACCATTATAAATCTTGCGTCCGAACGGGCGTAAAATAAGATATGAATCAATCATTATGATGCTTGTATCGAGGTGACAAGTGCGATGACACTTCTTTCTCTCAGTTTTATGACAACAGTTCTTGCGTTCTGGGGCACTGATTCAGTCAATATCTCATGAATGATTTATCGGTATTACAAACATATATTTATTACCTTCTTATGTCAACAATTGCCTGATCCTGAGCCACTGAACTGGACTAATTTGACAATGAGTAACTACAGATACTGCGGTTTTGTTCGGTTTAGTAATGAACATAGACTGTTATAACCCTTTACTTATCATTAGTAAAATTCACGATGTGCGTTGTGTTCATCTGTGACTGTGTACATTGATTTGTTTTTAAATTTTCAATTATTTGGCTGAGATATACTTTAACCCTTTCCCTGATGAATATTCATGTCGGAAATAATGACGTCATGAATATTAATCAGATTATTATTTATAATGGCATGTGAACACAGGGCATTTTGATTCAGGCAGAAGCTATAGAATCAGATCTATATTACACCATAAGCACAGAGCAGACCCTGATCAGACGGCTCCTATAGGAGCCGTCTGATATAGGTCTACTCTGTTTGCAGATGCGTCAAAATGCGCTTACATAAGGGAAAGGGTTAACGAGACAATGTAGGACATATTGCTATCTGAATATTCAATTATTTCGCCGGTGTGTTTGAGTTGTGATATAAGCTTACATGACGCGATTTAGGATTGATCATGCTCCTAAACATATGTCTGAGCCCGACGCACGAGGTTTTGCGTTGGTACAAATGTTGAATCAAATGATTGCCCGCTCCCATTCAATATCCAATCTCAAAAGACGTGACGGGTTGTACTGGATTATGTCTGTCTATTCGCTTGATACATACGCATACAGTAAAACCTGCCCGAAGCGGCCATTCATTTATTGAACATACGATGTTAAAAGCAGGTGGTTGCTTAACCCATTTGCTCCCAGTGGATTCTTTGGATTGGTCTATCTTTTATCTAAGGGATATCTGGACTAAATTTTCATTGTTGTTTGTTTTATATTGAATTTCCTATCAGCAAACGGTGTAGACTCTGATCAGACGCCGCATTATGCAGCATCTGATCAGTGTCTACACTGTTTGCCTACGTCCCATATATGGGATCGTGGGAGCAAATGGGTTAATGCAGGGCATGAAGTAATTCAGAAATTTCCTATAGCTATCTACATTCCTGTTAGTAAGCAATAAGCTACCACTTACCATACATTCCCATAATTGGACATCTTTTTGATGGCCGCTACTGGCAGGGTTCTACTGTATTTATTTTGTCAATAAAGTAACCTCATACAAAACAGTTCCCATCGATGCTGTATGCTCAGGGTCTGCAAGTGGAGTTGGCTCAGGACAGACAGTACCTACAGAAGATATTTGATAATTGTTAGATTGTTTTGCTTATTTTAATATATATCTAATACGACGGTGCCTGCAATGTTAAAATACTATTTTCATAATCAATGAATACGAAAATCGAATTCATTTTTATTGATACAGTCAAGAATTCTTTCATGAACATGCATCAAGTAACTGGTTTAGACAAACGGAATAAACTTTAGTAACTCTATATTATTCCAATGTAAATCCTTAGTGTTATTTATTATGTGATAAAGTATGTCCCATGTGCAAATCGACACTCGACAATTGTACATTATATCACCTAGCTTATGTAATTTCCTCCACATGGAATCTTAGATACAGCAAAATAATTATATATGAGGTTTTGAATATTGTAAATACAGTGGCACCCCTCTAAACAGAAGGTTAATCTTAGTAACAGTAGCAAACATAATTCTTTGTGCAAGTCATGCAGAAAACTCCCAAAGGAACTTCTTGTATAACGTTCACTCTGTATTAGCAGCCACCTGCCTAAAAGACCGAATTTATTTTAAATAAAACCTCCGGGTTAGAGGTGGGTTACTGTATATATTTCTCTATAATTCTCAATTCTTAAAGAACAATATACACTATCAATGCATATATCCCTGATTCTCTTACAAATATAAAGTTATGAACAATGTATTGAAGTTGGTCAATTATGTTCTTTTTTCAAACGATATAAAAAACATTTTTCAATATGAAATGAAATACGGGTACTGGATAAATGATGAAGACGATGAAGGTGAATATGAATTGGTGCTTTTCTGTTTCTTTACCAAGAGTTTATTTAAAGCTAGGGGAATATTTGAGCTTGAACATATTTTGAAATACATTTACACATATATAGTTTAACCCTTTCCTCCATGGATACGCCTTTCTACGCCACTGTAAAAATCACCTGTTGAAACCATTGTGATAAATAGAGCATTTGCTCCTACAGGAGCAAATGCTCTATTTATCACAATGGTTTCAAACTACAAAATTCTATTTTTTTTCTTTTTCTCTAGTAGATCTAAATGCTTCGTTTTGATAGATTTATTCAAAATGGTTGGATCTGAAAATAGCCTATGAGAAAATTGGTTAAGGCAGTTGTGGTTGATAAAGCTATACACTATTATTATTATTATTATAATTATAGAAATATTTTGACACATTCTTGGTAACAGCGCACATTTATATTAAACCCTTATGCCGCTATCTGTGACCCTAGTTACATTTGAAAACAGTTTGGATCCAGATGAGACGACGAGTGATCTAATTTGTTCAACACTGGCCAATGATTTATTTTCCAAATCTTGTGTTATAACACTTGGTCAATATTGTCTAAAAAACGTGACCCCGAATCGGATATAGACAAAACTGAACAGATCCAAGTTTGAACAGACAAACTGTTTGTTACAGTCGGATAAGTTTTAACGTAAAATCGTTTCTTAACCCATTCCCTCATAGGCTGTTTTTAGATCCAACCACGTTGAATAAATCTACCGAAAATGAGCATTAACTAGAGAAAAGGAAACTTTTGGAATCGTGAAGTTTGAAACCATTGTGATAAATAGAGCATTTGCTCCTATAGGAGCACACGCTCTATTTATCATAATGGTTTCATAAAGTGACTTTTACAGAGGCGTAGAAATGCGTATTTATAGAGGAAAGGGTTAAATACTTTTGTCTGCGATAACGAATGTGTTTCTTTCACCCATAATATTTGCAGTGTGGGACCAGATCGGACGCCGGGTTTTTATGAGTCTGATTTTGCCCCTAATTGTAAACATACTCCTCGTTGCCCGAGTTTGATAGTGTTTGCTTGCAACAGAGGAGCGCTTTTGCACATGGTAAATAAATTGTTTCTTTGTTTAATGTTTTGGTACTATGTATGAGTTTCTTTGTCAATTAATTGTAGCTTTGTTTAATGTTTTGTTACTTTGTATGGGATTCTTTTCATCGATGGCCTCAAGGAAGATTTAGTCTTCAGGCTAACTGAGTTGCCCTCGTTAAATAAAATATTGCATTCATTCATTTATTCACAATAACGACCAACAACGTCTTTTCTTTTATTTGGATAGAAGAGCAATATACAGTAGAATCTGTCCTAAGCGGTTATTGAACATAAGAGTGTTAAAAAGCAAGAGGTTGTTTAATGCAGGTCGAAGTGCGGCCACTTAACCCTTTCCTCCTTAAATATACCTTTCTACGCCTCTGTAAAGGTCACTGTTTGAAACCATTGTTATAAACAGAGCATTGTGCTCCTAAGGAGCAAATGCTCTATTTATCACAATTGTTTTAGAACTACAAAATTCTAAAAGAAATCATTTTCTCTAGTTACTGCTCCTTTTCGGTAGAATTATTCAAAGAGATTTGGTTCAAAACTAGCATATAAGGGAATGGATTACACCAAATCACAGCAATAGAAGAACACCCATACACACATGCCACACACTAAAGATGCATGATACAAACACAAAAATAGAGTGAAGACAGGAGAGAAAATACCTGACATATATATGCGCATGATTCATATCGCTAAAATCAAATGAAAACTACTAGAAACCTTGGTTCAAGTCAGTTCAAACTGAAAAAACGTAGTTCTGGTAGTATCGATAATACATGTATATCGATAGTGCATGCTACGGGTAGTGGGACGGAAGGGTAATACATACAATGTAACTTGATTGAAGACACTGATTTCAACACTGATTGTATGCAATTTTAACTGTTAAAACGACGTTCATACATTTTTTTGTATTTTATCATTCATGGGTTTATATGTATGCCATTCATTTGAAGAGCTTATATCTTTTATTTCCATATACCGGTATAGAGAGGTTGTTTTGGTATAAATAAAGATATAGACAGAAAGGCGGAGAGAGAAAGAAATAGAGAGAAAGAGAGAGAGAGAGAGAGAGAGACAGAAAGACATACGGATAGAAAGAGAGACAGACAGACAGAGAAAGAAGAGACATACAGAATGAGAGAGAGATATCACTTCAATGTGGAAATATTGAATGTCTGATAGGAATATTTTATTTGTCGCTTGTGAAAAGACGTATCTACAGCGTGTGATACTAAAATTTATACATTGTATTTTGAATACTAAAATCATTTTTCAACGCCGAAAACAGAATTCATTGTTTAAAGTGGGACATTATCTCTGGGGGATCACAGTAGCTCTATAATCGAATCATACATTACACTACAGTCAAACCCCTCCGAACCGGACGTTTAATTTTGTATCAAAGCCGGTCTTTCAGACAGGTGACAGCTTAATGCAGGTGGAAAGTCATGCAGAAAGCTCCCAAAGGAGCTTTCTGCATGACTGTCACCCTGCATTAAGCAGTCATCTGCCTAAAAACCAAATTGTTCTTTAGTAAATTCCGGTTTAGAAGGTTTTTACTGTATTTTAATTATGTTAAGGAAAAAGGACGAGATTCCAAGAAAGACAAAAAGTATTGTTACATGAAGATGGAATTTAAGCAGTTACTGTGGGTCAGGCAAACGGCTCTTTATAAAATTTAATAGTTACAATCTAACCATATCATGAGCGTTGTCTTGATCCTGCTTTAAATTTATAAAAGGTGTATTTGAATTGAAGAATGTTCTCGTTACTGCACATACCTAAGACTCAATGCAAAAATGATGAGACACTGTTGGACTATGTAATATGGTAACACCGTACTGCTTTACGGTTAAGTCACTTTAAGATACGCTCATTGATATGCAGCATTTATACAAAGATCCAACGTTTTCCTGTAATATCTTTATATCAGCTGAGTTGTTTCAGGAAACGAAGATAAAGGTTATGTTCTGTTCATTGCAATCAATACTGATATGATGACAGTTAAAATAATTAATATGCAAATACCAGATGATCCCCCATGAGATCGATCTTTATTATTTGAACAGCAGGGAAATGTTCCATTGATACTGGGTGATGTGCTGTCAGTTGAAATAATTAATATGCAAATACCACAGCGAAAGTACAAATAATCTAATGATTCCCATGCATTTGCATCGGGGTTTTGTTGCATGAAGGAAATAAACATAACTCCAGACATGTAATTCTACAACGTTCATCAACGTTAATGTAACATAATTATTACTTCACCGAATTTGATCAGAGGCAGCAGCCATAATAAAATCTTATTTCGTTCTGAATGTCTTCAACTAATTGTAAAACAGGATAGAGCTTGTTTTCTGTTAGTCTAAATTTGACATTTTACAAAACAATAAGCTCTTTAATTACGACTCGTTTACGTGCAGTAGTTACCCACTGCCATGACCTTAACCCTTTCCCTGTTCTATGTTTCAAATTTCAATACCTTCTAAATATTCATGGACAAATAGTTATACTGGAATATCGAAGGTGGAACATTGCCTACTGAATATTCATGGACAAAATAGTTATAATGGAATATCGAAGTTGGAACATTGCAGCCAGTTTAGAAACTAAAGAAACGAAACGGATCTATCAAATCCCATTAGCAAACAGAAAAGACCCTGATCAAACGATATAGGAACCGTTTGATCTGGGTCTACTCTGTGTGTAAATGCTTGAAAAAGCGTTTATATAAAAGAAAGGGTTAAATAACAGAAAATGGTGTCTTGAAAAGCAGGTGACTGCTTCATGGAAGACGAAAGTAATGCAGAAATCTCCTGTAGCCTTTTTCTGCATAGATTTCATCCTGCATTGCTTTAAAACCCACAAGTATGCCTCATTTAGGTCTCATTTAGTTTGCATTGATTTAGTATGACATATAATAAGATAGATAAAGGTACAGTAAAAACCCTCTAAACCGGAATTTAGATGCTTTTAGGCTTCTAGATAGGATTTTAGATACTTTTAGGTGACCTCTTAATGCAGGATGAAAGACATGCAGAAACATCCAAGAGGAGCTTTCTGCATGACTTTCACCATGCATTAAACTGCCACCTGTCTCCAAGACCGATATTTATACTAAATTGAACTTCCGGTTTAGAGAGGTTTTATTGTAATATTTAAATCAAAAGACGCATTGGACAGTAAAACTACGTATAGTCCCATGTGGGATTTCATAGATACATATATAGATTTATTTCAATATTCAGCAACAGGACAATAGTTAAGAACACATACATATTTAAATATTATAACAATATAAAAACTAATAATGATAGTGTAATATGCATGTTATAAACCATGTCAGACGCATCAACATCAATGATGATACAAAAAAGAGAAAATGCATCTCTTATTTCCATTGTAGTCCTTATATTTCCATTGTGAATATGCACATATGTTCCTTTACAACTAAATTATCTAATTAGGATTGATTAAGTCAGGACCCTAAGGCTCCCTGATGCACTCTTTGCAAATCCACATGGCATAGGATATTTTGACGCGATGTTTTCAAACGTCGATAATTATTTCAACGGCGATACATACCGCGATTTCGTCCAAGTAATCAAGGCTGTTAACATTTATATACTGATGTAAACATTGAATATTTGTCGAATTAAATTAGCGATATACAGTAAAACCCCTCTAAACCGGAATTCTAATAGAGAAAAAATGAGATACTTTCGGTAGGTTTTACTGACATTTTATTTATAATTTAATATCCAATTTGCAGTGCTGATATTAGTATGTTGATACCAAACTATATACTGGGCTTCACCACGTTTCTTTACTTTCCAGTAAGTAACAAAGACACTGATAAAACGTTGGTTACTCGTATCTAAGGTATGTACTTAGTAATACAGTAAACCTCTCTATAACGACCACTTAATTACATCAAGTAGTTTGCGTTAAAGGCAGGTGGCTGCTTAAAGTAAGTTTAAAGGTAAAACAGTATCACCTTGCTTAAAGCTGCCACCTGTCCTAAATGCCAACTTATTGATACAATTTAGTGGCCGTTAAAGAGAGGTTTTACTGTACGTAGATTCGTGCGAACTGTCACAAATTCATGGTAACGATGGGTGTTTGTTTGTTTTACTTAATTGGCAAACATTTTCGGCAAACTGTCTTGCCAAACAAGATGAAGCATGCAATCAAATATGTTCATTCCATCATAAAATCTTGATTTCGTTACACAAAATAATTTCAACTAGAATCATAATGGTTTCAACAGATGATTTTTACAGAGGCGTAGACAGGCGTATTTATGGAGGAAAGGGTTAAAAGGATAATTATTCAGTTTGAGTTTGGTATACACGACAAACAACATTTCTTCTTCGCAGAAATGTAATATTCAGCATTTCCCCGGCATCAAGTCTTAGAAAACAAACGGTTGGTTCACTTGCTCTCAGTGGATATCGATTCATGTTTGGAATTGAAGTTCCGGAATAACTGAAGACGTCAAAGAGCATGCGGCTATACGAGAAAGTGTCTAGGATGATGAATTGCGTTTTGCTTTCAACAAATGAAGCTTTTCTTTCGGAATTTGCGGAATAAGTTTACTGATTCAACTATCGATCGTTCATTTCATTATATAATCCAAGCGATGACAATTGTAACAAACTTGTTGTAGCTTTGTTTCCATTAAATAGTTATAGGCAGTGTCTGAATAAATTGGTAAATATTAGACACAGTGAATATGCATAATAGTATTGAATCATAAAACGGCAATTTTAGGAAAAACAAGTATGCAATTATTACGAAAACTATTCCCTTGAAAGTGTTTGCATGTTTAAATACGCATGCGTGACTTAGGAGACGCAATGTAAAATGTGCTTGGCAGAAAATGTCTTTAAATGAGGATGTTGCATGAGATCGAAAACAGTAAATAAAAGGTCACATAGAGGCGTAACAGGTTTTATAACATAACTCGTGGCTTCAGCGTGACGTAACACTATCATTTATTTTTTGATAATCATGGGCATATATTCACTAGTGAATAACATTCGAACGACCGAATGACATTCGAACGATTCATACGCGCTGTCAAAGCAAACAGACTGGCGGACGGTGGTCGACCTACCTGTCCACGATTGAGTCACGATAGATGGCAAAGGATTGTTGGCACTTGCGCCTTAATTTCGATAAAATAATACAAATTGTAATCGCTGTCAGGAATCATATACAAAATGTATGCAAAAAAAGACCTACCAGCTACTCTGACCCATACAATCCATTCTACATTTAAAATGCCCCCTCAACTTTGCATTTTCTTCACCGCATGTCCTTTTGTTTATGCAAATTTCTACTCATACAAATATCTCATCAATCAACAACTATCCAGCTATTCATCTGAATCCAGCACAGCACAAACATATTTCAAATATGCTATACTCACTAACTCAGCTGATCGCGAAAATCTTCCTCCTGTTCCAACACATTTTATGCAGCAGTTCGTACTGAATCTTTTTTCCATTTCAAACATTTTCACTGAACTTGAATCGAGATTTTTTTCTCGGTGGAAATGTCCATGTCCATGTGTATACATACAACACTAATGAAGAGCTTAATATACCAAAACGAAGGCGCATTTCGAATCCCATTGTCAGTGAGTGTCGGACGTGTTGGCGACTGTATGTGGGTCTTCATGTAAATGGCGCGCTTTACATAGACACATGTTGTGTACAATGACGTCATAATGTGACGTGTTTGTAACTATGTATGTCAAAAGTGTAAATCAAAATTTATTTTGACGTGTTTCTGTATGTTTTTGTATCATAAACTATCACAGTTAAATTGAATACCAGAGAGGTCTGAATTAGATCCTGGTTGATATGACAGTAAGTAAAAAAAAAGTTGGAAAATTTGGACCTACTTTGTCCCAGTTACCTAGCGAACCTAATAACACCTTTCATTCATCATTTCTATATGTAAGGAGAATTTATAACAATCCACTTTACTGCTGAAATATTGGCTGCAAATAACATTTGTGTGTGTTATGTTATAAATAGGATCTTGCATTCGTGTTCATGATTAAAAAAAGCGAGTTTTTTATCGTTTTAAAAAGACGAATTTAATAAATCCAATAATCAAGAACACTCATGTAAGATCCTCTATGTCTGTATTTTTTAATATAGTGGTAGTATAACAACAACATACTTCCGTTGATTCTTTACTTCGGTTCTGGTGACATATCAGTGCTGACTTTTACTTCCAATTCTCAACTCTAACTCTGTAAGCATCTCATTAGCTAGATTTTAGAGCTCTTTATGTACTAGTTACTAAACAAGATAATCTTAACCAAATTGTATAATAGACCTTTAGTTGATATCAGTCGATTTGCACCGTTACATGTATGGTCACGTCCTTAAATATAGTCTAACTTTTAGCCCAGCCACTAACTCTCATATTTACAACGCTAAAGCTGTATATCACAATATCTTAAAACATATAAAAATAGCTTGTACTCTGAAAACCACCCAATGAATTACGATACAATTTGTAGAATGTTAATGAAACAAGAAAATGGATTAATCTCATGTGGCTTAAGTATTAATATCTCTGAAAACACTTGCTAGATTTGCAAAGATTACGAAATAGTTAGACAGGATACCGAATTAACATGAGGGATCTTTCAGCTGAAACTATCCAGGTCCTGGCCATAGAAAAAGGTGGTAGCCAAAAGCTTGGTTAATGCTCCGTATATAGCACACAGAGTAAATGTGCGAACATATCTTGTTCATAGCATCAAAACGTTTATCCCTTTCCCTTATATAAGCGCATTTTGACGCATCTGCAAACAGAGTAGACCCAGATCAGACAGCTCCTACAGGAGCCGTCTGATCAGGGTCTGCTCTGTTTACTTTTTGTGTAATATAGATTTGATTCTACAGCTTCTGCCTGGCCAAAATGTCATGTGTTAATATGCCATTATAAAAAATAAATAAATCTTATTAATATTCATGACGTCATTATTTCCTACATGAATATTCACCAGGGAAAGGGTTAAGCTGAATAATTAAAAGTAGCTCCTCTCATTCTGAATATTAATCAAATATCAAGATATTATATCAACATTTATCACTGACGACATTATTTATTACACGTATAACAAACAAACGAAGGACTACCTCAGGAACCATTTCATCTGGGTCTTCG
The DNA here is from genome assembly GCA_963576725.1 of Azorinus chamasolen. Lineage (NCBI taxonomy): Eukaryota > Metazoa > Mollusca > Bivalvia > Cardiida > Solecurtidae > Azorinus > Azorinus chamasolen. The sequence goes on along the minus strand of OY755237.1, from coordinate 39,255,273 downwards.
CTGTTTGCAAAGACTTTATACATCTACGCTCTTACTACTGAGCTTACCGGACCGTCATAGTAAAAATAGGACGCAAATCAGAAGGGAAATTAGGAATGGACACACGAACGTCCACAGCAATACCAGAAGCACAGACGAGTGTGCAGTCACACATATACATAGATGACTTTCACAGAACTGTTCCTTGACTGGTCAACACCAGCAGCGTATTAGCCAAACGGTACCACAGTGCCGTTCAGCTTAAATTCAATCAAGGTTCAAAATACAGTTGAACTTCGATATATCGAACTCAAATAATTCGTACTTCGGATTACTCGAAGTAAGAGTTCGGTCCTTCCAACATTTACAATACCAAATTATTCTAAATTATTCTAAAATGTATTAACTCTTTCGGCGCCAAATTTCAAAGTGTCGTCTGCAACTCAATTTTGTCAAATCATTCGGTGAAATAAGGAAATGGAATAAATAAATACAGAATTTAGAAGAATAAAACAGATCGAGAACTAGAGATTGAGACAAAAAGTGAAATCCCAGATCAGACGCCGCCTTAAAAAGGTGGCGTTTGATCTGGGACTACACTACTTGTCGTGGTGCATTTTTGCGACATTGGTGGTGAAAGGGTTAATACGCATATCTAGAAACATCTTAATGCAGGTCCCGTAGATGCTTTCAGCATTACTTAAAATCTGCAATAATCTGTGAACTTGAGAAATTCTCCAGATTAGCAATCGGATGACCCGAACTTCTCTTATCTCGAAGTAAGTTAAATGGTCCCTTGAAGTTCTAGATGTCAACTATTAACTGTAATGTTTAACCTTTAATGTACAGGAACTGGATAGGCAATGAGATCGGTCCCCAGACACCAAATACTGTCAATACTCCTACCTTCAAGATGCATAGCTTCTAGCATTACAGTAGAAACTATATACATGTATATAACTATATATTAATCGTTTCCTCCATAAATACGACTTTCCACGCCTCTGTAATAGTCACTCCTTGAAACCATTGTGATAAATAGAGCAAATGCTTTATTTATTACAATGGTTTCTATACTACACAACTAAAGCATGTTCCTTTTCTCTAGTAAATGCTCCTTTTCGGTAGATTCATTCAAAGAGGCTGGGTCTAAAAGTAGCCTCTGGAGGAAAGGGTTAAGCGGTCTTGAAAGGAAACACCCTTAACACAAATCAAACGGGCCAGCAAAACAAACAGAAGTATGTGTATATTATTTATTTTATTTAGTAAAGGCATGGATTTAAAGAATTTCTATATGAGCCGTCTGATCACCATGGACTGGTCTGTTGGCTTGTGAATATGACCTGATTCTACGGTTTGTGTCATGGTCAAGTCTCCCCATTGGTCATGAAGACCATCATAAACATATATTTAACGTTCCTAAATTCATTATTTCTTAACCACTATCATGCTAAGCGCGACCTGACTCGCATTTGCAAACAGTTTGGATCCAGATGAAACGTCCAATGACTCAGAGTCTCTTCAGGATCCAAGCTGTTTGACACTCGGTCTATAGTTTCCCAAACGTTTTTTTTATGAATCAGAAGTAATCAACCCTTTTGGCGCCAAATTTCTAATTGTCGTCTGCAAACTACTTTTGTTAAATCATTTGGTAAAATAAGGAAATGATGTAAGTAAATGCAAATTTCAAAGGAATAAAGTACATATGTATATAGAAATAGAGTTCGAGACAAAAAGTGAAGTCCCTGATCAGACGCCGTCTTGAAAAGGCGCCGTCTGATCTGGGACTGCACTTTTTGTCGTGATGCATTTTTGCGACATAGGCTGTGAAAGGGTTAAACACTGCAATAGGTCAAAGTTTTGTCATTTTTTCCAGCACGATACAATTTAATGAGTGTCCATGGAGTAAAGGTTAGGGTAAATGGTATTCTGTTAACCTTTTCCCCTCATATTGACGCCTATTGAATCCTCTGTCACAGTCACTTTTTGAAACCATTGTCATAATAATAGAGCTTTTGCTTCATTGGAGCAAATTCTATATTTATCAAAATGGTTTCTACAACTACACAATTCTTAAAGTTTTTTTCTCTGGTAAAATGCTCTTTTTCAGTAGATTTGTTCAAAATAGGTTGGGTCTAAAAATAGGCTATAAGGGAATTGGTTAACTCTTTACTCCATAAATACGCCTTTCTGTGCCTTTGCAAACAAAGAAGACCTAGATCAGACGACTCCTATAGGATCCGTCTGATTAGGGTCTACTATGTTTACATATGCTATAATATAGATATGATTATACAGTTTCTGCCATGGCCAAACAGTCCAGTGCGCATGTGCTATAATAACAAATTAGTATATATGACGTCATTACTGTTTACATGAATATTCATGGAGGAAAGGGTTAAACACATACATCTGAAGTGGATAACACGGCTGTCGCAAATACTCGATTTGTTGTAGGTTGAAACGAGCATGCCTGTATGAAATTAAAGTACCTGTAGAAACATAATATTCACTGAGCAAACTTTTCAGCATACACGGAACTAAATTCAGACAAGTGTGCAGCCATCAGTGTATCGTTACAGACAAATGCACAGGCTTGAACATTTCCAATGTGTCCAACCCTTATATTTTAACAGTTGTAGGGGAGATCCGACCTTTAGTTAAACTTATTTTCTCCACACATTAGCTGAGAAATAACCAGTTTAACAAAGCTAAACGTATTTTAATTGTATTTATTTGTTTACAATGTTCAGTCGCCAAACACAGTTTTTCAGATCTCTGACCCGGTTGTTCAAAAGCTAAACTCTGCCATCACTTTTTGAACACAAGCATTTATACTAAGACAGGACTACGGTGGAGAAAAAACACGGGGTACATTAACAGAACATTGAAATTATAAAGATAAAATAATGTAACTATGGTAAAACATAATCAGGAGTAAATTGACTAATATTTTAGTTGATTTACTTTAAATGACCAAGAGGAGACTTGACCATGACGCAAACTGCAGAATCATGACTAACAGTGTGGTATTCTGGCGGGGATGCCTTTATTTACACCCTAGGCTAGGGTAACTTTGAGACAAATGTGAGGTTAGGGTGTCCGTGAACCGGTTCATTTCGTGTGTTTGTGTGGGGCATGTGCGTGTGCGCATGCGCGCGTACGTGCGTGCATGCGTGTCGTTTCACATATTCGAGACTGCTGTTAGCAATTTACTTCATATAAATATCTTACAGGATACCTTACGCATACAGGAGCCGTCTGATCAGAGTCTGCTCCCTTTGTTTATAACGTGATATAGATCTGCCTTCCTGCTTCTACATGTTTTGCCAAACACAAAATTCCCTTGAAAATGTTATAGGCCTACTATAACGATTCAATTAATAAATGTTGATGACGTCTTTCATATTGAACAATTAACCCTTCGCTTGCTATTCACGTCAATACACCTATCTGTAAATAGTGAAGACCCAGATGAGACAGCCCCTGCAGGAGCTGTCTCATCTGGGTCTGCACTATTTACAAGTTGATTGTGCAACCAGTGCACTCCATAGCAGATATAAGTAATTATACAACAGGGCATGGGTAAAGAAGGAGATATGCATTTTAAAATTCAACAAGAGAAGGGTTAAAGGATTAAACGATTACACAGCACTGCCTTGAAACTCATCACCACCATCATTCTCTTCTAGTTACCATGTATCTGTTGTGCTTGAAACGTCATTCAACGGGGCTTATTTGCAAACATATACAATCCTTAAAAGCGATCACTGTATGAATAAACAATTACAGCAACAATTTCGATAATTCGAATTCCCAAATAAAAGTAAAGTACCTAGTTATAGTCTACTTTCTTTGACTTTAACGAATTGATAACTTTTTAACCCTTTCCCTGTTGTATATTCATGTAAGAATTATTGACGTCATGAATATTAATTAGATAATCTTTATAATGGCATATGAACACATGATATTTTGGCTCATGCAGAAGCTGTAGAATCAGTTCTATATTACACCATACGCAAACAGAGCAGACCCTGATCAGACGGCTCCTATAGGAGCCGTCTGATCTGGGTCTACTCTGTTTGCAGATGCACGAAAATGCGCTTACATAAAGGAAAGGGTTAAACAGGCGGCTGCTTAATGCAGGATAGTGTTAAGCAGAAAATTCCATAAGAAGAACTTTCTTTATGACTTTCACAATGTGTTAATCGGCTACCCAAATTCAGGATAGTTATACTTAATTGGGTGTTCATTTTGGCGAGGTTTTACCGTTTCATTAAAATACTTTGTTACGGTCATTACCCTTTTGTGGTGGCGCCCTAGACAAGGAATGGTAAAAGAGATTCGTGAGAGCTAATACCGCACGAGGATTTACTACTTACTGTTTTTGTAACATGAAGTCTGAGATGAAAAGTATATGATAGATGGCCCTCTTGAGTACAGTTTTAAAAGCATGTGATGTCAAAAAGATGTGCCAATTGGGCACGATAAACACACGCATTTTTAAAATTTATTTTCATGTTTTCGTCAAAGGAATACTTTGTGATGCTAGAAAAAAAGGTTTCGCGGATATATTTCTAAACAAGAATTCATTGAACTTATCTGATACAGTAAAACTCCTCTAAACCAGAATTCTAGCAGAGAAGAATTTAGATACTTTTAGGCAGGCGGCTGCTTAATGCAAGGTGTAAATCAAGCAAAAGCTCCTTTAGGAGCTTTCTGTGTGACTTTTACCCTGCATTAAGTTACCACCTGCCAAGATCGATATTTATACTACAGCGCTCCCTCTCTACAACGACGCCCTTTGGGATACGAAGATTGTATGTGTTGTTCAGAGGGAGTTGTTATAGGGAGGGAAAATCAAACATGATTAGCTTGTTTGCAGATCCCTAGATAATGTGTATTTTGAGAACTAAAACCGTTATGCCTCTATCAAACCCTATGTTGTGACCACTCTTTAGAATCGTCACAAAGTGACGATTCTAAAGAGTGGTCACAACATAGGGTTTGGTGGAGGTATAAAGAAATACGATGGAAAAAAGTTGTGTCTGCAGCCTTGTTTTTCGGAAACAGTGACATGTGTTGTTGTAAGGAGGGAATCGTTATTGAGAGGGCCGTTGTAGGGAGGGAGCACTGTAAATTCAACGTTCGGTTTTGAGGGGTTTTACTGTACATAATTATTATAAAGTGAAGCTTGTAATATGGTCGTACAACTGCGAACAACACAATGATTGCTTCTACGCATTGGATGTACAAAATACCGTACAGATTAATCATAACAAAATGAATGAACTGCTATGTGTCTGTGCTTTCCTTTTAGGGTAGATAGATGAGAGGCAAACAAGATTTGCTTTCGATTGTTTTACCCCCTTCACGTAATTAAATATTTCTTTTGTTTAATTTGTTTTTACTTTTCCTTGAAGTGTTTAACGTAAAAATAAAATATGATAATTTCTCCAACTTACATGTACATTATTTTATCGATACCGACTATTTAGATGCATTCCTTTAAACGTGTCCCTTAGTATTCCGGTGTTTCTGTGGTCCGTCTGTGCATTGTTAACTCGATGACACGGCTCCTTTAGAAGTTGTTGGATAAGGGCCGGCTATGTTTGTTTATATGTTACATATCCAGATCAGGAGCCGTCTGATTCGGGTCTATTCTGTTTGCTTATTAGGCTACGTTGAATTGATTCTACTATTGTTTGGTATAGCCAAAAGTTCTCTTTCAATAACATTATAATGATGCAGTCAATGAATACTCATAAAATGATATGTTGCCAATTTCGGTGTCAGAATGATAAATGAAAGTTAAATATACTATTTGCATGAATTCATATAGAATCATCCGACATTGCAAGTTGAAGTTTCAATAATTCATTGAAACCATTCCAAAGATCGCTGTAATACTTTGATGTTTGCCTTTTCGGATATTAAAACACCTCCGATTATTGTTTCACGTTATGTGTTGTTTGTTTTGGAAATGATAAGCAAGGCAATCATTTAGATAGTGAAATCAAACCTCTGTATATTTAATTTAGATTCAGAGAGGAAAGGCAAGGTACAATGAAAGTTCTCTAACCATGATGTTTTATAAAGACGAATGCAGTTATGTTTAGGCAGATGACTCTTAAAAGTCAGGGTGAAAGTTGTACAGAAAGTTGCAAACAGAATGTTCACCTCTCATCGATCTGCCGCCAGTCATAAAACTGGTATTGGTAGTTATTTGAACATCCGGCTTAGTGGAGGTTTACTGTAATGTAATTTGTTTCTTATTATAGTGATATGCAGGTGGTAAGGAATTGGCATTAATTATTGAAGGAGTACTACAATAAAAGTGCGTTTCAGTAATGTTACTTGTAACATTCATTGACATATTTTAGACATGTGTGAATTTTGCATATTATTATGTATACACGTTTAAGGAATTTCGATATAAACAAAACGAAATTGAAAATTTAGGCCAGGCACCCCTTAGATAAAAAATGGACTAATCCAATATATAATCATGGAATAATCCACTAGGCGCAAATGGGTTAATACAAAATCAGAACATTACTGTCGTTTGTTCATACAAATACATTAAAATATCATTATCTGAATTTCACTATGATTCCCTGGCGTAATCAGATACATTTTCTGTAAAATGGTGAATTTAATGTACGCCAGACAGTAAAATCTCTTAACCGGAATTTTAGAAGAGACAAATTTAGATACTTTTAGGCAGGTTGCTGTTTAATGCAGAGTGAAAGTTATGCAAAACAACTCATAGAGGAGCTATAAATCAACTGAAAATATGTACATAACATTATTAAAAGATAAATACCGATTTTCGGACAGGACAGAGCAGAAAATATCAATGGCCTTTAAAATAGGCACAATATTTTAACAATATTGATTGATGGAAAAAATAAGTAACAAAAATAAAACAGAAGTCATGCAGGAAATTTCAAAATGACACACACCATTGCACATACTGTATAGACTGTACACTGTATGTTCCTCACAATATTCATTTAAGGCACTGCGCCACTAAAAAGGTCACGTCAATGACTTTAATTTAAATATAGTGCTTATTTCCCTCGTAAAACTCTGATCTTAAATTCACTGCAGTCATTGATCAGTATGTTTTCCGATGGCAAGATACTTTTGATACATTTCAATCACTTTAATAGAACTGCGCATTATGTCCTGAGAAATACCAAATGTCACCATTTGTCTTCTTGTGCAGAAACACTTTCCGGATAATAAATGCCACTACAGTAATAATGTGGAAACCCCCATCCGAAACAAATCAGATTCCGCACTTTCGTTTTAATTGCTATACGTATTAAGAACTGAGCCAGTTAATTAGAGTAGTGTCTAACACTATTACACTGGTGCAATGTTAAAACAACTGCATTACAATGCATTAAATGTTACAAACATTTATACTTGCAAGTTTTAGACGTAATTCATATACACGTAATCAATTTGCAGTGCTAGTTAAGTTTCAGAGTTCAGGATTTTCTACTAAACGAACATTTGTTTTGTATTTATACAAAAACGTATCAACCACGGACATGGTCCTTTAAAATTTCAAAAGCATTATATTATCAAACGAGAATCAGAGGAACATAATTATACAATGATCTTTAAGCGCGGTAGTATGTGCCTTATATCGATTGAACACTTAAACTGTTATCTTTTAACCGGTCTACAGTGTGCATGGGTTACACGTGCAATAAGGAGTTAAATAAGCAGTTGACGTCATTTAAGCTTCATGTTGCCATGCTATGCTACGTCTGATATTAAAATGATTGGATGTTTAGGGAGAAAATAATATATTTTATCCAACAGTTAACTTGTTCACAAATGGGAGAACGCCAAGTTCGAACCGACCCTTTTGTCTGCATATTTAGTCACAAATTGTTGGCATTAAAGCGACCGTCCGATGAAGATGCCAAATACACATTCTGGTAGAATGTGTCATATAGGACTTAACTATGACATACAGTCGAACTTCGATATCTCGAACTTCAAGGGATCATAAAAAAATAGTTCGATATAACAGAAGTTCGACTTATCCGATTTCTGATCTGGACAATTTCTTACGTTTTGAGCTTAATGCAGGTCTAAAGTAATGTTGAACGCTCCTGTAGGAGCTTTCAGCATTACTTTAGACCTGCATTAAGTTGTCACACATGTTTCCAAATATGTCTAGTTTTATATTTTAGAGCAATTCTGTATTGTAAGTTTTGGAAGGACTGAACTTGTTGTTCGAGTTATTCCGAAGTTCGAGTTATCCGAGTTCGAGATATCGAAGTTCAACTGGTATTTTTTCTTTAATTGTAAAAGACGAGTTACAAAATGAGGAAAGTGGGTGTGCCCAAAAACGCAAATTAAAGCTAGTTACCCTCTTCAACGTGGTTTAAATATCATTTGCAAACAGAGTTGACCCAGATCAAGTTGTTTATGTCGTACTTAGTTGACTCTACTGTTATATACTGATGGGCTATTGCACTCTTATAATTCAAAGTTGAAAGATTTAATCATATATATATCGGCATATAAACTATTTCTCTTGGCTAGTAAACCATTCCAACACATAAATCAATCAATCAATTTGCTGAACTATAGTTACCATGTAAGTCTTTGATAGAAATGTTTGTTTGACTGTTACATAACGTTATAGCTTATTTGTAATACAAACTAGACCAGGGTTTGATAGAGAAAAAGATAATTGAACAGATTAAGTTGAGAGGATGAAAGTTGTTTTGTACATCTTTGAATCAATTTTTTTTTGGGGGGGGGGGGGGCGATAGCCCACCCAGTGTTACCACACTTTCGAGCTCTAGTGCCTGTTTAACACACCTCGTTTTTTTGGTATAATTATTTTTCTATCGCGTTGTAATATAGTTCTCAACTCTCGCCACAATTACAAATAATTTTAGCCTTCTTGGCTTTTGATTTAATTTCCGATATTCTGCATGACTTAGATGCACACTCATGAAGGATTTTGCGATTGTTGTTAAGGTTATATATATACTTTTGGTAATTGTTATTTATACGCAGTCAAATAGGAGTTTAATTTACATATATGTAAATATGACCTTAATACCATTTGACGTCTCTTCGATATTTGGTATAATTATTATTCGCTCGCGTTGTAAAATAGTTCCCAATCTATCCTGTGAATATCAAATAACTGAACATTATTTCATCCATAAAAGTATACTCGGCGTCATTTTGCAATATTTTGCATTCAACTGATTGAAATACATTAATACTTCGCGTTTTTTTAAATTTGATTTGAAGGCTGTTGATAATATTTCTACGCGCACATTTTCCAGAAGTCGCCATCTTGTTTACACGAAGAGCCATCTAAACTACGCAGTAAGTAACCATTTTTATTCACTGTGTTCGATATTGATAAAAACGTTGATAGCACATGAGCTACGAATAGCATTGCATTAAACATTTCGGCGCCAAATTTCTAATTGACGTCTGCAATCCATTTTTGGATACAGTAAGGAAATGAGATACATGTAAATGAATGCAAATTTCAACAGAATAAAGCACAGATATAGAAATAGAGAATGAGACAAATAGTGCAGTCTCAGATCAGACGCCGCCTTTTCAAGGTGCAAAATGCAGCAAGTACCGCTCAAAGAATATACCCGGTTGTCTCACTGAACAAGGAAGCCTCATAGCATTCCTTAATCAAGTTATTTCTCTTCTGATAAGCATGAAATTGTGTAATCAACTGAATTATACTTGTGCTTTCTAATGGGTGAAATGACAATTTCCCAATTCACGGTTTCAAAAGGTTAGAGTGATTGCATTACGACAAGTTGAAACAAGCATTATATTCATTATAATGAAATTCAAGAAACGAGCACAGATAATGTGCTGATTAACCTAATTGACCGAGCTGAATAGTTCAGTGTTTTGGTGCCACCATGGAAACATTTGTGGAGCGCTTTTCGTGACATTTTAGCAAGTGTAAATGCCTGTACTGAAATCATTTAATACAGTGTAAGGCCGATGAAAACATCCCATCCATAGAAATGTCAGAAACATTCCATTTGATGATAGTGTCACATTAGCTACTATTTTCTTTAACCCTTTACTCAATCATATAAGAAATAATAAGATCGTGAATTTTATTTATGATTAATTGTTATAAAAGCACAAGGCTAAAAGAATGTTTGGCCTTGGCAGAATCAGTAGAATCATATATATTTTATATCATATGCAAGCAGAGCAAACCCTGATCAGACGATCTGGGTCTATTATGTTCGCAAAGGCGTAGAAATGGGCTTATATGCAAAAAAGGGTTAAGACAACTTAATTACTACTCATGAACAGACACAATAAAACCGAGTCTGCAATTTTCTCATTTGCATTGCTACTTTTTCCTTCGAAGGACCTCCCACTTTCAGGATATATTTACTTCACCACAGCAGGTGTTAAGTGCTTGTGTGGCGGCCGTAAAACGTCGCCCCATACTTCATTATCAGTGTTGTTATATTTTCTGGTCCTTCGGGATCATTAGTTTTGATGTTATTAGTTTTTGAAAATTGAATACTGCTTAAGCCGTTGCTAGGGAGCATGTTGCACTTTTAATCACTACTCATTAACAGACTCAATAAAACCGAGTCTGCAATTTTCTCATTTTGCATTGCTACTTTTGCCTTCGAAGGACCTCCCACTTTCATGATATATTGTTCTCTCAGTATCTGTTTTCGATGTTAGATTATTTTTGAAAAGATAACAGTAAATGTAAGAGTCATGCAGGAAACACCACATACAAAACACACGGTCGCCCAATTAGCACCACCTTTAAAAGAATAGTAAATGTATATGCCTGTCAAACGACTAAAATAGACGCACAGAGACATAATAAACAAAACATAAGGGGACAATGGAAGTGCCGCCTTTAAACGATCAGTGACAAGTGTCACTGGGTGGTTAAACCGGTTTAGGAGCACTTAACCTCTCATTTATTCCATCCCAACCATAACAGACAAACAGTAAATACACATATCCTCTCTCCGACTAATCTGCAACAACTGCGATGGCAAATACAGCGTTAAATTGCATGTAATACAAAACCATATTTAAGCGACACAAACTGGATCCACCTATTGTAAGTGTACTCATTGGTTTTGCAGCTACAATGTAACTGTAGAAAAGTTATAAAGGGTATAAAAGGGTGTAACAAAAAAGAGTACAAGGATCCGGCGTCCTCCTGCCATTTCCGGTTTTAAAAGGGCGTCTTCATAGAGTACTAAGGCAGAAAAAGAGGGCAGTGTGATTACCAACTGTAAATGGGTTGACAACCAGACATGCAGTATGTTGTGGTACTCTAGGATCATATCCATGTTTAATGATTATTTTGATAGATTTGACGATCAAGATAAGAACATGCGTATGTCCAATTATTTTACAAAATGTATTAATCACATCACCATAAAAGTTCGGATGTTACATACCTTATCGCAGGTACGTACGGTGGCACTGAGGTGACATATGCAAGATTTTTTTTCAAGTTTGTTTTCCCGAGATAATTTTTTTTATTATCTCGAGAATACGAAAAAAAGTTCGTTTTCACGAGATAATTTTTTTTATTATCTCGAGAAAACGAAACAAAGTTCGTTTTCCTGAGATAATTTTTTTTATTATCTCAAGAAAACGAAGTAGTTCGTTTTGACGAGATAATATTTTTTATTATCTCGAGAAAACGAAAAAAGTTCGTTTTCATGAGATAATTTTTTTTATTATCTCAAGAAAACGAAGTAGTTCGTTTTAACGAGATAAAAAAAAATATTATCTCGAGAAAACGAAATAGTTCGTTTTAACGAGATAAAAAAAATTATTATCTCGAGAAAACGAAAAAAAGTTCGTTTTCCTGAGATATTTTTTTAAGTCGTGCGCACGACTTAATAAGCCAATCAGAACCCACCGTCAGAGTCAATTGTTCATCTATGGGGTTTCTCGTTTCCCGCTTAGCGAGGCTCGATAGATTTGCAAACACTTTTGACCTAGATCAGACAACAAGTAGCAAGCGTCTGATCAGGATCTAAGCTGTTTGATACTCAGGCAATAAAATTTTCCCAAAGTAAGCGAATCAGAAGAAGTTATTTATGACGAATTTATGTGGAAGTGAATTATTTTTGCTGCGTGATAAGAGTTATCCCTTTCCTCGATATATACGCATTTTATCACCACCTTTGCAAACAAAGAAGACCCGCATCAGACAGTTCCTATAGGAGCTACCAGATCAGGGTCTATTATGTTTACTTAGAAAATGTCATAAATCAAGATTTTAACTTTCTACGCCAGAGTAGACCCTGAACAGATAGCCCCTGAAGGATTTGTCTAACCAGGGTCTTCTATGTTTGCTTAGAACATATACTAAAATATAGAATATAGGCTAGATCTACTTCCTCAAAAATCTTATCAGTTTGCTCCTAAATAAATATTTATTATATCGGTATATTCATAGTGATGGAGCCTTTCACGAATAGCCATGTAGGAGTGCATGGGTTAATATGGGTTAATATGAAGAATCGCAGTTGTGTATAAACCTGTTGAAAGCCGGGAAGATGTATTCGACATATGGGAAACGGATGGACGCTATCCATAAACAATTTAACCCTTTCCTTCATAGTTTCTATTAAAACTTAATTTTAGGTAGATCTAGTTATATAGATTTACATGCATTCAAAAGGGTAGAAACTCTCTTAAATATTTATGGAGGAAATGGTTAGCGTATCAACGCGACTAACATTTGCGTCTATTGAAAATTGTATAGGCCTACATGTACTTTGGTCTCATATCTAACCAATCTGATTCACTGCTTTTGTACAGTAAACCAATTACAAGCCTTATTTAGAACTAATCAACGTCATACTACTACTACTACGCGTCATAGTGATGTGTGATACGTCACGGTAACGTTATACGCAATTATGACGTCATATAAGTTCATCCCTTGTCTCGGCCATGTTCTCATAGGCCTCAAATACTTGCGAAAACTGTTGACTCTGATGGAGGGTTCTGATTGGCTTATTAAGTCGTGCGCACGACTTAAAAATATATCTCAGGAAAACGAACTTTGTTTCGTTTTCCTGAGATAATAAAAAAAATTATCTCGCAAAAACGAACCATTTCGTTTTCTCGAGATAATAAAAAAAATTATCTCGTAAAAACGAACTCCTTCGTTTTCTTGAGATAATGAAAAAATTTATCTCATGAAAACGAACTTTTTTCGTTTTCTCGAGATAATATTTTTTTTTATCTCGTGAAAACGAACTACTTCGTTTTATTGAGATAATAAAAAATATTATCTCAGGAAAACGAACTTTGTTTCGTTTTCTCGAGATAATAAAAAATATTATCTCGGGAAAACAAACTTGAAAAAAAATCTTGCATATGTCACCTCAGTGCCACCGTAGGTACGCCTTAAGAATGCACTAATAGTGAGAGATTGAGATGATAAAACGTAGTAGCGGGATTCCCATTCAGATAATGAAATCAAATACCCGTGTATTTAATTTAGATACATTGGCAATATAAAGTAATTTATTTCGTATTATAGTATTATACAGGTGGTGATGAATTAAAATAAAGAGCTGAAAGAGCATTAGAATAGTTGTGTTTCAGTAATGTTACACGTAACATTCATTGCTCTCTGTTATTACCTTTCATGCATTAGAATAATTAATTGTAAAATATTCCTAGGAGAAATGCGCATGTTTAACTATATGCAGTTATTCTAAACTGGGAATCATTGGCAAGGTAAAGTAGTTTGTGTAGTATTATAGTATCATACAGGTGGTGATTAATTGACAGAAAGAACTGAAAGAGGGTTAAAATAATTGTTTTTCAGTAATGTTACATGTAACATTCATTACTCTCTATTAGTACTTTGTATGGATTAGACTAATTAATAGTAAAACATGCCTAGGAGAAATGCGCATGTTTAACTATATACAGTTATTTAAATAAAATGGGAATCATTAGAGCCATGTGTTCATACAAGTACATAAACATGATCATGTAGTGAGTTCCTGTATAATGGGGAATGCGTTAATGTTGGACTACTTAACACCATGGCAAGACGTTAATAATGCTAGTCCAGATAATTATAAGAAAATGCTACCTTTCACACATCACCACAATGATCAAAACTAAACAACAATATAGAGGGTTTCAACATTACTAGTGTACATAATGCATTAACGCATACTTATGATGTGTCAGTCAAAACATCCAACTTCACTTCAAGACACGTCCAAGCAGGACAATGCACTAAAATGTGTTATAAATTAACCAGATATAAATACGTAACTTTTTATAAAGACAAATAAAAATAAATAATTGACACTATTTAACAGGACTTTTCTGATTGAACAGTACCTGCATATACTTAATCAATGCAAACATATTTATATAATTATATGATACAAAGTATGGTATAAAACACAACTTTCGAAACAACACAGCGAGATTATTCGAAATCATAAATGAATTTGGGGTGGGGGATAGTGAAAACAACGCTAACATATGGAGGAATACAGTAGAACCTGTCTTAAGCGACCATTCAATTGTTGAACATAGGAGTTTTAAAAGCAGGTGGTTGCTTAATGTAGGACAAAAGTAATGCAGAAAGCTCCTATACGGGATTTTCGTATTACTTTTTACCGGCATTAAATACCACTAGTCTTGCAGACCTCTTTTGATGACCGCTTAACCCATTCCCTCATAGGCTATTTTTAGAGTCAACCTCTTTGAATAAATCTACCGATAAGGAGCATTAAATAGAAAAAAGGAAAACTTTAGAATTTTGTAGTTTGAAACCATTGTGATAAATAGAGCATTTGCTCCTATAGGAACAAATGCTCTATTTGTCGCAATGGTTTCACAAAGTGACTTGTACAGAGTCGTCAAAATTCGACAATATGAGGGAATTGGTTAAGGCGGGTTTTACTGTATCAAGTGCAGCATTATCCTTCAACCTTTTCCTGTTCATGTTTCCTTTAAACACAGTCTTGAAAACCACGATCAGTATAATTATTTTCCAATGGCAACAGGATATAGGGGATCTTACATGAGTGTGGATTACAAACTGTTTTTTATGAAACGAGTTTACTCTAATAATATGACACTCGCTAAAGCTCGTGTCATATTCATTATAGTAAACGAGTTTCATGAAAACAAATTGTAATGAACATGAATGTATCACGTAAGCCTTAAAAATGCCATAGAAAATGAAACACCCTATATGTGACAGCTGTTTCGGCCATTGTTAACAAACATCGTAGTAATACAACGGACGACGAACACGGAACGCTACGATTGGCTAACGATTAAATAAAAGCTACGCTTTGCTAACGATTAAACGACGCCATGTATTGTTTCCCCGTATACTCTTTAAGATTCGTTATCAGCCGGAGTCAAACTGCTAATTTGCATAAAAATACACTAGTGCATTTTCGCTATTTAAGGCACTCTGTTCCGGCACTCCCATATAGCAGATTATATGATAAATACATTTATTTGATTTTGCCAAAACAGCACTTTATGTCTTGAGTAATACTAGTGTTTTGTTTGCCTTTTTGTGCAGAAATAGTTTCTGGATGATAAATGCAACTCTGATAATGTCGAAACGCTCATTCGAAACAAATCAAATTGAACGTTCCTTTTAAATACTAAGTGTATTAAGACCTCAGTCAAGAAATTAGAAAACATGTTTAACACTATTACTCTGACGCAATGTTCGAACAATTTTATCATGATTCTTTATCCGTTAGACCAAAAAATGCGTAAAACATTCAGGCATTATGTATTTTATCAATTTGCACCGATGAAGGGAACTGATACTAGTTCGTTTTCTCAGCTCAGAATATTCGGTACTAAACAAGTACTGTTTTATTTATGCACATATATATTAACAAACATCGTCCTTTCAAACGCCATGAACTATGCTATTGTGAAGGTAAGAGGAAACTTTTTAATCAGTATCCCCTTATACAATAACACTAAATATCGTGTTAGAGATTACCATATATTGACTGAAAGCTGAAACTGTTTTCTATCGACCAGTGTACATTGCGCACGCGTTACAAATGCAGTACTATATTAACGTATAAGTAATACACATCATCGAAAATAAAGAAATTAATTTTAACATGAGCTGATGGCCTCGAGTACAGGTTGTGTATTGGTAACCTACGCTACTTCCTAACTTAAAGCAAGTGAGATGTTGTATATAGAGAAAATGTTGTTATTTTGGACAACTGTAAGGCGGCAATAAAGCGTTTGATTGAAAGTAGGAGAGTAGCCAGGCGCATCTATAAGGCATTTTACTAACATAAACTAGGCTTCCGTTGAAGAGGCTAACGTTTGCATTCGAGACGATATGTGACATTTATGGCCAAATCACAACAGGTGCTTTCCCATTACAAATGACGAGTTATGGTTGACGAAATCGTACAAGAATGAAGCACGTTCACATACGTAGCGTCACTGTTTATCAGTAGATACCAACATACTGATCAAATATCTTTAAATTGTTTGAATGAACTTGCACCTAATGAGGAAACATGAACAATAAACCATTGGTCGCCTAAAATGACACGATACTATAGAGCACGTTCATGCAAACTTAGGCAAATAGTGCAAACCCAGATCAAACAGCTCCTCAGTTTGATCAGGGTCTACACTCTTTGCTACACTGTTGAGGTTTCATACAAACGCTGCTAATTACCTTACGTATTCGGACACACAAGCTCAGGGACAAAGTCATAGACAGTAAAACCCCTCTTATGCGACCACCAAAAATGGGCATAATTATGGGTAGCAGTGACAGGTTGTAGCTTAATGCAGGATGAAAGTTATGCAGAAAGCTCTTGTAGGAACTTTCTGCATAACTTTCGTCTTGCATTAAGCAACCACCTGCTTATAAAGGCAGAAATATTGATTCATGAAATGGTCGTATTAGAGGGGTTCTACTGTATGGTAAATACCCTACGTGTTCGGACAGAGGAACTTTTTTGTCGTGGTGCTGTTCGGGAGACTGTGTGTTTTGTATGCGATGTTTCCTGCATGACTCATGCATGCATTCTTAGGAACAAAGTACCTGATGGTATTACATTTGTAGCGTTTTTAAGGTTGCTATGGTAACCCCAAATAGCCAGACACCTCTTATCCTTTCTTCACCAGTTTGTACTGCTGAATAGGACTGGTAACCATGAATGAGACAGACAAAGTAGCAAACAGTGATCATGATTAGTTTCTATATTGATTCGCGCATGTATGAAACAAAATGCTGTTATGGGGATGTAATTCAGTTACAACACTTAGTGCGGTCGAAAACTATATTTTGTTTATTTAACCATTTCCCTTATGTAAGTGCATTTTTACGCTTCTGCAAACAGACAAGACCCAGATCAGACGGCTCCTATAGGAGCCGTCTGTTCAGGGTCTGCTCTGTTTGATTATGGTTTAATATAGATCTGATTCTACAGCTTCTGTCTGAGCCAAAATGTCCTGTGTCCATATGCCATTATAAAAAATAATCTTATTAATATTCATGACGTCATTATGTTTTACATGAATATACAACAGGGAAAGGGTTAAACCCCAATTTGAAAGGAACTTCTTAACACAGTTTGTAATGGTATACATGTATATACGTATTCACACTAGAAGTGTAATACATTGAATACGGGTAGGAGTGCATAGTCATTTGCAGATGGTGTAGATCCTAATCAGAGAACTCCTAGAGATAGATTTATTTCGGCAAACAAAAAACATAATATGGTTCACAAACGTGTATCACATCATAATAAATAATAATTCGTAAAATGATGCATAGTGAAAAACCATGGCATGCTTTCTATACCAAGGATAACACAATAAAGAGCATGCTCTTATTTCCGTTGTGGTCCTTATCACAGGTGGCATGACATAGAGAGGCTTTACAATATAATATGCATACTATCACAAGTGGATGCTATATCACATGACTTAAATTGTAAGTCATATTATTAAATAGAATATTAAAATTGGCATCAAAAGCAGTTACATTTATAAATACTATCACAGTCACAGACAAAAATCGGTACACAATTGTTGTATCACAGTCCCTTAATTTAAATCGTAAGAAATACAACTTATGCACCAGTAAATTATCAACGGACGCTCTAATAAGGTCCGCACTGTTTGTCATTCAAATTCACCTCGCATTTTAACCCTTTCATAGTATAGGGTCTCTAAACATACAACAACGTTGAAAGGGTTGAACGCATCTAGAAGTTCTCAGAAAATGTACATGCTTGTCTCTCTGAACAAATTATTACTAATTGAATGTTTGCAACAAACCCCCATCCCATTCTAAATCACATTTGTCTCTTCTCTGTTACGCATGAAATTGTGTAATCAGTTGCATAACACCCATACGTTTGAACGGTTAAAATGGCAATTACCTATTTCAACGTTTACCGTGTTTACAGTGATTGCATTACTACTAGATGATGCAAGCATTGATAATGTCCATTATAATAAATTCCAGAAACGAGCACCGATAATGTTTAGATGTAACGTAACTTAACGAGGAAATTTATTCGTTTGATGGCAAGTTTAGCAACTACCTCTTTTCCAACCCTTTACTCCATAAATACGCCTTTATATGCCCTTGCAAACAGAGTAGACCCAGATCAAACGGCTCCTTTAAAAATGTACCGTCATTGTCTACACCATTAGTCCATTAAATGTTTATTCATTTCCTGTTTCAATATATACGTCAAATGCTACATTTATAGCTACTGCTTTCGTCGTTAACCATTTCCCTTATGTAAGCGCATTTTGACGCATCTGCAAACAGAGTAGACCCAGATCAGACCGCTCCTAGAGGAACAGTCTGATCAGGGTCTGCTCTGTTTGCTTATGGTGTGATATAGATCTGATTCTACAGCTTCTGTCCTGTGTTCATATTCCATTATAAAAAGAATCTTATTACTATTCTTAACGTCATTATTTCCTACATGAATATTCATCAGGGAAAGGGTTTAAAAAATAATTATTGTAGTGAAACGTTTTACCCTTTCGTTCATACAATCGCCTATTCGCGTTTTTACAAACAGAGTAAACCAAGATCAGTACAGTAAGCCTGTAGTACTGTGTGATCCGGTCTGCCCTGTTTGCTTATTAACCCTTCTCCTGCTGAATTTTAAAACACATTTCTTCTTCTTTACCCATGCCCTGTTGTATAATTACATACATGTATATCTTCACGGTGTAGAGGTGTATCGCTGTGCAATCACTGCTCTGGAGTGCATTGGTTGCACAATCAACTTGTAAATAGTGCAGTCTCTGATGAGACAGCTCCTGCAGGAGCTGTCTCATCTGGGTCTTCACTATTTACAGGTAGGTATATTGACGTGAACAGCAAGCGAAGGTTTAAAGTGTATAGATATGATCTTGCATTTTTGTCTAAGCTAACAATTCTCGTTTTAGCTTTTACCTGATAAACTGATTCAGAAGTTAATTAATATTCCTGAAGTGTCCCATTCTTACACAAACGTTTGTTAAGGAGGGTAAAATGACACGTAAAACACATATAAATTCAATCCGGGTTGAATTAGAGCAATGAGTGCATTGTCATTTGCAAACGATGTAGATACAGATCAGACATCTCCTAGAGGAAATGGATAAGCATTTAATCACCCATTTGCAGAATATTGGTATAGCGTAACTAATGTAGAAAATGACAATACAATTATATGTATTCCCATGGGAACAAATTGCCCATTGTTTCTGAATTGCTATCGGAGGAACTTCAGGTTACATTCTGAAATTAAGAGATAATTCGAAAGCAAAAGTAGCAATGCGAAAAGAGAAAATCGCAGACTCGGCTTTACTGGGTTTGTTCAAGGGTCGGTTATTGAAAATGCACATTACGCACGCCCCAAGCACCTGTTTCAGTGGTATTCAATTTTCAAATATTAAAATTCATAATTCCGAACACTGAGAGTGAAGTCTCAGTACTGAAAACAAAGTCTGAAACCTGATACACAGACATATGTCATCAATGCCTGCAATGAAACATCTCAATATGTGCATGACATTTTTAATATTGATAGTCCACCACATGCAGCGTTTTCTTCTATATGCCCAAACTGAAGGAAACAGTCAGACGTTCCAGCACTTTTTGTTTACTTGTCTATTCATAACAAACGTATGTCTACAGGATGACTTTGACATTCATTTTGTTAATTATCCTCATCTTGATGGAGATGTTTCTCGGGCTGCACCATACGGGGTTGTTTACATGTCACAACTTATCCGTTAAGTTAGGTAATATTCTTCTAATTAACCCATTCCCTGATATTGACGACTTTTGACGGCTCTGTAAAAAGCACTTTGTGAAACCATTGTGATAAATAGAGCATTTGCTCCTATAGAAGCAAATGCTCAATTTATCACAATGGTGTCAAACTACAAAATTCTAAAAAATTCATTTTCTCTACTTAAAGCTCCTTTTCGGTAGATTTATTCAAAGAGGTTGAGTCTAAAAATAGCATATGAGGCAATGGGTTGAGATGTCAATATTCGTAAATGTGTAAACTTAACGATTATAAGTATGAATCTCTTCACAAAATGTTCCTGTGACGAGGCATTTGACGTGGCAAAATGTGGCGATGTGGTTTACCAATTTCGGAATATAGTAGGAATCATCCATTTTTAAGTATTTTCAGTAAACGCATAAAAAGAGTATAATTCAAACAATACAGCGCACAATGCATGTTTTGTGGTAGATCTCCCTTCAGTCGATCACCACGATTGTGCAGTGACAGGAAGGGCATAGTATTCTATGTACCCAGTAAATGTAGGGGGTGTCGTGTACATGTATGCTGTTCCTTCTGTTGTATCTCTAATGGACCCCATACGACGTTAATCCTGTCTTCAGTATATGTTTATCAGTGTATATTTACCCATTTTGAACACACGTGAGTGCATGCCAGCGTGTATACGTGCGTGCCTGCCGGGCCTATCGGCCCGCCTGCCTGCCTCTCTGCCGGCGTGCCTGTCAGCCTGCGAGCGTGGCTGCGTGTGTACCTGCATTCGTGCCTGTATGCACGACTTATTCAATGCCTATGTAACAGATACAACGTTGATGTGTTCTAAACTACACACCATGACGTTCTGTGTCGTAGTGTCCTATATCTAGCCAAACTAATACGATACTTTTTCAGTCTTATCTTACGTAGGTTAAGATTTGAAATAGTACATATAACAGTCCAAATGTATTTACGCTGCAAATCTTCAAAACGTTCGAATACGTCACAAATGTGTTTTTTAGGGTTTGAATTTCAAACAAAACCGAAAGGGCCACATGTCAAAACATATCAAACACTAGTAAAACACAACACTATGGGCTATAATCGTTGCACATGTATAACTATATGAGGAGTAGAAAGAAACAACAGTTATACCATGCCGGATTTACATTTTACTATACATATACTCTCTCTCTCTCTCTCTTTCTCTCGCTCTCTCTCTCTCCCTCTCTCTCTCTCCATCTCCCTCTCTCTCTCTCTCTCTCTCTCTCTCTCTCTCTCTCTCTCTCCCTCTCTCTCTTGTCAAGATTTGCGACCTTGATGTTCTTTTGAGGTTTGTACTTTCTGGTCAAGCAGTTTCTTTAGTATCATGTAGCCGTTTATATGATCAGTATTCAGAAACCGTATAATGACATTAGAAAACAGAACCGACCCTGACTAAACGGATCCTAGAGGAGACGTCTCTTCTATGTCTACTCTATTTTCAAAGGCGTGAAGGGAAGAAAACGTCTATATGAGGGAAGGAAATGTTTAAATATTTTAATAGGTAACTAAAGGTCGAGGGTGCTTAAATGAATCTTGGTTTTTTGTTGTTTTATTTTTTTCACATTACATGTATTCATTCAGACTTTAGACCTTTGTTTTTGTTGTGGTAAAGAGAAAAGTGATTAAGGAGAGACATATCCACAGTCACTCATCATTGAAACAGTCGGGACAGCATGGCCATTATGTATTCTCGAGGAAAAGGTTAATTAGTTGCCTAATGTAGACGACTCTTGACGAACTTTGCAAACAGGGTAGACCCATATCATGTAGGGAGCTGTTTGATCTGTATCTGCTCTGTTTTCTTGGTAAATGATAAACATCTGATTATACAGCTTCTGACAAAGTCAATCCTTCACTTATTCATGATGCTATAGTAACATTCAGCTATATGTTTTATATTCATAACTTCTTACATGATTTATTATGAAGGAAATATTAATCACGAAATTGGGCATTTAAATAGAACTGTTGGTTTTTCATTGTGTCACCTGCGGCACTGTACATATATTACATGTAACCCTTTCCTCTATAAATATGCATTTCTATGCCTTTGCAAGCAGTTTCTGTAGGAGCCGTCTGATTAGGATCTGCTTTGTTAGCTTATGAAATAACATAGATAAGGCTATATAGTTTATGTCATCACCAACATTTCATGTGTTCATATGCCCTTACAAAGACGAATCTAATTAATATTCATGATGTCATTATTACTTACAGGAATATTCATGCAGTAAACGGTTAATAGCTTACCAGACATTTTGCTGTAAGACCAAAACCGTTGCTGTGGGTTTAACACTTTACTCCATGAATATTCGTGTAAAACATAATGACATAATGAATATTAATTAGTTTACTTTTTATAATGGCACAAAAACGCAATACATTTTGGCCATGTGTAGAAACTGTAGAATCATATCTTCATTATTGCATAAGCAAACGGAGCAGATCTTGATCAGACGGCTCCTACATCCGGGTCTTCTCTGTTTGCAAAGATGTAGAGATTAACCGTTTCGGTGCCAAATTTCTAATTGTCGTCTGCAAATCACTTTTGTTAAATCATCTGGTAAAATTAGGAAATGAGATAAATAAATGCAAATTTCAAACGAATAAAGCACATCACATATATAGAAATAGAGTTTGAGACAAACCTGGGACTGGACTATTTGTCGTGGCGACATTGGTGGTTAAAGGGTTAAGATATTGCAAGCAGCTTCTATCTTAATCAGTCACTGTGTTGAATAATTATATAACATCTAACTAGGTTCTACATTGTTAGCATCTCATCATCGCCCCATAGTTTATTGATTGGCGTTACAGTATAGCTGATCAAACGCCGTATGTTTTCATTGCTGCGGCTTATTCCGGCCTATATTAATTTTCTTGAAATGCACAAACGCTGACTTTAGAGACGAATTCAAATTGTATTGTGATGACACCGGAGAAACAAGCACTATCGTCAAAGCACGTCAAACCAGACTTAGTAAATTAAAACACTTCACAACTGATGATTAAAACCTGTCTTATAAACAAACCATCAACATTTCGATGCGCAAACTAAATCAACCAAATCTGTTAAAAGTGTGTTGGACTTGATATGTAATGTACCTGACCTAGAACAACGTACAATAAAATCTGTATTATGTGGCCATTAGAAAGAGGTCTAATTATGGGTATGTAATACTGATGTTAGATTAATGCAGGATAAAAGTAATGCAGAAAGAGCGTTCGGCATTTTTTTGCCCTGCATTAAACAACCATCTGCTTTTTTAAGACTTCTATGTTTAATAAAATAAATGATCACTTATTTTTAAATAAAACTAGCTTTGTTAATGAAGCAATGCATACTCGTATAAACGATTTTCGAATATCGATACGTTCAAAGTAATTTATCAACTAAATTTAAATATTCTTCCTCATATATCAAAGTGTCACTGCGATAATGACTTGTTTAAATTCAAATGTAAATACAGAAGAATGGTGTTAACTAATATTCGTCTGTCTAGTAATGTTATCACAGTGCATATTTAACTTGATAGATGCACACATATCATAACTGTGACACATATATATTTATAAATGAATAAAAAAACAACTGAGATAACCAGTCTCCAGCAACAACAAATACATTAAGAATACCAAACGATTTGGCTGACTGACATAAAAATACAACACTGATAAATCTAATTACAGTACGTGCTCGGAATCTTTTATTATTTACCTTCCCCTGATATGCTATAATTATGTGGTGAAATGGGGGAGGGGGTTCCCAGATTTAGCGCGATGGTAGGATTTGTCAGAAACAAGTATATTCTATAAGTTTTTTCTCTCAGTTTCTTTTATCTAAAACATGTTTTCAATTTTCATATTGATATTTACATAAGATCAAATGGAATTTAAGACGTTTACAAATAAGTATATGCCTACAAGATGCAGGGCAAAATATAATGTTGAAATAACTTGTGGCCTAACGCTTTTGTTTCAGATTAAGGTTATATACATACATGTATTATAACAAACAAACAAATATGGTTAACCCTTTCGGCGCCAAATTTCTAATTGTCGTCTGCAATCCAAATTTGTTAAATCATTCGGTAAAATAAGAAAATGAGATTAATAAATGCAATTCCAAAGGAATAAAACACAGATATAGATATAGAGATTGAGACAAAAGGTGAAGTCACTGATCAGACTCCGCCTTTTCAAGACAGCGTCTAATATGGGACTGCACTATTTGACGTGGTGCATTATATGACATTGGCGGTGAAAGGATTAAACTAATAAAATACAATAAAATCTTACTACATGCGACTACATAATTTATTAGCATAGGAATTTGTAAAAGCGGGTGATAGCTCAACGCAGGGCAAAAGTAATATAGAAAGGTTCTATGGGAGCGTTCTGTATGCGTTTTATCCTGCATTAATCTTCCATCTTTTATTTGTTTCAAATCCGGAATTATACCTCTTTTGTGTGGTCGTACATATGTATTAGCGAAATTTTACTGTACACCAAATGTTACATGTAAATGTTCTACCAAAGCAAGTGTTGCTCTATATTAATCTACGCTGAATTATCAGAGTTTGACCCTTTCCTATATGAATATTCATATAATAATGACGTCATGAATATTATATTATTAGATTAATTTGTTATAATAGCACATGGACCTAGGAATGTTTAGTCATGGCAGAAACTGTAGAATCATATCTCGTATCATAAGCAAACAGAGCAGACCCTGTTAAGACGGCTCCTATAGGAGCCGTCTGATCTGTGTCTACTCTGTTTGCCAAGGCGTAGAAAACATGTTTATGGAGTAAAGGGATAACTATAGAGTGCATTCAGTATGAAATGCTTAAAATGGCTGCTGTGTATAGTAAACTATTTTGAATGACAAATAGTACAGACCCTGATCAGATGGCTTCTATATGAGCCCTCTGATGTGGGTCTTCACTGTTTGCAAATGACAGTACATGTGTGTCCTGCATGCCAAGAGTTATAGGAAAGTGTTTCAGTAGATTTAAACTTAAACTTATATATTTAGTCTTATTAGCAAAGCCTGGTAATAGAGTGTGTTACCTTAGAAATAAACGTACAGCATATGTATCATGAATATGAATATACATATAAAGCGTGATCGAAATACTCAAGTGATACATGTAACAACCAAATAGTTTCATTAGTCAGAGATCAAGTTATGACTTATAATTATTATCAAGGTTCTCTAAGAATGTGTAAAACTGCAATTACGAGATTCAGAATTTCAAATTATATTTAAATTTAATATGCCTTACATTTTCTTACATGTTTGCTGATACTGAGAGATACATACAACAGTCGCAGTCGTTCATATTAGTGAAACATTTTAGATAACATGGTGACAATGTTAACCCTTTAACCTAAAACAGACGTCTTTTGTCACTTTTGCAAACAAAATAGATCCATATCAGACGGTCATATAGAAGCTCTGTTTGCTTATGGAATGGTATAGAACTGATTCTACGGTTTCCGGTGTTCCCTTGTCAGTGATGCATTATACAATTTATCTAATGAATACTTATAGATTCATAACTTCTAACAGGAATATTCATTTTGGGAAAAGAGTTAATCACGAGATTTATGTTCTATATTAACATAACAAGTTTTATCTTCATTATATTTTGGTCGATACTTTTACATGTACAAATGATTTGTGGATATTCAAATTGTTCCAAATGTATGCAAATACATTAAAACCCCGATATTTCGAACATTAAAACAAGCATCTTTATCGGTTTTTAAAATATGTGACAGCTCAATGCAGAATGAAAGTCATGCAAAAAGCTCCTAGAGGAACCTAAAAAGCATCGATTTTTCGTTACTAAATGTTCGAGGTACCGAGTTTTTAATGTACGTTAAAAGTGTAATAGATGCTGATGGAAGTTTGAACTG
The DNA here is from genome assembly GCA_963576725.1 of Azorinus chamasolen. Lineage (NCBI taxonomy): Eukaryota > Metazoa > Mollusca > Bivalvia > Cardiida > Solecurtidae > Azorinus > Azorinus chamasolen. The sequence continues at coordinate 39,228,988 of OY755237.1, read as the reverse complement.
TGTGGTAGTAGATATTATAGAAAGTTTATTTCTTTTCAATTTCTCACACAAAACATAAAGCTAACATTGGAAGCTTACATCCAAGGACCATGTACTATGGACTTTGTCAGTCATCTGATCTTCTCACCTTGAGTGGGAGTTAGGATTAACTCAGGGGCATGAGTGATGTTAATGCTTTGTCCCAGATGTGCGGTAGCTGGAAACGGCCCTGTCCCTGTTCAGCACTGATTTGAGCGTCCTGATGTATATCGCCTCTTTGTTCGAACAAAGTGTAGTTCCGGTCGAGAATTTGTACTAAAGACACAACATGTCCTGGACTGCGTGTGTGTATGTGACGCGACACCTCGCTATTGCCGGAGCTTAGTCTACGAGGTTAGCTTTATATTTTGTGTGAGAAATTGAAAAGTACAAACGTTCCGTTAGTGTAAATGATGGTTTATAAATACAGTGTTTATTCTCTTTAACATTGTAATCGATCGCTGCTATTTTGGCCCAGGCCCTAAAACAAATCACACTCTTTTAAATTAAAAGTATTTTCAAATTAATATCACTGAAACACCTACATTAATGGTATAATACGAATAAGTATTCTTGCTCTTTCTCGAACAATAGTTTCAATTACAGAATTTCCACTGCCAAGCTAATTTGTAATTATCTGGTCTCCATTTCAACTGACAATAATTTAACTATGTCGCCATCAGCTATTATCGTTTGCAAATTGTGTCGGCGGCTTGAAAACATGCATCATGGGTGATTGTACTGAACAAGATGTATCCTGATTTGACACCTTTATTATTCCGCATCTGTTCTGGGTCCATGCTTATAAAGCTTTTAGTTGAGTCTGAGTTTCGTTCTCAGGCTTTTGATTGGTCAGAATTGAGTTCTCAAGCTTTTGATTGGTCAGATTTGAGCCAAAGGCTCAAATCTGACCAATCAAAAGCTTGAGAACGATCTCAGACTCAACTAAAAGCTTTATAAGCATGGACCCTGGATCAATGATTATTGCAATGGTGGACACATTTGATAGCCACATAGTTAACCATTTCCTTGTTTATATTCATGTAATGACTAATAACATCGTGAATATTTATAAGCTGATTTTTCGATAATAGTACATGTGCATAGGGCATTTTAGCCAAAACAGAAACTGCAGAATCAAATCTGTTATATCATAAGCAAATAGAACAGACCCTGATCAGGCGGCTTCTATATTTGCAAAAGCGTGAACAGGAAAGGGTTAAGCAAAATCAACAAATTTAAATCTATTCCCTGACAGATAATGTTATTCCATGTCTGCAAGGATAGCTCTCACTTCCAAATGAAACCATTTCCTGCATTTAATAAACTATGTCATTGAAATCGCTGAACACCGTTTCCCCAAAGTAACTCTTCTGTTATTATCTTTTGCACGCAAATTGGAAACACCTAATCCGTGATTTATTAGAGACAGTCACGATGTTAGTTCAACTAATTGTAAACTATGTTTTCCATTTCGGGTGATAAAAGGATCAGCACATGTGTATAATGAGTAAACTCTGTCAGTTTAACCCTTTTACTGACAATGTCGCAAAAATGCAGTCCCTTGAAAAGGCGGCGTCTGACCAGGGACTTCAATTTTTTGTCTCAAACGCCATTTCTATATATGTGCTTCATTCCTTTGAAATTTGCATTTATTCATCTTATTTCCTTATTTTACCAAATGATTTAACAAAATTGGATTGCAGACTACAATTAGAAAGTTGGCGCTGAAAGGGTTAATTCTTACTCTGTTGTGAAAACAATAGTGTCTGCTCCATTTCAGATATATTCAACCCTTACCCAGCTATGAAATATAAATTTACAGTAAAGCCTCTCTAAAACGGACCATAAATATATAGTTTAGTATAACTATTTGTCTTGGAGAAAGGTTGCAGCTTAATTCATGGTGAAAGTCATATAGAAACACGCCTCTAGGAGCCTTCTCCATGACTTTTATTATACAGCCACCTGCCAAAAAGTATCTAAATTCTTCTTTACTAGAATTTCGGTTTAAATCTTTCGGCGCCAATCTCGCCTGTTGGCACCATTGAAAACAGAGCAGTCCCATGTCAGATGCCGCCTTTTCAAGGCGGCATCTGACCTGGGATTTCACTGTTTTCTATATCATCTTAGCCCAAGCATACAGGTCTTAAAAAAACAAATGTTTTACTGATATACCTTTATTATTTAGTTTAGAATTGTATTTATTATGAAATTATTATTGCAGACGACACTTTTAAATTTGGCGCCAAAAAAGTTAAAGGGATTTACACTAATTTCTCCTCAGATTTGGATCTGGTGCAGTTTTGACTTCGTCCGAATCGTTTTAGGTGTCAAGACACTAACTGACCATGTGTCAAACAGCGTGTACCCTAATGGGATGATAAGTTACTAGGCATCACATCTGGATCTATGCTGTTTGCAAATCCGAGTCATGTCATTGTTAGCAAGATATAAATGTTTAATTGATTTTATATAGGTGTGCACACATATAGAGGTCAATGTCATCAATGTCATATAGAGGTCAAGGTCATTAATGTCGTTGTGACGCGTTATCTCAGTGCTCTGCGCAAAATATTAAAAACATGCTACAAACGAAATTTTAATGAAGTAATTGCTATGTCGTGGTGTATTTATGGATTATATGCGTAAGGAAAGGACTGGCTAATTTTCGCAATCGGTGGTATGATCATCAGTTTTCTGAAATATCTCAGTTTTCTGAAAAAGTGGCGCGAGATTTGCGTGGCTAGTGATACAACCAACATACCTATTAGCAAGAAGGAGTGACATATCGTATATATTCATAGATGACCCGTATATTGGGATAATACCACTATTGTATTAGGTGAGCTCAGCATTGCACTTTTCGGTTTAATCACTACAATGTATAGGCAATTGGACTTCGGATGTGTCTTTTATTATCGCAAATCTGAATCAGGATTACAGATCATGATTGTTATTCGGTCGTTTTTTTATCGAATCACGAACATGTTCTCTAATCAGACTAATCAAGCTCTGACCTTGATTAAAATCTAATCATAAACAAAATGATGGAACTTACACTAACAGCAGAGTAGACACAATTTCAAACCATTCTAGAAATGGTTATGGAAAGTAACAGTTGAAGTAACAGTTACATTTCAATTTGCCCTCGAAGTAAAATATGTTCTAAACATACATTTTATTTAATTTTATTAGATCTATTTTTTATTATTATATTTTTTTTTATTTTTATATATATATTTTTAGTTTAAGTTTTTGTTAATGTCGCTCTCTAATTATTCGACAAAAATATTAGCTGATCGACTCTGGAACTCGAAGAATTGCCAGGCACACCCAATTAGTATTTTCTTTTGTAAGATTAACGTTTAATACATGTCATATCAAATTGTTTTAATACCATAGCAATCGTGACCAAGATTGTGTGTTTAATCAAAATCATGATTTAGGAAATAAAACACAACCCGGTCTAACCAACTGCACGAGCTTCACGAGAAATCGGCTCGTCAATTTAAGAAAAACCCTTTTGTATAGAATGGAATAGTTTGGGAAAACCCAAATCTATAAATAAAAACGACAGGTCACTCCTACTTGCTAATACATACATTTGTTAACATATACATTCCACTGATACAATTGCTCTTTATTGAACTATTTATTATGTGCTGTATGGAAAAGCGTGACAGTGTGATCTGACAACATGTTTTATAAGAAAGCATGCGAAGAGCCGTTTTGTTTACGTCTGTGTGTGTTTGTTTACGTCTGTTAACTATTCCTAACTCTTTATTAGCAAGAAGGAGTGACATGTCGGTTTTATTTATAGATGTCCCGTAGATTTGGATAGTACCACTATTGTATTACGTGAACTCAGCATTGCACTATTTGATTTAATCACTACAATGTATAGGCAATCGGACTTCGGGTCTAACTAACTGCATGAGTTTCACGAGACATTGGCTTGTCAATTTAAGCAAACCCTTTTGTATAGAATGGAATAGTTTGGGAAAAAACAAATCTATAAATAAAAACGACAGTTCACTCCTACTTGCTAATATACTATTGGATTGAACATTAGCAATGATTCGTGGTTCAGGCAAAACTTAGACAGGCCGGAAATCGACCACTAGTACTCAGAACCAGCCCAAGAAACCCAGTGCATCCAGCGGGGATGCTGATGAAGACCCCGAAGTCGTCATGGATTCATTTCTGGGAGCGCTCAGTGACCCAGTTACTATGAATCGATGTCGTATGCGCATATACGTATGGATTCATATATTGTTTGGTTAAATCTTAGTTAATTAGTATCAAGAGCAATGACTTTGGTTATTTTACATACGTGTCAATGCTGTTTACTGTTTGCAAACAGACTCATTCTGAGATTAGCAGACAAACCACTGACATTGTGTCATCCATTTCCCGATGTCATTATCCACATGTTATGTGTCAAAATTTGTAATAGATACAATATAACGCACACACCCTGAACAAAATTCTGCTTGGTGTTAACGGATTTCGTATATCTGAGATAAGCATAATTGAAGTTAACCTTTACCGACGACTGGATAGAAACGTCGCACGAAGTATGTATGTTGCGTCCTCAGACACATATTGCACTGGTTGAGTGGCAATTTCGAGTGGGTAGATATTGTACTCGCAATTTCATGTTGGTAAATATTGTACTGGCAATTTCGAGTAGGTAGATATTGTACTGCTCATTACACGCAGGTAAATATTGTACTGACAATTTCGAGTTGGTAGATATTATACTGGCAATTTCACGTAGGTAGATATTGTACCGGCAATATCGAGTAGGTAGATACTGTACTGGCAGTCTCGAGGAGATAGATATTATACTGGCAACCTTACGTAGGTAGATATTGTACTGGCAATATCGAGTAGGTAGATACTGTACTTGCAATATCGAGTAGGAAGATATTGTACTGGCAATCTCGAGGAGGTAGATATTGTACTGGCAACCTTACGTAGGTAGATATTGTACTGGTAATGTCGAGTAGGTAGATACTGTACTGGCAATCTCGAGGAGGTAGATATTATACTGGCAATTTCACGTAGGTAGATATTGTACCGGCAATGTCGAGTAGGTAGATACTGTACTGGCAATCTCGAGGAGGTAGTAATTGTACTGGCAATATCCCGTAGGTAGTAATTGTACTGGCAATCTCACGTAGGTAGATATTGTACTGGCAATGTCGAGTAGGTAGATACTGTACTGGCAATATCGAGGAGGTAGATATTATACTGGCAATTTCACGTAGGTAGATATTGTACCGGCAATGTCGAGTAGGTAGATACTGTACTGGCAATCTCGAGGAGGTAGTAATTGTACTGGCAATATCACGTAGGTAGTAATAGTACTGGCAATCTCACGTAGGTAGTAATTGTACTGGCAATATCGAGTAGGAAGATATTGTACTGGCAATCTCGAGGAGGTAGATATTATACTAGCAATGTCGAGTAGCTAGATACTGTACTGGCAATCTGGAGTAGGTAGATATTGTACTGGCAAAGGCATTGCAAACTATGTAGACACAGATTAGAGGCTCCTGGGGGGAGTCCTATTATCATGCTCTGCACTGTTTGCCATGTTACACTTTTCGTTAGAAAAATCCCTAAATATTCACCGCAAGCTTGACCTGTTTGAATTTCGGAATGGTCCATTTGAAAAGTCAGCGTTGTAGGGATTAAGGTAAAACTGTCGCATTCCTTTGAAATTCTCTAACATTCAAATGAACAAAGATTCAAAGTAGAGTTAATTAATAAACGGTGTATGTTTTACTTTATAATTGCTTCTAATAAATCTAACTGATTTTATCAATATTGTCTAGACGCAAAAATCAAAAACAAAACGCAGCAAAATGCAAATATTTTGTTTCCATTTTCTTTTATTGTTCCCTCTTTGGCATTTCAGAGACATGAAGATTCAGTAAAGCAATAAAATATGTAACCATGGCTTTATATGATAAGAAAATAACACCATAGTGGAGACATCTGGTCGCTGGGGACAAATAAATATCTGCTATATGTCTGATTTACTTTTAGATTATTTTTGTCTACGTTTTTGTATATTTTGTAGAACAGTAAATCGATCATTCAAATCAGTTCTATATGCAGAGTATCACACAAATTGAAACGAACATATCCTGGTAGTGTTTTGTTAGAAGTGAGGATGTGCAATCGATCGTATACAATGCAATCTATATATATTCTTAAATTTCTTTGAAACAGTATTTTGGATGGTTACCAGTATCTCAAAAAACGAATTCTATTGTAACAATTGAAAACATTCTATGCTTGGATACATGTATCTGAGACAAAACACAACACAACTGTATACAGACATTATTTTTTAAATGTACTTACGTCCCTTTGTAACACATTCTCCCCTATACTGTCGAACTTTGACGCCCCTGTAAAAGCCATTAGTTGAAACCACTGTGATAAGTAGAGCATTTGCTCCATAGATGCAAATGCTCTACGTATTACAATGGTTTCCAAACTACATAATTCTAGTTTTTCCTTTCGTCTAGTAAATGTCCTTTATGGTATATTCATTCAAAGAGGTTGGGTCTAAAATAGTCTAGAATAGAATGGGTTATTATGGGAAGCATTTGTATATAATACAAACATACATGAGCTATCTGAGCTAGGCCTACTTTGTTTACAGATGCTTTAAAACGCTGAATAAAGTGTTAAGTCCAAATATCTAATGTTGAAAACCCCGAAGGCGTACTGTTACTAGTTGTTTTACAGTAAAACCTCTCTATAACGGCCACTAAATCGGGTTAGTTAGTATTAAGGTCAGGTGGCTGCTTAAAGCAAGGTGAAAGTAGAACAGAACGCTCCTATAGGAGCGTTATGTTTTACTTTCAACTTGCTTTAAGCAGCCACATGCCTTTAACACAAAATACAATTTAGCGGCCGTTAAAGAGAGGTTTTACTGTATATTCTTCATGACACACGTGTTGTAATACCTGTCACTTTACGATTTCAAAACCATTTGCAGAAAATACAACATAGTCTCGCAATAGCGACAACATGCTCTTTTAACATAGGAGACCGTAATTTTAAGCAGATGGTTGCATAACCCCTTCCGTGCCACAATGACGGGTTTATGATATCACATGCAAACAGTATGGATCCGGATGAGACGCCGAGTAACTCGGCATCTCATCAGGATCCAAACTGTTTGACACACTGTTTACTGTTTTATAAAGAAAATGGAAGAAAAGCACATACTTACACTAAAAATAAACGAAACTATGCCCAGCAGACGACAATGATGGCATCGAAAGGGTTAATGCAGGACAAAAGTGATACAAATGTTTTTTCAACAGAAACAAATAGTGAAAATTTGAAAATCTTCTTCTTTCAATCTGGAAAGTTTTCAGCTTTCATATTTGGCGCATAGCATCATGTATAGGTCCTCTACAAAAATTATATGAATTATGGCCCTAGGGTCAAAATTGGCCCCGCCCCAGGGGTGGGTAGTTTTCAGTAGAAACATATAGAGAAAATTTTGAAAATATTCTCCTCTTAAACTGGAAGGTTCTCAGCTTTCATATTTGGCACATAGCATCATGTTCAGTTCCTCTACAAAAGTTATATAAATTATGGCCCTGGGGTCAAAATTGGCCCCGCCCCAGGGGTGGGCAGTTTTCAATAGAAACAAATAGTGAAATCTTTGAAAATCTTCTCTTCTGAAATTGGAAGGCGCTCAGCTTTCATATTTGGCACAGGGCATCATGTTCAGGTCCTCTACAAAAGTTATATTAATTATTGCCCTGGGGTCAAAATTGTCCCCGCCCCAGGGGTGTGCAGTTTTCAATGGAAACAAATAGACGTGAAATTTTGAAAATCTTTTTCTCTGAATCTGGAAACTTCTTAGCTTTCATATTTGGCGCATAGCATCATGTATAGGTCCTTTACTAAAGTTATATGAATTATGGGCCTGGGGTCAAAATTGGCCCCGCCCAAGGGGTGGGTAGTTTTCAGTAGAAACATATAGAGAACACTTTGAAAATCTTCTCCTCTAAAACTGAAAGGTTCTCAGCTTTCATATTTAGCTCATAGCATCATGTTCAAGTCGTCTACAAAAGTTATATATAAATTATGGCCCTGGGGTCAAACTTGGCACGCCCCAGGGCCGGCTAGTTTTCTATAGAAACATATAGTGAAAACTTTGAAAATCTTCTCCTCTGATTGTCTGATGAGCGCTTCAGTGCCATTCTGGCCCTCTTGTTTATCTAAGGGGTACCTGGCCTAAATTTTCAATTACGTTTTGTTTTATATTGAAATTCATATCAGCAAACAGTGTAGAATCTGATCAGACGCCGCATTATGCGTCGTCTGATCAGAGTCTACACTGTTTGCCTACGTCCCATATATGGGCTCCTGGGAGCAAACGCGTTAAGCTACCACCTGTTTTAAAACTCCAGAATTTGACTTCTTTGGAGCGGTTGTATTACCGAAACTTTAATGTACTACTCTTCGTTTGGCAGAAATGTAGTAAAGACAAATTGAAAGCTGCATACACCTAATTATTTGTTGTATTGGAAGATTAAGATTTCCATTAGTGTCACATTCACTAATGCATTGCGCATTAACTAAAACCTCTCTCCTGGGAAATGTAACATGTTATTTGTTTCGAAGTTGGAAATGTAACAAAGATGAAGTCGCTGTAATCATTTCTAACCCATGGATACTGCCAGAGCTATCAAATGTTATTACTCTGAGGAAATGCAATCAAAATGGAAAACAAACAAGCAGACTGGCAAGGTTGATGTTTAACAATCTAGGTAGCCTAATGTGGTATCCAAATATCAACGACGTTTTGAGGACTTTGTTGTTCTTCTTACGAAGTTTCACGAACTTTCTTGTCAATTTCGTTTTGAATTAAATCTTATCAACAATATTAAATTGATTATATTTAAAATGCAGTTTTTCATATTTTTTCTCCGGGTTTAGTCTGTAGCTTTTTATATAGCCCTTAATTCGGTGAAATTCTTAGCAAAGAACAATCATTTAATGCATATAAAACATTAAACAAATGTGTAGTAATAGCAAAAACACGCTCTGTATTTGGTTTTGTAACAACATTTCACGTATCTAATTAATGTTCATGTTTTTTTTATCATTCCTTACATGAATATGCATTGAGTAAAGGGCTAACCCTTTGAATGCCTAATACCCGACGCCGATTGGAGTCTTTTTCGTGTGTAAAGCTTAAATGTGCTGAAGGATTTTGAATGACAAACAATGGAGACCCTAATCGGAGGGCTCCTCTAGGAACCTTTTCGTCTGAGTTTCCTCTGTTTTCAAATGTCAGCTTACTCGTTTGGCGTATTCATACTGTTCGAACGTCGACACTGAAATATGAAATGAATGCGGCAATGTGTAACGAATTCGGTAAAATGGATTCAAGACATTACAATTCTAAGACAGTTATTTAGTAGCATGTGTCATACATCCCGAAATAAGGATAAACGTAAGAAACAATTAACCATTTCAAAATGGGACACCCATGCACTTTCATTTGCAAACAGTGTAGACCCAGATCAGAGGGCCCCTATATGTGCCTTCTGTTTAGGGTATATACTGTTTGTTGTTCAAAATTTCCCAGCAAGTTTAAGCCTTTCATACTGACTGGACTCTATAGTTACACACTGGTGGGCTATTTCATACTGACTGGACTCTATAGTTACACACTGGTGGGCTATTCCATATTGACTGGACTCTATAGTTACACACTGGTTGGCTATTCCATACTGACTGGACTCTATATTTACACACTGGTGGGCTATTTCATACTGACTGGACTCTATAGTTACACACTGGTGGGCTATTCCATACTGACTGGACTCTATAGTTACACACTGGTTGGCTATTCCATACTGACTGGACTCTATAGTTACACACTGGTTGGCTATTCCATACTGACTGGACTCTATAGTTACACACTGGTTGGCTATTCCATACTGACTGGACTCTATAGTTACACACTGGTGGGCTTTCCATACTGACTTGACTCTATAGTTACACACTGGTGGGCTATTCCATACTGACTGGACTCTATAGTTAAACACTGGTGGGCTATTCCATACTGACTGGACTCTATAGTTACACACTGGTTGGCTATTCCATACTGACTGGACTCTATAGTTACACACTGGTTGGCTATTCCATACTGACTGGACTCTATAGTTACACACTGGTTGGCTATTCCATACTGACTGGACTCTATAGTTACACACTGGTTGGCTATTCCATACTGACTGGACTCTATAGTTACACACTGGTTGGCTATTCCATACTGACTGGACTCTATAGTTACACACTGGTTGGCTATTCCATACTGACTGGACTCTATAGTTACATACTGGTGGATTATTCCATACATGTACTGACTGGACTCTATAGTTACATACTGGTGGATTATTCCATACTGACTGGACTCTATAGTTACACACTGGTGGACTATTCCATACTGACAGGACTCTAGAGTTACACACTGGTGGACTATTCCATACTGACTGGACTCTATTGTTACACACTGATGGGCTATTCCACTCCTATATTTTAGGGTTGAAAGAGTTAATGCAGAGAGTATTTTAGCTGCAATATAACTAACAACAGAAGACGCACACTACCATTTGATGCTAATAGGTAAGACAAACAGTTATTAAAGCGTCCGTTTGATTTCCAGTAATATTAACCCTATCCCTTTTCATGCTTTTTCAAACAGAGTAGACCCATATCAGACGGCTCATGTAGGACCCGTCTGATCAGGGTCTGCTCTGTTTGCTCATATAATTACATGTATATAGATCTGATTCATAACTCTCGAACATTATTTTGTTAGCTCGACTATTCGAAGATATATATATATATATATTCATGACGCCATTATTTCTTTCATGAATATTAAACAGGGAAATTATTAATATCCAGTATGTTTTCAACTCTTTCACTGCAAAAATGGAAATCGATTCTAAGGACTCGCTGCTGTTGGCGAGTCTGTGATTACCTTTGAAAATTGTATGGATACATATTAGACGCCAAATAACGCGGCGTCTCATCTCATGATGATCCAAACTGTTTAACCCATTTGCTCCCAGTGGATTCTTCCATGCTTATATATTGGTTTAGTCCATTTTTTATCTAAGGGATGCCCGGTCGTTTTGTTTCATATTGAAATTCCTATCAGAAAACAGTATATACTCTGATCAGACGCCGTATTATGCGCCGTCTGATCAGAGTCTACACTGTTTGCCTAGGTTTCATATATGGGATCGTGTCTTAAATGGGATAAGACACCACTAGCAATGTTACGCAGAAGAAGGCGAAGAAAAATCCACTCTAAAATATAAAGAAGACGATGATATTTGGCACCAAAAGAGTTCAACATATTTAACAGCATCTTTAATTAAATTACGTTTCTTACAATACTTTGCTATATGGCACTTGTTTCCAGTTTCTACAATGTTTCGAAGCGACTTCTTAAATAAGCTTCGATCCAGACGTAGGAATACAAAACCTTTAGAAAAAGTACGTCAGACATGGAAACTACAATGTGCTTTTCTAGCTGCCTTTGCATAACTCTTATTATGCTATACGCGGTTTTGCTGATATTGCAAAAAAAATAGTTTTGATTCGGATGAGACGCCAAATAACCCGGCTTCTCAATAATATTCAAGCTGTTTGACACTCGGTCAATAGTTTCTCAAACGTGTGATTGAAACGGGAGTCAGTGAAACGTTTATCCAATCTGAGATGGAGCCGACGTTATATTTTCAACATGAGAAGGGGATTAGATTTACTTGTAAAACATTGCTGTTTTATGCAGTTTGGTACAACAAGCTTAAGAGAAATCTTGGATCGATTCGATATAAATAAATGTACTTATATTTAAATGTGACTTCTGCAATATCTTCCACTGTTTTCTGGACTGGTCGTCGATATAACAATCGGCCTAAAAATCTGTATCAAAACTAAAAATGTCCATTGCGTATAACATTCTTTATTGACGCTATACTCCATGAATATTCGTGTAAGAAATGATGCCGTCATGAATATTAATTAGGTTAATTATTATAATAGCACATGGATGTAGGAATTTTTGGCCATGGCAGAAATTGTAGAATCATATCTATTTTATATAATAAGCAAACAGAGCAAATCCTAATCATACTGCCCCCATATGAGCCTTTTGATCTGGCTCTACTATGTTTGCAAATGCGCATGAAGGCGTATTTGTGGACTAAATGGTTAATTGTTGTATTGCCTTAGCCTCATTGCATTGGTGATATATACTTCTAACTTCATTTTCTCTATTTCATAATGCAAATTATTCATACATGAAAATATATTACTTTTAGATTTCGAATGGGCATTTATAAAGCATAATACCCTCTATTTGCATTACCCTTGTTCCTGAATCAATAAGATGGATGAGATATTAATATGGTTGAACAAATATTTATCAGAATCCAAATGAATGATATTGTAAACATACAGTAAAACCTCTCTATTACGGCCACTAAATTACATCAAGTATTTTACGTTAAAGGCATGTGGGTGCTTAACGCAATGTGAAAGTAAAACAAAACGTTCCTATAGGAGCGTTCCGTTTTACTTTTACCATGATTAAAGCACCCACCTGCCCTAAATACCAATTAATTAACACAAGTGGCCGTTATAGAGAAGGTTTACTGTAGTTCTGACGAAAGCAGAATATATAATGTACTGCATACGTATAAACGAATACTGTATTTGCAGGTGAAAGCTACTTCACACTTTCACTCATTAACGCTTCTTCACACCTTTGCAAACATAGTAGACCGAGATCAGACGGAACATGGCCTGCTCTGTACATAGATTCAAGGTCGGCTCTGTTTTCTTATACATTCCATGCATCAATGTTCATAAAGGAAATGGTTAATGACGACTTTCAAACTATACAGTAAACGTTACCTCCTGCACTAGGTCAGTCAAGCAAGAACTATCATTTGTTCAAGTGATCATCAATATGGTCACTGGTTATTCATATACATTAACATCTGTCTACATCGACCATCATAGGTAAATATAATTCTGGATTTTTAAGACCGATGGTTGCTTAATGCAGGATGAAAGTTCTCCAGAAAGCGTCTCTAGCAGCTTTCTGCATTACTTACGTCCTGGGGCCTCATACTGTAAGGTAAGGGCTTATATCACTCTGCGAACCTAGCTCGTCGTGTAATAACCTGCTCATTACATTTGTGGATAGAAAGGGGTCTTCCAACTACATTAATTTCTCAAAGATTGAAAGAAACAGACGTTAGTAAAACTTTCAGCAGACACTATTTTTCAGCATGAGAACGGTTAAACTTAATTGAGGGAATGGTACAATTCCGACGTCATTTGTAATATTTAAAAAAGAATGGGCGTTGGAAGGAGCGGCTATACTGCAATTGATAAGTACGTGTACTGTGCATGTGCATAAATAAAATCTGAATGGAATTGAGCGTGGATTGTCTTTGTAAAAGCGGAGGTTTGGGGGCTAATCGGTACGTGCACAAGCACTTTGACAACATTTGCAGCATCAGAGCAGAGTAAGACCTCCGCCACGTATCGGGTTCTGTTGATATATATTTAGAAAAATTTACATTGTTATACAACAACTATGACAAAAATGTTTCTCAACTTTGTTCCGCCCCAAACTCTTGTTATTTGAGTTTAATAGCGGTTGTTTGGATCGATTCGACGAAGTGAAGCCGGTCGGCCATTTGTTTTTGTTGTAGCAACGAAGCGAGGTCCTCGAATTGCTACTGATGACTCCGTATATACATCAGAATTTTGAGGAATACACGACTCTTTATACATTGACCAATCAAAATGGATGATTTTACTTTATAGTATAATAAAATATAAAGTATTTACTAAATGTCTATCATACAAAGGACAAAAGTTAATTTATTGTGCTGTCGATAGCTCTAGCTTACATTATAATGCATTTAACATACTTTCTTTCCGAATTTTCAAAATATATTGCCTATTTGAATATGGTACTCAGATCGGTAATTCCTTCAAAGTAGATGTATGGCAAGTTGTTTGCGATGCTCTTCGAGAAACAATATATCTGTATATCATACCTATTTTGCATACCTTTTGATTGTTTGTGATATTTATTATCCCTTTCAGTGCGGGAAACGGGTCACTATTGTCCTTTGAAAACATTGTAGACCAAGATAAGACCTCTTTTTGTTGGTCGCTTAAGACGGGTTTTACTGTGGTTCATTATTCTTATATGCTTATACCAGTTATTTCGTATTATTCGCCAGGTGTCATATCAAAATGGAAAGGTCTAATGCAGTAGTAGACTCAAAGTATTACCAGCCGTTCTATATACAAACCCTAGTGAACGGGTCTGTCATAATTTAAAGTCTCGTTGACTATTCTACCAGTGCTTATTTATGAGAGCAGAGATAGATGTAACTCTCTGGGCTGTACTGCCGACTTAATTTACAATGCAAATTGAAAAGATTCATTGAAAAGGGGGTCCCATTTAAATAATTGATATCAGATACATGCAAATGTTCGTAGAGTATATCTTGAAATAGTTTATGCTTAACTTGTCTTGAATGGAAACTGGTTGCAATACAGTTACTGAATTCATTAATATTATTTTATCTGTCAAAAACGATAACGTGTACGCTTTATAGCGGATCTGATAACTGAGTGTATTTTCTGGTCTATGTTTCCAAATGTGTGATATGAAACTTTTAAGTCAACACGAGTTTAACCCATTACGTCATAGGCTAGTTCTAGACCCAGTCTCTTTGCATATATCTACTGAAAATGAGCATTTACTAGAAAAAAGCGAAGCATTTTAAATGGTGTAGTTAAGAAAACATTGTGATAAATAGAGCATTTGCTCCATAGGAACAAATGCTCTATTTTTCACAATGGTTTCTTAAAGTAACTTTTACAGAGGCATCAGAAGGCGTCAATATAAGGGAATGCATTCATGGGCTATGCATCATTTAATGTTAATTGTTTATGGCCTACTCCTAGTAGTACTGTTTGCCTATATTTGCATGTGCGAATTCAACTATCAAGCAACTCCTATCACTAGATAAATGCTAGTTTTTCTCCTCAGGGAATATTTAATAGATGTAAGATAGACCGGGTGTCTATAGCAGAGAGTGCTGCTGTTTTAAATTTGACTGTAAAGTATATACAATGTAGATGGTAAAAGAACGTGCCTCTGCAACAAAACCACGACAGTATCAGCACAGAGGTGCATTTAAAAATATTTAAAACTACCTGAAAACAAATGTATCAGACTATGTATAAAACTGTATACAGATTCTGTGAATTCGTTGAATTAGTCGTATACGTACTAATATGATCATATGAACTGCATTGACTATGTTTATTCACAGTAAATAGCATATCAGAAATAAAGTTACTTATTTGAACTACGTGTTATTTATAGCTGCTGTCAAGGGGTCTGTATTATTATTTTAAGTATTTGCTTTCATCTCGTGTTTTCTAGTAAAACAGATGTATTGCAATCGGAAGACGACAAAAACAAACTAAAGGGGGAAAACTTAAATTTACAATATCGTGTCAGTGACTTACTGTTTTATATCCACGATTTATTTCGTGCTTTCCAGCGGTTTAAGAGAATGTAACAGTGGAATATAACTTGATATACTCACTGTTTTGAACAGTGAAGTTATCAATTTGATAAGTTCACTATTGCCGGACTACGTGTTGTCCCATGTGGGTTTAAACCTGCATTAAGCAGTCCCATGTTTCAGGAACCCCATACTATTCTTCTTTTAGGTGGTTGTTTAGCAATGTTTTGCTATTTTTTTCAAAATAGTTCCATTGCCAATAAATTCGATAGTAAATAAAATTACAGCAGTACAAAATGAAATCTAAACTGGGCCTCAAACCCAGACTTTCTGTCAATAAATGACAAGACGTCCTCAATTTAGACCATTTGGACGAAATGTACATCTATCTTCACTCACATTTTATTTTAAAATGATGAATCTGCACCCCACTCCCATTTAGAGTTATAAATAAAACCAAACGTCTACAAGTACCTGTACCGAATCGAATAACATTCAAATACATCAAGTTCAAGGTGTTTATTTGATGCCAGCATATAATCTACAGGGTCAAGTGCACTTTTCCAAACAGAATCTTCACTGGCTGTCATTTACATTGTCTAAGGTTATAACACTTCTGAGTCTGAGTCTGAGATCATTCTCGAGTATCTGATTGGTCAGATTCTGATCTCAGACTCGAGCAAAACATTTTATAACCTCGGCGCCATGTCAATGTCACCAGAAATTATAACAATGCAAACTCTTTCTCAGCCAATCTCAAAATTCTACGACGCAGACCGTTCAAAAGAACTGTGACAGTGAATAATCAACACATGACATTATCCATTCGTATTTCCTGATATTTGTGGCCCAATAACAGGCACAACCTACGTGTTTTCTGTTGTAAAATCAGTTTTGTTCCTTGTTGTTTCTTCATGACCGATTTTTCAGACAAGATGGCGGACGTATGTCAATATGAAGCGCAGTAATCCAACAACGTTTTACTTTAGTTTTGTTATCAGGTGAACAAAATGCAGTCGCACAATATGATCCCTCTAATTAATATGGTTATCATTTTGATCCTATTAAAGATATTTTATGAACATTTTAAAATTTCTTAGACGATTATGTAGAGAATTATATCTTCTGTCGTGAAGCGTCATGTGCCATACGGTATATCACTGGGGCTCCCCAGGGGGGGGGGAGGGGCAATCGTACTTTCGATTTCGTTAGGACATAAATTACTTGAATAAAGCATTATAATGTTGAACAAAAGATTGAAATAAATAGCCTAAGAATATTTATTTTCGGTGGTAGATCGAAATTTATTTCATCGAGTGAACATCAGACGGCATGTTTTCACTAGTGGTGACAATAACAAATATCCTCTATATAGTTGTCCAAGGAAATGCGAGAAAAAGAATGGTCAAACGCTATGGAAAAGAATAAACAAAACATTTTAATATATGTTTACCATGAAACATCAGAGAGTTTCATAAAAAGTAGTGATATATGTTGATGATCATGGGTAAAATTGGTAATATCATAAAATCAGAAGAGGTCATGCACTTACTGGCTTAATAACTCGTAATGCAGTATTGGTCAAGCGTTCAGAGACCTACCCTAGAATACACATTTATTGTCAGTATTTGTGGGCAAGTGACTGCTTGATGCAGGATCAAAGTCATGCAGAAAGCTCCTAGAGGAGCTTTCTGCCTGACTTTCACCCGGCATTAAGCTGTTATCTGTGTTAAGGCTCAATAATGGTACGTGTTTGTGTGTTAGAATAATCGAGGTTTTAATGTAAAGAGAAACAAGTTAAATTTGTGTACAAGAAGAGCACTGACCGCACCTCAGGATGATGGTGACAAAACACTGACCGCACCCCGGGATAGTGACAAAACACTAACCGCACCCGAGGATGGAGTCAGAACACAGACCACACCCACAGGATGGAGTCAGAACACAGACCGCACACCAGGATTGAGTCTGAACACTGACCGCATTTCAAGGATTGGATCAGAACACTGACCGCATACCAAGATATTGTCAGAACACTGACCGCACCCGGGATGGAGTCAAAACACAGAACGCACTCACGGATGGTGTCAGAAGACTGACCACAGTCAAGGGGGAAGTAATAACACTGTCTGCACCACAGAACCACACCAAATGACAGTATCAGACGACTGACCGTACCCCAAGATGGATTCAAAACACAGCCCGCACCAAAGATGGAGTCAGAACACAGACCGCAAACATGGACGGTATCAGAAGAATGATCACACCCCAGGATGGTGTCAGAGAACCGGCCGCACACCAAGATGGAGTCAGAACACAGACCGCATCCAAGGACGGTGTCAGACGACTAAGACCGCGCCTCGGGATGGTGTCAGAACTCTGTCCGCACCCAGGATGATGTTAAAACATTGACCGCACCCCAGGATTGTGTAAGAACACTGACCACACACCAGGATGGTTTCAAACCTAGGTTTGGAGCACATACTGAAGCATCGATGGAGACACAAAGCCCGGTGACCATGATGTTCAAATTCAGAAGTAGTACTGTTGAGCTATTATACAATCCGGAAACGCTGTATCTACCAAAACTGAAGCAAATTCAGCCGATTATATCAATACAGTCTACTAGAATCTGTCTTCAGTGACCATTAGAAATTGTTTGTAGGCAGGTGGTATCTTACTGCAGGGCAAAATAAATGAAGAACGATCCTATTTGAGCTTTCTGCATTACTTTTGCCCTGCATTAAGCAACCACATGCGTTTTACGATTCCCGTGTCCAACCAATCTATTGTCGTCTTTCTCTATCTCTCCTTTCTGTCGATGTCTCTCGGTCTCTCTCGGTCTCCCTCTGTCTTCTTCTATATATGTCCCGTTCTGTCTTATATGTGCATTATTTTAATACAGTAACGTCTCGCAAGTACAACCACACCAAAGACGTCTCATTATGGATGTCTAAAACAGGCCTCAGCTTTTGCAAGACAAAACGTTTACAAGTTTATTTCAAACTCATGGCCCATACGGGCATAAGCGATACATAAACTAAGTAACAGAGAAAAAGAAAAAGTAGTAAACATAAGACCCATGTGAACCCTGCAAATTCGAAACATGTCTCAACATAGATGATGTCACGACAAGGATATGATGTCTGCCGGGATCACAGGGGTCAAACTGTAACTTAACCCTTTCCCCTATGTAAGCACATATTTACGCATCTGCAAACGGAGCTTTCCGTATTACATTTCATCTGCATTTAGCAATCGTCTGGTTTAGCAGCATCCTTTTCCCTTATGTTAGCGCATTTTGACTCATCTGCAAACAGAGTAGACCCAGATCACACGGATACTATAGGAGCTGTTTGCTTATGTGTAATATTGATCTGATTCTATGGCTTCTTCCTGAGCCAAAATACCATGTGTTCATAAGCCATTATAAAAAAAATATTACTAATAAATATTCATGACGTCATTATTTCTTACATGAATATGCAACAGGGAAAGGGTTAATATATCATGTTGTCGCCTTAATGATACTTTATTGTTTTAAATAAATATAAATGCAATGCAGTTTGATTTCCTCTCATAATTACTCAAACATCTGTACAACTCAGCCCTTCGCGTAAATATCTTGAACACACTTATCCCCGGCTTGGTTCAGCACATTCCACACGGTGGTTGTATACCATTGGTTTACTAAGAATGACTTCCTTTGTGATGTTGCCAAAATGCACAAGAAATAATTGTGCTTGTCATGAAAAAAGACTATTTCTTGGTGAAAGGAAACGGGTTTCTTTTCTTTCTTTTTATTGTCTATCTTTTTATAGTGTTTCCGAGATTACTGTTAAGAACGCCATTTCTAATAGTTTGCACTGATTGGCTGATATTAATTCGTGCTCATTTAGTATTATGTCGTGGCCCCCGACATAATCAACCAATCGAAATAGATAATAATTATTGTACACAGTAGTAAAAGTCGTGGCCAAGAAGTAATAAATCATGGTGTAGATACAATAAGCTATGATAATGAGACCACTCCAATGCTATTAGCGTACACATCTGCATTTGCAAATAGTGAATGCGCATATGAAACATCTCTTATGCTATTACTGTACATGTCTGCTTTTGAAAATAGTGAATGCGCATATGAAACAGCTCTTATGCTATCAGTGTACATGTCTGCTTTTGCAAATAGTGAATGCGCATATGATACTGCTCTTATGTTATTAATGTACATGTCTGCTTTTGTAAATAGTGACTATGCATTTGGGACAGTTCTTACACTATTTTTGTAAATGTCTGCTTATGTAAATAGTGAATACTCATTAGAGACAGCTCTTATGCTATTAGTGTACATGTCTGCTTTTGTAAATAGTGAATGCGCATATGAGACTGCTTTTATGTTATTAATGTACATGTCTGCTTTTGTAAATAGTGACTATGTATTTGGGACAGTTCTTACACTATTTGTGTACATGTCTGCTTTTGCAAATAGTGAATGCGCATATGAGACTGCTCTTATGTTATTAATGTACATGTCTGCTTTTGTAAATAGTGACTATGCATTTGGGACAGTTCTTACACTATTTGTGTACATGTCTGCTTTTGCAAATAGTGACTACGCATTTGGGACTGCTCTTATGCTATTAGTGTACATGTCTGCTTTTGTAAATAGTGACTATGCATTTGGGACAGTTCTTACACTATTAGTGTACATGTCTGTTTTTGCAAATAGTGACTACGCATTTGGGACTGTTCTTATGCTATTAGTGTACATGTCTGTTTTTGTAAATAGTGACTATGCATTTGGGACAGTTCTTACTCTATTAGTGTAGATGTCTGTTTTTGTAATAGTGAATGCGCATATAAAACAGCTCTTAATATGTTATAAGTATACATGTCTGTTTTTGCAAATAGTGAATGCGCACATATGAGACAGCTCATATGCTATTAGTGTACATAGCTGCTTTTGTAAATAGTGAAGACGTATATTAGACAACTTCTAAGCTATACGTTTTAATATCTGCATTTGCAAATAGTGAAGACCTATATCGAAACAGCTCTTAAAGGAGCTTTCCCATTTGAGTCTGCACTTTTGGTCGTGATAATACAATGACTGTGTTTGATCCACCTTTAGAATGGTTAACATAATTAACACACAAGTTGGAAGGATACGCATTTGATTAATCAGCATTAACCCTTTATCTCATATGTTATTTTTATACCCAATCTCTTTGAATAAATCTACCGAAAATGAGCATTTACTAGAGGAAAAGGATTTCCCCCAGAATTTATTATCTCAATGGTTTCAAAAGGTGACTTTTACAGAGGCATCAAAAGGCGTCAATATGAGGGAATGGGTTAAAGGGGGCTAACTTGAGTCTCAAAAGTGTTTCCACTTCCTGAATATCCATCGAATATCAACCATAAGATGTATGACATTATATCTTGTTATTCTATATTTGGATATAAAGCTTTGTGTTAATTAGTGAATTCAATTAACCTTTAGCCTGCTATGGGCGGATGAGTGAATACCTATGCAAACAGTCTGGACCCGGATGAGACGCCGAGTAACTCGGCGTCTCATCAGGGTCCAAACTGCATTTTGGTAGATATATGGATTATACCTTGCATTTTGAAAATGTAGTAGGTGAACAATTCTGTAAAATTAATTTGCTCAGCAGGCTAACGGTTAATAACCACAAGCGTATTGCATTTACAACATTTAACCCTTTCATCGCCAAATAAAATCATCATTTTGTTTAGGTGTATTCAATTTCATTGAATAACTATAATCATTGTGTTAAACGGTTTTAGGTCCTGATTAGACGCCTTTACTGCGCGTTTCATCTAAATCCAAACTGTTTCCAAAACTGATCAAGGATTTGCCTGTAGAGGCACACTCGCGACTGCAACAGGAAAAAATATATGATGTCAACACCTTTTGCGATAAGTCACTTTCAGTTCCATAATATTTCTCGAGTCAGTTCCTACAAATGATGCAACGGAATGCATTACAGCTTCATTGGAAAATCGCATGTTTTAAGTATCGCTTCTGGTGTCACATTACGAGCGGATCAGTATTTAAGGCCAGATTTATGATGCATTTAAATAAATGGTGGCTGTTACAAGTTCCTTCAGGCTAATAGCGAAGAGAAATGACTTGTAAAGAAATGAGCACATGATTATCTATCATTCTTGGCGATACGTGCTTCATCATTATATAACGAGTGCCAGTTTGGACAGTTTAATGGTACGCCTTGAGACTTAAATGTGTTACATGAGAGGCGATCAACGTCTGACTTTGGGTAAAATAGTTCTCTGTTATACTGTCATTAAATAGCGAAGATATGTATGCATGAAAGCTTTGAGCAGTATTGGCATATTAGGCAGCATATTTCTATTTGTTTATATTGTATACAAATTACATAGCGCAATTGTTATTTTATGTTTGTATACAAGTTAGACATGTTATCAGTATGTGTTTATGAAACTTTATGTTGAATACAAATAAGCACTTTTGCATTTTATCGATATTTATTTACCCAGACAGAATGGTGAAAGTAGACAGTGAGTTTTGCTGTACCATTCTCCTGGATTTTGATTTAGTTTATCCGTGCTTTACGGAGTGGGATTGACTAGCATCTGAACAGTACGCTCGTAGACATTGCATTTAGCCCAACAATTGGCGTGGATGTTGCTGCAAGATCAGACACCGAATTTATCAGGATCCCAAACTATTTGTCATTGTGACTTTTTTATACAAAAATGAAAAAAAAGTATATAATCATAGCAGACGACAAAGATTGCAGACGACAAATTTCGACAACGAAAGAGTGAAACCAAATAATTATACTCCGTCATTAACACCATTAGTGGGGTGTTAAATCGAACAGACTCACTCACTTACATTATTGTTGGGATGTTAAACGAAACACAATCACTCATTTAAAATATTGGTTGGATGTTAAACCGAACACACTCACTTAATTACACTATTGGTGGGATGTTAAACTAAACACACTCGCTCACCTATACTATTGTTGGATGTTACACCGAACCTACTCATTTACGCTGTTGAAGGGATATTAAACCGAACACACTCACTCATTTACACTATTAGTAGGATGGTAAACCGAACACACTCATTCTTTTACGCTGTTGGTTGGTTATTAAACAGAAAACACTCACTCATTTAAAATATTGGTGGGATGTTACACCGAACACACTCATTCGTTTACACTTATTACTATGATCTTTAACCGAGAAATCTTTCTCATTTACACTATTGGCGGAATGTCAAACCGAACACATTGAATTTCAATCGTTCACACTATTTTGGGGAAGGATAAAATAGGTGAACATTGGTATTTAACGCATGCTCAATTAAATACAGAGAACTATGAAGCAAAAGCTACATTAACAATGTACTGAGAATACAATTTTGTAGCGTCTATTCAGTCACAACTTTGAACATATCAAATCCAGATAACTACAGTAGAACCCCTCTAATACCACCACTTAATAAATAAACATGGGTGTCTTTATAAGAAGGTGGTTGCTTAATGCAGTACAAAAGTAATACAGAGAGCTTTCTGCATTACTTGTGTCCTACATTAAGTTACAACCTGCATCTAGCACCCAGAATTATACCTTTTTAAGTTGTTGCATAATAGGGTTTTACTGTAATTGAAAATGACATTAATATTGCTGATCAAAGTACAGTTATACAACTGTACCAATTGTAGATGGAAATGTTTACTAACTTTGGAATTCCTCTGGTACCGATTGTGTTTATTAACCTTACATATATCAATGCTTAGGTGTATCTGATTCAGGCAATTTTTTCGATGACGCTGCTAGTTGTTGCTGTCAATTTGAGAACTTGTTGGGTTATCCCATGGGCGGCCAATACTAAACAAACAGATCATTACTTCTTCACCGAATTCGATTGAACGATAGGCACAGTACTAAAATGATCGATTGAGCTTTTGGAGAATAATAATAATGTATATTGTGTTGCATGCATTTCATATTGTGTTATGTACAAATTGAGAAAATATACGTACTGATGCATCATATAAAAGTGGTGCAGCAATCCCTGAGTTAGTTTCATCTTGCATGTAGCTACCATTTTCGTTAAAGCTTTACCTCAAGTTAGGTGACATCGTGAATATTAAACCTTTCGGCGCCAAATTTCTAACACACTCACTCAAATAAAGTTCATCTGCTAAGATTATTGTCTATTTCAGGTTCCAAAGTGGCAATTTCTCCTTTTTGAACAAAACATATAATCAGTGTCAAACAGTTTGGATCCTGAGTAAACGCTTGGTTACTCGGCGTCTCCTCTGGATCCAAACTGTTTCTAATGGCTATCATGGATTTGAGGCGAAAGAGTTAACTTGTGTCTTATTAGCGCCAGACTTTTGATTGAAAGTAGGCTTTTTATATTCTACAAATATTTCAAAATAACATATCCTGTAAACAAACATACACATGTATGCGTTTTGCACTTGACTGGTAATATTGACTTATGGTATACTTAATCTCAACAGCCCATCCTGGTCGCGTGTTATTGAGATATAACTGCATTTGTTGTGGGCTTCGGTTTCCTGTTGGTTGTTTTTAAGAAGTATAACATATTGATATTCAAAGCGCTTCTAAACGCAATCAATGTACAGACGTGCGGATTATTGTTTATAAATTTATAGTACAGATGGGAAATCAAGTTAAAGAATGTTCATATCGTTTACATACCCGTGGGAAATATATCAAAATTTCGCTACGCATTTAGCATGCAAATATTCGCCATTTGAAGGTAGGCAAGTATATCTCTTGATTTTGCATTAATTTAATGGCGGACCCAGGCGTTCACGTGATATCTGTTATAGCGTTTTTTTCAACATTTATATCAATAGTAACATTCAAATATATGCGCAGAAATCAGTGGATATAAGGGCTTAGCTTTCAGCATTCGCATTAATCCTTTCCCTGTTGAATATTCATGTCACAAATATGACATCATGAATATTTATGAGCTGATTTTTTTCTAATGGCATATATGATATCTTATATTTACAGAACCTATTATAATTTCATAAGCAAATAGAGCAGGCCCATATCACACGACTCTTATTGTAACAGTCTTTTTTTGGTTTACTCTGTTTGCTAAGGAAGAATCGTTGATATGACGGAATGACGAAATCCTAGTATGACGAAATCCTAGTATGACGAAATCCATGGATGAATCCACGCCAGCATATAAGTTCACAACGTAACCTCCATCTTCTGTCATGAATTGCCGTAATTATGTTTCTAAGGAACATACAATATTTCAAATAAATCGTTGTGCAGTGTTTTTATCAAAAGTTACACCAGACATCAGTTATTTCCCCTGTTAACCATTTCACCGCCAATGTCGCATAAATGCCCCACGACAAATAGCGCAGCGGCGTCTGATCAGGGACTTCACTATTTGTCTTAATCTCTATTTCTATATATGTGCTCTATTCCTTTGAAACTTGCATTTATTTATCTCATTTCCTTATTTTACTGAATGATTTAACAAACTTGGATTGCAGACGACAATTAGAAAATTGGCGCCGAAAGGGTTAAGGAACATACAATATTTCAAATAAATCGTTGTGCAGTGTTTTATCAAAAGTTATACCAGACATCAGTTATTTTCCCTGTTAAAATGTATTGCCCTTTGTGTTTGTGTCTGAGGTTTGTTTTCATTGGAATTTTGTAAAATTGAGGAAATGACAAGAGTAACTTGATTTCGAAACAAATCAAATCAATATGTCACAGATGTTCTTTTCAATTAAGATTAACCAGATCGTATCCGTCGGAAGCAATTCCGAGAACTGAATATTAAAAAAGTATCCTGTGGTGCTCTGTCAGCGAATTTTAACATTTTACTTTATATCAATTCCTTTTTATGTCTTTGCGAACACAACAGACCGAGACCAGACGGCTGCTGTGGGAGCCGTCTGATCAGGGTTTGCTCTGTTTGCTCATGGAATTATATAAATCTTCATCTACAGTTTGGGGCCAAACATTTCTGTATTTATATACCATTATATGATAAAATTGCTAATTAATATTCATGGTGTCATTATTTCTTACATGAATATTAATGAGACAAAAGTTTAAGATACAGAATATGTTGCTAACATATTATACGTTCAGTGTTAAAGCAACTTTATATCAGTAATGATGTATCAAAGTCTGCCAGCAGTTGTGAAATCCTTCTCAGTTCAACGTAACCGTTAGCCTCGTTTTGACAGATTTGTAATGGTGGTTTCTTTCCTATCAGTTTGTTTCATTTACACGTTGTTTGGTGCATATTCAATAAATTAGATAAAAAAGCGATAAGTCAGAAGCAGGAATGTGAGTTTCTATATTTTCATACAAAATCAGAAACAGTGCAGGATCAGACCCGTCGTTCATTATGCAAACGTTCGAAAGGGGGTAAAATCATGACGGCATTTTGTCATCTCATACTATCAGGCACTGTAAAATCAGGTGGCGACCCAACAATAGATAATACAAGATGCACTATTACGATTTCAAGTCATCGTTCGATGTGACAAAAATAGTTTATCGTGTTATATCTACCAGCATCTTGCATCCAGATGAGACGCTGAGTAACTCGGCGTCTCATCAGAACCCAATCTGTATGACACTCGATAGTTTCTCAAAATATTTACTGAATCGGATTAATTAAAATTTCAGCCGATGTTGGAGTGATCAGACATTGTTCACAGGGGATAATAAGCCGCATTAACTATACATCACTATTGGGCAGAATCGACATGCATACCGTTTCTTGTGATGCGCTGTTTCTAATAAATGTTTCTTGTGATGCGCAGTTTCTAATTACTGTTTCTTGTGATGCACAGTTTCTTATTACTGTTTATCGTGATGTAAAGTTTCTAATTACTGTTTCCTGTGATGCACATTTTCTAATTACATCTTATAACCAGCAAGGATATAAACTTTGAAGAGTGAAATGTTATAACTGATAACTGCAGGTAATGTAGAGAGGATATTATTAGTTATTGGGTATGTCACTGACCGACTGACAAATATATTGACATTGTTATTATTACGGACATGACGTTGGCGTTAAAATGACGTCAGTGTTAATATACAGAGTTTCGCGTCACAATTTTACGCAACCAAAACAGCCGACCAAGCAAACACAAAGTTTTATTCTAATGCAACATTTTTTGTAACACGCATTCTTATTGGTCCATGTGACAAAATTTGAAGCATATAAACCACCGATATACTGTCGGAAAAATGAATATACTGTCGGAAACCGAATCACTAGAAAATTTACTACGAAATATTCATACGCGCATTCATAGTAAAATTGAATGAATGGGTCTGAATGAACGAAGACACTGGCTGAATGAAATGTCAAATGTTTTCAATTTGCTTGTTTTTTTCAACACACTTTATGGTTGTAGTCAATGTGAGTCTGGCGATTCTACTCAAATATCTATCGCAAAGTCCCACAAGTTGATCCTGAGTCCATTTATTTCACATGTTGATCTAATTCAGTCCTTGAACAAACGTTTCTCTTCCTCTATTCTGTTTTGAGGTGTATGTGGCACCTGCACCCTGTAAATATAAGATTTAAGGTATGTGACTATGTAGCTGTGAGATTTATATCCATGCTGAAACTATTTAAGAAGGACGTGACAACACTTAAACATTACCAACCGATCACAGACAATGATCTTAAAACACTAAAAAACTCAGGTTTCCTCTCTGCCATAAATCACAAATCTTTCCAAAGAAAAGTGGTTCGACATAACCTTGAATTTCGCTCTTCGTGGTATACAAAGAAAACCTAAGATCTCTGACAAAAGTACAATTTATGAGTCATGCAGGAAACATGTCCTGTAAATCTCTGAAAACATACCTGATAAAACTGCACCCGTGATCGAACCATTTCATTCGGTAACCCAAACGTTCAGTCGATTATGAAGAATCATATACACATCCAGGCCTGTTGGTGAGCGTGTGCTGAACGAAATGATGAAAACAATTTCTGCTGTTGCTTGTTTCGTCAAAAGTTTTAAAAACACAAATCACTACATGTCCGAGAGACCGCAGTTGGCCTATGCTGGTGTCAAAACCAGGGAAATAATGAAAAAGCCCGGTCATCAGAATGAAGCCAGTGTCGTCCGACAATCAGAAGCGGCAGTATACTTCAATTCTTCAAGGACAGTCCCATAATGAGAATTCGCCCCCAACCCACTCCAGACCACTCGAGGGCTCTTTGCAAATTCCAAACATGCCTGTAGATTGTCGCTCCTGATAATTTCCATTTGCACGTCCACTTGGCCTATCATCATTCTCATCAAATACACCAATCAGCCAATGTATCTTGAATATGCAACCAGTTCCACATTGCAAACAATTTAAAAATAAATAATTCCGTTGTCCATGTGCACAATTATTGTGGAATTTCGAGCAATGTCGAGGTCAAATTTGATTCATCTTTCGTAGTTTTGAAAGGGACCTACCGTCAGAAATTCAAAGGACCATGACTTAAAACGGTTTTCATTTGTGAAAATCAAAGTATCATGTGAAAACAACAGTTCTTGGTATATTAAATATAAGCACAATTGCTAGGTTCCGGGAGAACTATTTTCTATATTCGTAATGCGGATATATGCGGTTTTTCGTGACGTCATGTTATGACGACAGAGAGAAAATATCATAGGACTTAAAGTATTGTTTGTTTTTTTACCATCTGCATCTATGGTTTCATTAGAATAGGGATAACCGTTGTGTATTTGAAGATTTGCAGCAGTATATCGGTGGTTTATATGTCGCAAATAATCGTTTTACATGCTCCGCCAACGAGTCGCATGTAAAACCAAATTTGCGACATATAAACCTCCGATACACTGCTGCAAATCTTCAAATACGCAACGGTTATCCCCTAATTAAAATGCGTCAATCCGTTACATTAAGTGAATATTTCTTAAAATAGGTAATGTCGTGGATCAAAAAAAGTGATTAAAAGACGAACTGTTTTGAACGGCAGCTATTTGGTTGTAGTATGTCAATAGTGGGTTAGCTACTGACCCTCTATAGAAATTTAGAGGGTCACCACGTGACTGCTCTTATCCTATGAAAATGCCAGAAACTTGTGGTAGGTGAAATAATGGCACTTATTGTGGACTTGTCACGCCCTACGACCAGAGTACAGTAGAACCTGTTTAAACTCTTATGGTGCCAAATTTCTAAGTGTCGTCTGCAAACCAATTAATATGTTAAATCATTCGGTCAAATAAGGAAATGAGATAAATAAATGAAAATTGCAAAGGAATAAATCACAGATATAGAAATGTAGTTTGAGACAAAAAGTGAAGTCCCTGATCATACGCCGCTTTGAAAAGGCGGTGTCTGATCTGGGACTGCACTATTTGTCTACGTGCATTTATGCGACATTGGCGGTGAAAGGCTTAAGCGACTATCAAATAGAGCTTCAGTTATGGTTTTGTAAGACATGCGGTAGCTTAATGCAGGTCAAACATAATGCAGAAAACTCCTATATAAGAGCTTTCTGCATTACTTTTGCCCTGTATTAAGCATCAATCTGCTTTTTACGATTATTGCATTCAGTCAATAAACTATCGCTTTATATAGGTTCTATCGTAGATCCAATAAAACGACTCTTATAGCAGCCGTCTTGTCCAGATCTACTCTTTGTCCTATTGAATAATAAAGATATAAGATTTCAGTTTTTTTCATTTCCAAACTTTTATTTGCTCGTATTTTGGTGCCAAATAATTTCGGCCGCAAACAATGCTGTTCGTGTTAACCTATTACCTCATAGGCTATTTTAGAATCATTACCTAATATGTTATCTATATACCTAACAGTTTTGAATAAACCTAAAGAAAAAGGACAATTACTAGAAAAAAGTAGTTTTTAAACCAGTGTGATAAATAAAGCATGTGCTCCTATGGAGCAAATGCTCTTTTTATCACAATGGTTACATGAACGTCAAATGGCGTTAATATAAGGAAATTAGTGGATTAGTTTCAGAGTGACCTTTCTTCAGTTTCACTGAATTGAAACTAGTGTGTCAAACAGTTTGGATTCTGATGAGATATTAAATTACTTGGCGTCTCATCTGGATTCAAACCGTTAACCCATTCCCTCATATTGACGTCTTTTGACGCCTCTGTAAACGTCACTTTCTGAAACCATTGTGATAAATAGAGCATTTGCCCCAAAGGAGCAAATGCTCTATTTATCACAATGGTTTCAACACTACACAATTCTAAAAAAAAACCTTTCCTCTAGTTAATGCTCCTTTTTGGTAGATATAGTCTAAGAGGTAGGATCTAAAAATAGCCTATGAGGTAATGGGTTAACAAAGGTAATCACAGATTCGCGCATTGCTGTGAGTCCGTTTTGCGGCAACATCGGTGACGAAATAATTGACATTATATTCCTATTTACCGACGTAATGGCTTCAACGAAAATTACGGGATTTGTCTGCTTTGCGACAGACCGTTCAGTGAGAATAAATAACATGTTCCCCCGATTGTGCCACCTAGCGACTGCTTTGGTAATAAATGTACACAGTGGTTGGCATTTTAATGAATATTTGTTAGTAGGTTTTGAATTTATAGGTTTGATAGTACTATAACAGATCAAACTCATAGCAATGTCTGATAAAAATTGGGAAATTAATTTCTCAGTTCATGAAAATATAACTACATGTATAGTAATCCTCTAAAACGCGACCACTTCATGATTAAATACGGATGTGTTTACAATCAGGCGGTTATTTAATGCAGAAGCTTTCTGTATACGTTTCTTTCTGCATTAAGCTTCCGCCCACCTACACTACCGATAATTAGACGACATTTTGGAGGTCGTTTTAGAGGGGCTTTGCTGTACTGAATACCAGAAGTACAATTAGATTTTTAAACTTTAACCACCACGCCGCTTATGTAATTTCCTACTGTGCTTATTTGTTAACTAGTATGTAATATATACGACTACAAACGTCCTTCATCTTTAACCGTTTCACCGCCGAAATCACATAAATGCACCCCGACAAATAGTGCAGTCCCAGATCAGACGCCGCCTTTCCAAGGCGGCGTTTGATCAAGGACTTCACTTTTTGTCTCAATCTCTAATTCTATACCTGTGCTTTATTCCTTTGAAATTTGCATTTATTTATCCCATTTCCTTATTGTACCGAATGATTTAAAAGAAAAATGGATTGTAGACGACAATTAGAAATTTGGCGCCGAAAGGGATAACACATTTACTTTTTCTAATACATTTATCCGTTTTATAACAAAATGTTCGAAATTACTCTGTGCCAACGAATATGTTTTGCTTTGTTTCTCAATAATGTGGTTCTAAATACAAAACGCCCCGACAAACTTATTCTATACACTTTGTCTAGGGGCACACCTTTTTGTTTCAACGTAATTTTATTGCTCCCTCTCCGATATATCACAGACACTTGGATTAGGCGAAGTCATAAAAAATTTAACACTGGATTTGTATGATCAGAAAATAATACCAAGGTGGAGACATTTGGCCGTAAGGGATTAATAAAGTTCTGATTGTGGTTTTAACAATTTTTGTGGAAATAAGCCCTCTGTTATATGTTGGAAACAAATAGACCAGTCACATGTAAACAGTGCAGAGCCAGATCAGGACCTGCACATTTTGCCATAAAAATCATATTCTGTAATGAAGAATATTATTTTGGTAGTTTGCTTCATAATTATTAGCTCACCAGAGCACAAAGTGCTCAGGGTGAGCTTTTGTGATCGCCAGATGTCCGTCGTCCGTCGGCGTGCGTCGTGCGGTGTGCGTCGTGCGTCGTCGGGCGTCAACAATTTGAACCTTTAAAAATCTTCTCCTCTGAATCTACAGGGTTCTCAGCTTTCATCTTTGGTACATAGCATCACCTATAGGTCCTCTACAAAAGTTATATAAATTATGCCCCTGGGGTCAAAATTGGCCCCGCCCCAGGGGTGGGAAGTTTTCAATAGAAACATATAGTAAAACTTTGAAAATCTTCTCCTCTGAAATCAGAAGGTTATTAGCTTTCATATTTGGCACATAGCATCATGTTCAGGTCCTCTACAAAAGTTATATAAATTATGACCCTGGGGTCAAAATTGGCCCCGCCCCAGGGGTGGACAGTTTTCAATAGAAACAAATAATGAAATCTTTGAAAATCTTCTCCTCTGAAACTGAAAGGCTCTCATATTTCATATTTGGCACAGAGCAGCATATTCAGGTCCTCTACAAAAGTTATATAAATTAAGGCCCTGGGGTCAAAATTGGTCCCGCCCCAGGGGTGGGCAGTTTCCAATAGAAATATATAGTGAAAACTTTGAAAATCTTCTCCTCTGAAACTAGAAGGTTCTCAGCTTTCATATTTGGCACATAGCATCATGTTCAGGTCCTCTACAAAAGTTGTATAAATTATGGCCCTGGGGTTAAAATTGGCCCCGCCCCAGGGGTGGGCAGTTTTCAATGGAAACAAATAGTGAAATCTTAATGAAAATCTTCTCCTCTGAAACCGGAAGGCGCTTAGCTTTCATATTTGGCACAGATCATCATGTTCAGGTCCTCTACAAAAGTTATATAAATTATGCCCCTGGGGTCAAAATTGGGGCCGCCCCAGGGGTGGGAAGTTTTCAATAGAAACATATAGTAAACCTTTGAAAATCTTCTCCTCTGAAACTGGAAGGCGCTCAGCTTTCATATTTGGCACAGAGCATCATGTTCAGGTCAAAAGTTATATTAATTATTGCCCTGGGGTCAAAATTGTCCCCGACCCAGGGGTGGGCAGTTTTCAATAGAAACAAATAGTGAAAACTTTGAAAATCTTCTTCTCTGAATCTGGAAAGTTCTCAGCTTTCATATTTGGCACATAGCATCATGTATAGGTCCTCTACAAAAGTTATATAAATTATGCCCCTGGGGTCGAAATTGGCCCCGCCCCAGGGGTGGGTAGTTTTCAGCAGAAACATATAGAGAAAACTTGCTCATAGCATCATGTTCAAGTCCTCTACAAAAGTTATATAAATTACGCCCCTGGGGTCAAAATTGGCCTGCCCCAGGGCCGGCTAGTTTTCTATAGAAACATATAGTGAAAACTTTGAAAATCTTCTCCTCTGATTGTCTGGTGAGCGCTTCAGGGCCATTCTGGCCCTCTTGTTGATATAGTGAGGGATCAAATACAGCTGAACTTCGAAATCTCGAACTTTGGATATCTCGAATTAAAATTTCTGTCCTTCAAAAATTTACAACACATAAATTGCTCAAAAAGGTATCTAGAAACACATGTGACAGCTTAATGCAAGTCGAAAGTAATGCTGAAAGCTCCTGCATGAGATTTCAGCATTACTTCAGACCTGCATTAAGCTGTGAACTTGAGCAATTGTTCGGATAAGAAATCGGATAACTCGAACCTCTTTTATCTCGAAGTAATTCGTATGGTAGCTTGAAGTTCGAGATATCTAAGTTCAACTGTGCATAGAATGGGTTAAACGCAAACCTTAAGTGCTACACTATTGGCCATCGTTTGCAAATGCTTATTTTAACCCTTACATGTTATTCTCGACTTAACTCGTATTCGTAAACAGCATGGATCCAGATAAAATGCCTTAGTAACCATGTTACTCGCCTGCATCCCAGCCGGTCGATGGTTTCTCAGAAGCCTGACCAATTCGGAACTAGCCGAAATTGCACCAGATACAAAATTGAACAGACAGTATATATATATATATGTTACAGCGATGTCACGGTTGAGGTTTATCTAGTTGAGATAATATTTTTTTTAAAAAAATGCATTTTAGCTTTATAATGATATACACAGTAACGTGTCACTTTTTTTTCTTATTTTTTATTCATGTAATTTTTTACGGACAAAAATATAGTCAACCCTTACAGTGCGGGACGTAAGTCACTCATGTCCATTGCAAACAGTGTAGACCCAGATGAGAGGAGCCCTCTCATCAGGGTCTACACTCTTTGTTACATAATACTTTTCTTTAGAAAAAACCCTGAACATTCGCCGTAAGATTGGCCTGTTTGCATTTTTGAATAGTCCATTTGAAAATGTCAGCGTTGTAAGGGTTAACACCATTCTTGAATTTATGGATGATACACAAAACATAAAAGAGCAGAGCATTGATACGTACCTTAAACTTTACAAAACATATTCAGTGTTTTAGCATGATAAGGTTTTTCATAAATGTAATTTATTTAGAAGTTTCGCAGCCTCAAACTCCGATGTCTGTATTTAACCCATTTCCTCAAGGCTATGTTTAGACAACCTCTTTAAATAAATCTACTGAAAAGGAGCATTTGCTAGAGAATATGACAATTTTAGAATTGTGTAGTTTTGAAACCAATGTGATCAACAGAGTAGTTGTTCCATGGGTTTCAAGTAGTATTTTTTACATAGGGATCATATGAGAGAATGTGTTATCAATTATTGCAACCGTGTTCTTTTTTTATAAATAATCAACTTGAAACTACAGTAGATCTTGTCTTAAGCGATCATTCATTTATTGGACATATGCGTCTTAACCATGTCATCCATTAATATTCATATAAAAATAATGATGTGATGGATATCAATTATTAGATTAATGCATTATAATAACGCAATGACATATGCATTTTTGGCAATGGCAGAAACAGCAGAATCATATCTATATTATATGATAAGCAAACAAAGCAGACCCTTATCAGATGGCTCCTATAGGAGCCATCTGGTCTGGGTCTACTCTGTTTGCAAAGGCGTAGAAATGTGTTTTTATGGAGTGAAGGGTTGAACAAACGCATGTGTTTGCTAATACAGGACAAAAGTAATGTCTCTATACGAAATGGGTTTATTTTGTACCACAGTGGCATTTGTTATGCCCCCGTCTTTACGCGACGGGGGCATTAAGTTTTACCATTGTCCGTCCGTCCGTACGTACGTCCGAAATGTTCGTCAAGGATTTTTTGGGTTGTGTAAGGTGGAACGGTTTGATATTTGGTCTGAAGCATAATCATAGTGAGTTGTAACGTGTCTCCCCTTTTCAAGTATGTCGTCTATCTACTTCCCGTTTGCCGACACTTTGATTGAATTTGGTGATTCGCCAAATATTTCTTCGCTTGTGTAAGCTGCAATGATTTGATATTTGGTCTGAAGCATAATCATAGTGAGTTGTATGGTGTCTCCCCTTTTCAGGTATGTCGCTCATCTACTTCATGTTTGCCGGCGGAGGCATCTGTGTCCCATGGACACATTTTTGTATTTTATTTAAGTTCAAATTGACAATTTTCGTAGTAATAATTGAACGTAAGTAATACCAAGTTTTATGTGGTTATTGAAAATATTAGTTAAAACAAGCTATGAATGCACAGTAATTTCATATCGGTAGTCCTACATATTTCGCATTTTGTCGTCATTCGAGTAACGAAATTTGTCGCTTTCCGTTCTTCGTTTAACGGGGTGTTAAAATATAAGCGATAAATGGTGTTGTTCGTCTGTAATATTTGTTGTCTTCTACATTTTTCGTTCGTTTGTTTTCCCTTTCTCTTCCAAAAACATTACCACAACAACACACAGTTTGGATCCTAATTAGATGCCGAGTCACTCGGCGTATCATCTGAATTCAAAAAGTTTGCATCACAGAGGAGAAAGAGGTAAGTGGAAAAAATAGACAAACGTGAAGAAATCAGCGTGTCTATAATAAAACAACGACAAAAATATCGATATTGATATTCCGAATGGCTGTGATTTATTTATAAAGGTAACCTATCCGTTCATTCTGATGTAGTGTTATTTCATTGAACTCTTAGATAGGGAGAAGGCTAAGGTAACCTATCCGTTCATTCTGATGTAGTGTTATTTCATTGAACTCTTAGATAGGGAGAAGGCTAAGAATAAAGGGAAATGGAGAATAGAAAGAGTGATGGGAAAGAGAGAGACTCACAGACAGAAAGACAGAGAAAGAGGAAAGAGACAGACAGAGTGACAGAGAGAGAGAGGGGGGAGGGACAGACAGTCAGACAGACATACAGACAATCAAACTTCAGTCAAACAGACATTAACAGAAATGTTGAGATTATTCATTAAAACTCGTCTTAAACCAGACTTTAACAATACTATCAATATCGGTGTTTAGGACAAGTGGTACATGATGCAGGGTGGAAATCATGCATAAAGCTCTCGTCATTCGTCTTAGGAAGTCACCATGTCACTTTCTACACGTTCAGCACTCTACTGGCGAGTTTGTGATTATCCTTGCAAACAGTTTAAATCCAGATGAGACGCCGAGTAACTCTGGGACGCCGAGTAACTTGGCGTTTCATTAGAGTTCTATCCGTGTGACAATCTGACAAAGTTTATGGTTTAAACGAAATGAAATAAACGGGATATATTGTAATTGAACGGCAATATCTGCAGACGGAAATTACTCAGAGTGCAGTAGGATCAATCAATGATAATAAATCAGCCAGATATGTGTCTGTTCTATTAACCCATTCCCTCATATGCTTTTTTTAGACCCAACCTCTTTGAATAAATCTACCGAAAAGGAGAATTTACTAGCAAAAAGGAAAACATTAGAATAGTGTACAGTTAAACCTCTCTATAACGGCCACTAAACTACATTGAGTATTTTGTGTCAAAGCCAGGTGGCTGCTTAAAGCAAGGTGAAAGTAAAACCGAACGCTCTTATAGGAGCGTTCTGTTTTACTTTCACCTTGCTTTAAGCAGCCACCTGCCCCAAATAACAACTAATTAACAAAATTAAGTGGCCGTTATATAGAGAGGTTTTACTGTAGTACTGAAACCATTGTGATTAATAGAGCATTTGCTCCATAGGAGCAAATGTTCTATTTATCACAATGGTTTCATAAACTTTCATTTAAGTGACTTTTACAGAGGCGTCAATAGGCGTCAATATGAGGGAATGGGTTAATATTTATCCCAATGTCCGGGACTTGGCTCGTATTTGCAAATAAGATGGGTCAAGAAGAGACATAAGAATTACTATGCTAGTAGTTTGGAAGTTCAGCTGTATATTGGCGAGTTAGAAAAGTTGTTAAATGCGAGCCTTGGCGAGCATTTAACTACTTTTCTGACGAGCCAAAATACAGCTGAACTTCCAAACTACTAGCACAGTAATTCTTTTATCATGCAACTCCAAGAAAAATGGAGAAAATGAAGAAAAAGAAAGATTGCTAAAGCGGTTTCGTCCCCTGAATGAAAATACATGTAAGTACGAATTACGTGACGTCATATTGGCATGTAGTGACGTCATCGATTTTTACAACATAAACAAACTTGGGTGTGTGGTTGTGTGTGTGTGTGTGTGTGTGTGTGTGTGTGTGTGTGTGTGTGTGTTTGTGTGTTTGTGTGGTGTGTGGTGTGTGTGTGTGTGTGTGTGTGTGTGTGTGTGTGTGTGTGTGTGTGTGTGTGTGTGTGTGTGTGTGTGTGTGTGTGTGTGTGTGTGTGTGTGTGTGTGTGTGTGTGTGTGTGTGTGTGTGTGTGTGTGTGTGTGTGTGTGTGTGTGTGTGTGTGTGTGTGTGTGTGTGTGTGTGTGTGTGTGTGTGTGTGTGTGTGTGTGCGTTGGTCTACCTAACAGCGGGAGGTAGATCATATATTTCTAGAGCCACGTACTGTGGTATGAAAATATACCGAGGTAATTTTTCTATTACCTCGTTATGTTTTACCTCATTAACTGCGTCTAAATTTGTTTCCGAGTTCACCTATGAAATATCTCTGATACCTCTGTAGGATTTGCTAAAAAACATCTGTGTGAGTCAATGCACACAGCACACTCCCAGTACCGAAATCTGAAATCTTATTTGCATATTTGCCCCGCCCCCTTTACAAATTGATAAATGCGCATGACCGGAAGAAGCTGTGTGCTTGTATGGACGGTATGGTATAATATTGCGGCGATTACTATATATAATGGCGGATCCGTACACACACCAAAACCGGTAATTGCCAATATTGCTACCTACATTATTCTAAGAGACACAGACAGCATGTTATTTAAGTCTCAGATATGTATATCAAATCCATGACGATAACAGAGATAAACTATATAGTGTATACTATTAACTCAATGTGTATTTAGACGGTCCGCACGCCTCTCCTAGAGTCTATGTCGTTATTTTAGCCATATCCCCTCAGAAGCATTTCCAAAATGGCTGAACGAGGTAAGTGTGCTCTACATCTATACTGTCTACAGCCATTTCTGCAGCATTGTTGACATGGAAGCATGGCGTTTTAAAAGAACTTTTGCTAGATATAAATTTGTTGATGCAGACTGATTGGTTCAGCGATGCTTTAATGTTAAATTTAATGATTTAGCACAAAGTGCACACATGGTAAATGCAATGGCTGTTCGAACACGGATATAGTGTGTCGGGTTATGTTCCGTTCGAAAACGATTATCTAGTGATGTTCAACTGTTACTACTCATACATTATGGCGCAATTACTCTTAGAAGTCAACGTGTTTGTTTTTCAGCGTCGAGTGTAAGTACAGTCATTGAAATTTAGGGCTGACTATTGGTGGTGGGTGTAAAAATTGTCGGGACCGTTACATAAAATCTATCATGGCCACGTTGCTATGGATATCCCAGCATATTTCCAACAACCCACCAGAGTGACTAGAAACCTTAATCCCTACTCTCTGAGACAAATACACACAAGCATCAATATATACAAATACTCATTCTTTCCCCTCGTGGTTGTGCAGTGGAACAGACTCCCACCCAGTGTTGCTATGATTTCCGACTTCAATATGTTCCGGTCGGAGATCCAAAAAATCCACCATCCGATGCCCTAGGCAAACAACGCTGCTTTTAACCTACTTTTATCTTCACTTATTGTCTGTAACACTATCACACTTTTATATACTCTTTGTATGATACATCTTTCTGTCCCTTCTATCTTACTTTGCCTTTTTCTGTTTTAACAAGCACTGACGCGCAGCTGCACGTAATCTCCGTGAGGGGGTGATGCAGGATATATAGATAGAGATAGATATACCGTGAAAAAGTCGTCCGGACTCGCGCGGACCAGATACATGGGTTTAATAGGGGTTTTTATGTGTTAAAAGTATAGTATGATTGTTTAAAACCTTTTCCCTATAATTTACAGCAAAAATATGATGTAAATCCCTTGCATTTGTTTAGTACGATGCTTATACGAGCATAAGTCTGCGCTACCGATAAATTTTTGAGAATTAACGTATCATGTAATTTACTTACGGTTCTTAATGATATACAGGGACCCAATCGAAATTACGATTTGTAAAAGTTTAACATTTAAAGAGAGAAACTGATTTTATTGTATGCAATACGTCATACGAGTGGTTATTAACCCTTTCTTACATATACAGATTTTTAATGCCTTTGCACACTGAGTAGACCCAGATTCAACAGCTCAGGAATGAGATGCCCGAACAGGGTCTGCTATGATAATCTAGATTTATCGTAGATGATTTTTCACACTAATGATTGTGCTAATTACAGTCGATATTTGGTTTTGGTTTGGATATAGGAGCCGTATACTTTGTTTGCAGATGCATGGAAACACATTTATATGAGGGAAAGGGTTGAAGAGATTCATTAATGATCAATTTGATCAATTGTACCGTAGCTTTCTAATGGGGGACTATGCCATTTGATTTTGTATAGGTCTACACGTCCAAATATTTGGAGTAATACAATACATGTATATAAAAAAAACATGTATCATAGCTCATGTCGTTCGTCTTCTTCATTCTTTTACAATAATTGCAAGCAATAACATTGATTATGTTGTCCTGAGTTGGAGTTAGAACAGAGATAGATACCATCACGAAGTAAATACACTCAAACCTGACATTATTAGACCGTTTGATCTGGGTTTACACCACTTACGATACGTTATCTAATATAATAACAAAGTTCAGTCATTTCCCAGTTTACACGGAATTAAAGAAGAAAGCTTGTAACTTCATCCTGTATTGATCTGGGTCTACACCGCTTACGATATCCGATATCATCCTGATAACAGCTGTCATTACTTTGACATAAAAAAAATAGTACAAATAATATCAAATGTTTATCGAATATTATCTTTTACAAAATTTGCAACAATTGTTAGTTTATTTAAATGCATGTTCTTCAAACATCAGACTGTCAACCAGTTCAGACCAAGATTAGTATCCAAACTGTATGACACATGTTAGATCAGGAATCATGAAATTTCATCGTACGTATGCCGGTGATAATTACATTAAATTGTTTGTTGTTTTAACACTTTACAACAAGTACAGATATTACACTTCGGTGGAAGTAATTTAGATAATAAGTTCACTCAGTGAAAGGCACAGAATATTAAAAAAAAGTTATTGCTTAATGTAGGACAAAGGTAATGCAGTAAGCTATTTTCTTTTGTCCTGCATTAAGCTGCTAGATTTCTTTTAGAGATGTTCCAACGTGATCATGCCGGCAATCAACTCACCCTAAATATATGAATATTTATGACATCATCATACATGAATAGTGATTAGATTATTTTTAATAATGGCATTAACAAAAGAAACTTTAGCAATGGCAGAATCTGTAGAATTACATGTACATGTATATCTATGTAATTTATAAGCAAATAGAGTAGACCCTGATCAAACATCTATAGGAGTTGTCTGATCTAGGTATACTCTAGTGTTGTTCCGATGATCGATTATAATCGATAATTGATCTGTTGAGCCTGACATCGGAGACAATCGATTGTTGTTTCAACTAATCGATGATCGGTTGGTATATTGCGCAATTTCCCATTCTTGTTTTACACACCTATTCACCTTATTTATTAAGTCTTATCCTTTAGAAAAAAGATTGATACATTAGTTTCTCAATGTACACATTAATCCTTGGGCCTAAAAAACTGTTTAGGGCAACCCAACCCTACCTAGCAAAGCTACCCTGACCCAAAAGTTTTAACTACAACTCGTTACACTTTAAATATGCCTTTCTACGCCTTTGCAAACAGAGTAGACCTAGATCAGACAGCTCCAATAGATGTCTGATCAGGGTATGCTCTATCTGCTAATAAATAATATAATTCCATTTTGTGCCACCCTGATGAAGGCCTTTGTAAGACCAAAAAGTTAGTGAATAAAAACAGTCAACACAACACTGTGGGATCATTTTGTTCTACTTAAATTTGGAGTTTATATATAAATAATATAGATATACATGTACATGTAATTCTACAGTTTCTGCCATTGCTAAAATTTCTTTTGTTGATGTCATTATTAAAAATAACCTAATCACTATTCATGTATGATAATGTCATTATTTCATACCTAAATATTTATATAACCCTTTCCCTCATAGAAACGTGTTTTCACGCATTTGCAAACAGAGTAGACCCAGATCAGACGGCTCCTAGAGGAGCCATCTGATCAGGGTCTACTCTGTCTGCTAGTGGAAGTTGGAAGATCTGGTTCTTTTAAATTCTTTCTAAAATGGCTTCAATGGTCCACATTCCATGTTTCATTATGACTATTTTCTCCATGAATATTCAGTAGGTATTGAAATTTGGACTACAATGAAAATATAGAACAGGGAAAGGTTTGAAGGGTTAATGATCTTTTTTGTTTGGAAAAAAGGTTAAATAGAAGCCTGTAAAAAAGTTAAAACGTGTATTTGCACCAATTTTGGCACCTAAAATCGAAGTCTACCCTATCAATATACATTTTCCTTATTAGAACAGCAATTTATGTGTATAAAGTACAATACTAGTTCATTTATCTGAATAGTGTTGCTGAACCGATTATACAATTAATAATTACATAAATACTTAAACTGCTCTGATCTAATATTTCGACCACTAAGGGCCTTTGTCAAAGATTACCATGTCAAAATACACGTCACAGTTTTGTTACATGCATTCAGACATAAAATCAAAGAGAATAATGTTGATCCAGCGTCGTCATGGTGACATTGGGTTGGTTTTTTAAAATGTCATGACGTCATCAAAATGACGTCATCAAAATTTTAATGACGTCATGGGTGCAACGACGTCATGCATGCATTAGCGCATTATCCTCTTTGATGTTACAGCCAAATGGTCTGTACGTTCTCAGCCTCCATATCCAATCAGTTTCATGGATCTGTCTTTCAGTTCTACATGCCATCTGTGTGCTTGCAAGCGTTCAAATAGTTTTGTGGTAAGCAGTCGGTTGCGAGGTTCTTTCCGACCTGTCAAAATTACTGTGTTTCTCGAGATTCTCCGCTGTGGCTTCTGAGAACCGTTTCAACTAGGATCTAAACGCCTTTTTACTTATTTGCAAACAGATTAGACCTAGATTAGAAGGCTCCTATAGGAGCCGTCTGATCAGGGTCTGCTCTGTTTGCTTATGACAGGATATAGATTTGATTCTACAGTTTTTTTTGTCAAAGCAAACAAGTCATTGAAACATTCACATTTATAATAAAAAATCAGCTATTAAGTATTTATGATGTCATTAATTGTAAAAGTAAACGGGTAAAAGTTTTAGGATTTTTCGAGTCCTGCGTCGTAGTGACGTCACGTTAAGGAGGCGGTAAATTTTCGTCTTAAATTTAAAGTATTATTTCATTGAATGCACACTGATAATGGTGTACAATGTATTTTCTGGGCTATGACAGGTACGCTTACCTTGGATCTATTAATTACTCATAACTCATGTATTATAGATTTTATTTTAATTACCAATCATGCACATATTTTATTGAAAAATGAATGGCCGCAGGTAGAGTCTACTTACAGAATAGAATGACAATTGGACCTCGGATAAAAAAATTAAATAATTCATAGGGATGGAACTATTCAAAACTTTTTTATTCGATTTCGATTTTTTATAACAGGATTCGATTTAAGATTGTAAAAGAATGCACTATGTAGAAGAAATCCTGTGTATTAACAGCTCTGAAAAACAGAATGCTTGGACATAATTTATACAGGTGGGAAAATCAGAGTAGCCTAGTCACAGATAGTGCTGACTTTAACAGCCAAACCTTTCTGCAGTTTGTTTTTGGGAGTTCTTTTTAGCTCACCTGAGCAAAGCTCAGGGTGAGCTTTTGTGAGACTTGAATGTCCGGCGTTCGTCTTGCGTCGTCATCAATTTGCTAGTGAACACTCTAGTGGTCACAATTTTAGTCAAATCTGCATGAAACCTAGTCAGAATGATTGTCTTGATAAAATCTCGGACGAGTTCGAAAGTTGGTCAAGTGGGATTAAAATCTAGGTCACTAGGTCAAATAGTAGGAAAACCTTGTGAACACTCTAGAGGTCACATTTTAACCCAATCTTCATGAAACTTGGTCAGAATCATTGTCCCAATAAAATCTGGGACAAGTTTGAAAGTGGGTCATGTGCGGTCAAAAACTAGGTCACTTGGTCAAATAGTAGAACACTCTTGAGGTCAATCTAGAGGTCACATTTGTGGCTGAATCTTCATGAAACTTTATCAGAATGATTGTTTTGATTAAGCCTCGGACGAGTTTGAAAGTGGGTCACATGGTGTTAAAAATAAAGTCACTAGGTCAAACATTAGAAAAGCCTATTGAACACTCTAGAATCAAAAGTTGCTGTAGGCGTAGTTAAATTTACAGTAGTCTTTATCAAACAAAACATATTATTCCAATCTCTATGTTGAGCAAGCATTTGATAAAACCAATACATCAGTGTTTACAGCAGGCCTAAAATGAGATTTCAGTAGCTGCATAGCTACTTGTTGATATAGTGGTTACTGTATTGTAACACTGGCCCAATGCAAAATCATTTAAATCTGGCCAGTAAACCAGCTTGATACATGTACCCTTGTGCATTCTGTTAACTAACAACCTCGAGCTGTCACAGCAGGGGTTTTATTATAGGGGATGAGGGTGGGTTTCACAGATTTTCATGTAATTCATACATAAGTATGATTGTATTTCAATGACATTGCTAAATAATGAGGCATTTGAATAATGAAAATACAGTACTATTACTAATTGTTTTACATGATTATTTCGTATAATGGTATATTAACCTATTTCTCCATAGATACACATTTTTCTGGATTTAATTCATTCCTCCACTGAAAAAATAGTTACACTTTATACAGTCATGAATAATATATAATTTTTATTATATAATTATTTTCTATATTCTAGCACCAGCGGACATGGTCGAGTGGTAACACACTCGCTTAGAATCTCAGGGGTCATGTGTTTGATCCCCGCCGGAACAAGTCTTTCTGATGAGACTTGTTTTACCTTCTGATCCTTCGAGATCATGAATTTCAGTACTTCTTGTTCTGAACATTGAATACCACTTAAGCCGGTGCTAGGGGGCGTGAGCAGTGTTGCACTCTCAATTACTGCTTATGAACAAACTCAATAAAACCGAGTCTGCAGTTTTCTCATTTTCTCTTTTTGTGTTGCTATTTTTGCTTTCGGGGGATCACCTCCCTTCAGAATTTATCTAAAAGAACCAGAGAACTCTGATTGTCGATAATAAGAGTAGAGCATCATGTCCAGGTTCTCTGTATCCGCTCCCCTCTTTCTAGGGAATCCAAATAGTCCTTAGATGGCAGAAACAGACATTAACAAACCAGGCCAAATCTGTATTCTAGCAGATGATAGCTTAATTAACCCTTTAGTTTACTCCTTAGTTTGCTTTCAGTATTAAAGAGCATTCTGCTTGTCTGCTTAAGCCATTCCCGCATATTGATACCTTTTGACGCTTCTGTAAAAGTCACTTTGTGAAACCATTGTGATAAATAGAGCATTTGCTCCTACAGGAGCAAATGCTCTATTTATCACAGTGGTTTCAAGCTACAAAATTTTAAGATTTTCCTTTATGCTCCTTTTCGGTAGATTTATTCGAAGAAGTTGGGT
The DNA here is from genome assembly GCA_963576725.1 of Azorinus chamasolen. NCBI lineage: Eukaryota > Metazoa > Mollusca > Bivalvia > Cardiida > Solecurtidae > Azorinus > Azorinus chamasolen. The sequence continues at coordinate 39,184,386 of OY755237.1, read as the reverse complement.
CTAAAAATAGCGGGAATGGGTTAATAAGCTACCATCTGCTAGGGTATAGGAAACATTTTTATGAGGCATATTGATGACTGTATAAAGTTGAACTATTTTCTTGTTGAAGGATTAATTAAAGGCCATAAAAAATTCGTATCTATGGAGTAAAGGGTTAAAGCTGGCTGAAATTAAAATGCTGAATGTAAAATGCTGCCTTAAGGCGCATTCTGCATTACTTTCAACCGATTATAGAAAGTTGCCTGTCTTCAAAAGAGCCTATAGATGGAGTAAGGGGTTAATGGATTTCCAAACAGTGTAGACCCACATTTGACAACTATTTTCAGACACTGTATATACTGCCTATTGAATTGTGATACTTGTCTAAACTGGGTACACACTTTTTGACATGGCTTTCCAATTCTTAGTGTAGGATAACCCATTAATCATTTTATTATTTAATGGAAATGGAATATTCAATCTAGCATTCTGTTGCTGACTGTTCTTATTATTTTTGTAGTGATGAAGAGAAGATTGAAGAGCCAAAGAGAGGATGCTCAGAGTCTGGCTGAGAATTTTACTCTTAAATTCATTGATACCTGTATTGGTGAGTGCCATATATTATTATAAAGTAGTTATTATACCCCAACTACATTTGATGGGGGCTATATAGGAACCACCTTGTCTGTTTGTAGATGCTCCCCATGTCCTTTTATCCTCCCTCTACTGTCCTTCCAGTGTTAAAATTTACAGTTTATAGTTTATTTACAGTTTATTTTGACATTTAAACACTTTTAGAGCACATTGTAATGTCTTGCATATAGTTCTTCATAGACAAAATGCCTTTGTTGCTTTTTAATCCCCGTTACAGAGAGGGAGGGGGTTATAGGAATGGCCTCTGTCTGTCTGTCTGTGCGTTACAACTTGAAGTATTCATGTTTGCTCCATCTCTCCTATACCCCTTGAAATTTTTAGCTCGACAGAGCACAAAGTGCTCAGGGTGAGCTTTTGTAATTGCCTGATGTCCGTCGTCCGTCGGCGTGCATAGTCCGTCGTCCGTCGTCAACATTTGAACCTTAAAAAATCTTCTCCTCTGAATCTACAGGGTTCTCAGCTTTCATCTTTGGCACATAGTATCATCTTTTGGTCCTCTACAAAAATTGACCCCGCCCAAGGGGTGCCTTGTTTTTAATAGAAACATATAGTAAAACTTTGAAAACCTTCTCCTCTGAAACCAGAAGGTTCTCAGCTTTCATATTTGGCACATATCATCATGTTTAGGTCCTCTACAAAAGTTATATAAATTTACCCCTGGGGTCAAAATTGGTCCCGCCCCAGGGGTAGCCAGTTTTCAATAGAAACATATAGTGAAAACTTTGAAAATATTCTCATCTGAAACTGGAAGGTTCTCAGCTTTCATATTTGGTACATAGCATCATGTTCAGGTCCTCTACAAAAGTTATATAAATTGTGCTGCTTGGGTCAAAATTAGCCACGCCCCAGAAGCATATAGAAACATATAGAAAACTTTATAGAAAAAACTTTGAAAATCTTCTCTGATTGTCTGATGAGCACTTCAGGGCCATTCTGGCCCTCTTGTTATAATACTTGACTCAAATGTTAATCAAGTTCAGACGATGTTCAAATATATGTGACAGTATGTTGGCACAAGGTGATGGACACTTTGAAGGTCAAATGTTTTAACCTTCAATTTTCATTACATTTTTCTGTCCGCACCATATCTTCTAAACCCATAGAAAGGTTTTCATAAAACTTGAGTCAAATGTTAGATAAATTGAGATGATGTACAGGACACATATGGCAGTCATTTCGACTCAAGGTTAAGGTCACGTTTAAATGTCATGTGTAATTTCGTGTCAGCTCCATACCTCCGGAAGAATTTTCATGAAGCTTCCCTCAAAGGTTCAGCAAGTTATGATGATGTGCAGAGCACATGTGGCATTCATGTTTGCTAAAGATCAAAGTCACATTTGAAAGCCAAGTGTTTTAACCTTTAATTTCCATTACATTTTCATTTCCGCTCCATATCTTCTGAACACTTTGAAGGATTTTCACAAAACTTTAGTCAAATGTTAGCTTAATTGAGTCGATGTGCAGAACACATGTGATAGTCATGTCAGGTCAAGGTCACATGTGAAGGTTAAGTGTAATTTTGTGTCCACTCCATACATGTTACGTGTACATGTATCTCCTATACCCTTGGAAGGATTTTCATGATACTTGCCTCAAAGACGATTTTCATAAAACATGTGGCAGTCATGTTGGTTCAAGGTCAAGGTCACATATGAAAGTCAACTGTCTGTGCGTAACAATTTTGTGTCCGCTCCATATCCCCTATACCACTGGAAGGATTTTCATGAAGCTTGCCTTAAATGTTAACCAGGTTGAGACGATGTGCAGAAGTTATGTTGGCTCAAAGTCAAGGTCTTATTTGAAGGTCAAATGTTTTAACCTTCTACTTCCATGAAATATTTTCATAAAGCTTGGGTCAATTGTTAGCTAAATTGAGCTGATGTGCAGAACACATGTGTCATTCATATCTGGTCAAGGTCACATTTCAATGTCATTTTTGTGTCTGTAACAATTTTGTGTCCACCCCATATCTCCTATACCCCTGGAAAGATTTTCATAAAACTTCTGTTCTGGACTAAAAACTGTACCTATTGTTACAAAACTTAATATGCTGATGTGCCTCAATGAGAACAGCATGGTGCATTGCAGTTTCCTGACCTTGACCTTTGATCTGATCTTGACCTCTGGGGTCAACGTTAAGTTTTTGCACTTAGGGTTGATCTGGACTAAGTACTGCACATACACTCAGGAAAATTCACATGCTGATGCGCTAAATGAGTACAGCACAGTTCACTACAATTTAGTTACCTTGACCTTGACCTCTTGGGTCAACATTAAGTTTTTGCGTTAGGTCAGTTCTGGAAACTTTACATACTGATGTACCTCAACGAGTACAGCATGTTGCATTCAGTTTAGTGACATTGATTGTTGACCTTGACCTCCGTGGTCAATATTTAGTTTTTGCATTTAGGTCTGTTCTGGACTAAAGTACTGCACCTCCGGTTCAGACCTGGGGTAATTACAATTGTAATTGTAATTAATTACAATTAATTACATGTTTTCAATGTAATTGATGTAATGTGTAATTGAGTGCTATTTTAATTACATGAAATTGTAATTAATTACAGTCTATAGTAAGGTGTAATTGATTATAACTTTCAATTACTTTTCAATTACTTTGGTTATTTATACTATAAAGCACAGCCATTCAGTGATTTTAATAGATTTATTTTTTAAACACTGAAACCATATAGAGAAAGTGAATAAATAACAAATGTTATTTCAGTGTAGTATCTTGTTTAATATACAACAAAATTCAAATAACATATTACATGTATATTCAATTGAATGAGATCCCATATTTTGCAAAGTATTACTCTGCTGCAGAAGTTTATAACTATACCATATACCCACTGAATAATTAAACACACCTCATGAAAATGGTAAAATTGTAATATTCATTCTCCAATTGCAAGCATTACCAGTATCTAGTCTGCATTGCTAACAGTACCGGTACATACCCTAATGTGACAGCTCATATAGAAGGCACCTCATCTCAGTCTACATTGTTTTCTTAAATTTACTCTGTCATATAGCATATCAAAATTTTGAATTAATCAATTTCTGCATTTTATGGGAATGTGTTGCAGTTTTTTACTTAGAACAAAACCTAGAGTTATATTTCAAACAGTGCAGACCCTGTTCAAAGGGCTGCTATAATAGCACTTTGATCTGGGTATACATTGTTTCCAAGTGTCATTTTCAAAAAGTGGAGCTATTGTCATGACCCTCTCGTCGACGTCGGCGTTGGTTAACCTTTTTGTTAAGGTCCTTTTCTCAGAAACCATTAAAGATATTTGGTTCGTATTTGGTATATATGTTCACTATCACAAGGGGGACCAATTTCACAAGGGCAGGTAACCCTAAAATTAATTTTGCCATAGTTATGCCCCTTTTTTCGACTTAGATTTTCATTGTTGGTTAAGTTTTATGTTCAGGTCCATGTCTCAGAAACTGTCAGATATTTGGTTCAACTTTGGTATACATGTTAACAATTACAAGGGGGACCCATTTCACAAGGGCAGGTAACCCTAAAATTAATTTTGCTGTTGTTATCTCCCCTTTCTGACTTAGACTTCCACTATATTATCCAGCATTAAAGAAAGTGTAGCGCGCTGTCTGCGGACAGCTCTTGTTTTAAATAAAAGATGAGGAAAAGTGTGTACAAATGGCTGCATCAGCTTGAATCTGGAAGAATACCCCAGATAAAGAATAAACTTTGTTCCTCACCCAGATCCAAACTGAAAATGATTATCATTGACCCTACCAGGTACTAAATTTAAATTCTCTACATGAACCACTATTTTTCTTCCATTCCTGATATTTACTTGTACGGTAGATCTGCAGTATTCCAGAGTTAGAATAAGTGTAGACCCTGATCAGACCATTTGCGTATTACATATTTATGACAGCTTCCTGATGAAGATTTATTATTTTGTATATTGGTACCGGTATGAATCCAGTGAGCATTTAAAGATGTTTATAAAAAATACTTATGATACATGACCAGAATTCAGTGAGTGTCACTTTCTCAAACATGTCTTGTTGCCAGCCTTTTCAAAGTAATTAAGCTGTAATTAATTTCATTTGGCAAAGTTATTGTAATTTAATTAATTACACTCATAGAGCTCCTGTAATTGTAATGATAATTGACCTTTTATGAATGTAATTGAATCAATATTAAGTTTTAATGAGGGTCTGCATTTCAAAACGTTAAGTGCTATAGCTTTCAAACTTAGATCATAGATACAGCTTAGCTAGCCTACTACATACATGCATCATTTGCCGAATACACCCAATATGGTTTGGTTCAGTGATTTTTTGACATCATCCGCATCAATATTTAAGTTTTTAGCTCACCTGAGCCAAAGGCGCAGGTGAGTTATTGTGACCGCGATTCGTCCGTGGTCCGTCCACATTTTCAAACAACATCTCCTCTGAAACTACTGACCCGATTTTAACCAAATTGTGTCAGAAGCATCAGTGGTTAGGGGGAAGGAAATATTGTTCATATTATGACCCCCGGGCCAAAAATGGCCCCACCCTAGGGCTTATTAGTTTGTCATAGGAAAATCTTTTAAAATCTTCGTCTGAAACTGTAAGGCCTAGACTTTTGATATTTGGCATGTAGCATGATCTTATGGTCCTCTACAAAAATTGTTCAAATTATGACAACCGGGCCAAAAATGGCCCTGCCCAAGGGCTTATCAGTTTTTTATAGGAAAATCTAAAAATCTTTTTCTCTGAAACTGTAAGGCCTAGACCTTTGATATTTGGTATGTAGCATGATCTAATGGTCCTCTACAAAAGTTGATCAAATTATGACCCCCGGGTCAAAAATGGCCCCGCCCAAGGGCTTATCAGTTTTTCATAGGAAACTCTTTAAAAATCTTCTTCTCTGACACTGTAAGGCATAGACCTTTGATATTAGGCATGTAGCATGGTCTAATGGTCCTCTACAAAAATTGTTCAAATTATGACCCTGGACCGAAAATGGCCCCGCCCGAGTGCTTATCAGTTTTTCACAGGAAATTCTTTAAAAAACTTTTTGTCTGAAACTGTTAGGCCTAGACGTTTGATATTTGGCATGTAGCATGATGTAATGGTTCGCTACAAAAAGTGTTCAAATTATGACCACTGGGCCAAAAATGGCCCTGCCCAAGGGCTTATCAGTTCTTCATAAGAAAATCTTTAAAAATCTTCTGAAACTGTAAGGCCTAGACCTTTGATATTTGGTATATGACATGATCTAATGGTCCTCTACAAATATGTAGCTTGGCTTGTGGTCCTCTGCCAAGAATGTTCAACTTACGACCCTGGCCTCTGGGCAAAACTTGGCCCTGCCTTAGGGCTTATCAGTTTTTCATGGGAAAAATATGAAATATTATTTTTCTCTGAAACCATTAGGCTTAGACCTTTAATTAATGGCATACTGCTTTGCCTTGTGGTTCTCTACCAATGTTGTACAAATGATGACTTCTTGGTCAAAAATGGCCCCGCCCCAGGGGGTTATCTTAGGTGAGCGCTTCAGGGCTTCATGGCCCTCTTGTTTTTTATTTGAATTTGTATCCTTTCAAAATGTGCAGGAGGTGAGCTTCGTAATGTCTGATTACCCCATTCTGGTTCATTTACGGAAAGAGCTTGCTAATACAGCAGGTGACACATGTTCCGAGGAACACCATTCTACTTTTATTTCCCCTGCCCTTTTAAGAGCTCTGGCTAAAACACTTCTTGTAGTATAAACTTAAAAAATCTTCTGAAACTACACGTCTGATCTGAATTGAAAGTAATTTTACACAAATGATCCTTTGGTGACAATCTATGATGTTACTGGTTGAAAAAACATGACCACTTGTGGGTGGCGCAAGTTTACTTATAATAGCAATAGTAAAAACATTTAAATATTTCTACAAAGTTTGTTAATTTCCTATCTTAAAACTCATGGCCACCATTGGGTGGGGGCAGGTCTTTTGTTCATGGCTGTTGTGGAAATTTTAAAATCAGTCAGATTTGAAAATGAATTTTACACAAATGATCTTTGGGTGACTTTCTATCAAAGTTTTCCAAAGTATTTCCCTTAACAGATATGACCGCCAGTGGTAGGGGTAGGTTATTCTTAAAACTTCTTGTTTGGTACTACTTATCAACACAACCAAATGGTTGACCAACATTCTGAGGTAAATCTCACAACCCACACAAGTGGTATACTAATATTCTGAGGTAAAAACTTTCAACACGCCCAAATGGTACACATGTACATGTACCAACATTCTGAGGTATAATCACTCAGAACACATCCAAGTGAAATACTTTGTGTGAAATGGAACTGAACAAGTCTGACATATGTCGTATAAGTATAATAACGCTTTACCACTTAGAGACACCCTTTGATGCCAATTAGAACAGCAAAAATTCAGTTCTGTCATGCTGATCATAATTTAGAGTTAAAGTCTTGATAAAAAAAAGTGAACATTGTTTATCCAGATCAGATGTAGAAAGCGCAGTTTCATCTGGATCTTATATTTGAATTGATTATTTGCTCATTACAAGCAAAGGCAGCTTTTCCTACCATGTTTTCAATAGTCATCTGCTTCAGATGCGTCAGAAGGCCTGTCGATGGAGTAAACGGTCAGTACATGCCGTTTACTTTTAAAATTTTTAGAGAATACAAGAAAATATATAATTAGTTGATAATAGGGATGTTACACTCATGGTTAACTGATTAGGATTCTGGTAACCGGTTGCGAGTTTGCAAAACAAATAAATGATATTATCTATGGGTAAAATTTGATAAGGCCCTTATTTAGTCTAACACGATTAACCAAATTAAGTATCATGTATCACCGTGTAATCGCCTTTAGGGGGTCATAGCCTTATAAATGTACATGTATAACAGATCCCCAATACCACATGTCATTTAACGCCAGGGTAATGCTTGCAACAATGAATAGATAGTAGACAGAGCAGTAGAGTGAGTTGGGTTTTACGGCACTGTGACACTGAATAGATCATATAGCGCCAATGGATGATGAGATGACATGATGATGAGGGATGATTTCAGGAAGATGATTTCGGCTAATCTTATTCGCTGCAAAGCAGCACATGAGATCAAACCCACCTTCCTTTTAGTTCTTGGCAGAGGGAATAATCTCAGTCAAATATATAAAACAAAAATAGATACACTGAACTGGTTTATAATAACCCTCAGATGTAAAATTCTAAAATTCACTATTCTGTTTTATATTAGCACATTTTTAGCTCGTCTGTTTCGAAGAAATCACGAGCTATTGTCGTAACTCCGGCGTTGTCGTTGTCCAAAATCTTAACATTGACCATAACTCGAAAAATATAAGAGGTATCAACATGAAACTTCATAGGTTAGTAGATCTCATTGAGGGGAAGGCCCCTACGTAAGAACTATTATTCTGGATTTCAATTTTTTGGAGTTCTGAACCTTTATAATTTTATACGCCCGTTTGAAAAAAACGGGACGTATTATGGAATGGCTCTGTTCGCTCGTCCGTCTGTCCGTCTGTAACATCTCTAATTCAAGTTCCCCTTGGTGGAACCTTCCCAAATTTAACCACACTGTTTATCTAGACATGCTACAGTAGCCTGCCAAGTCCCGGTTCGTATATCCTGGTTCAATGTCACACAATTGGACTTAAAAATTCCGTTTTCGCAAAAATGTTAACTTACGCGTCTGTCTGTAACATCTCTTACTCAAGTTCCGCATGGCGGATCCTACCCAAATTTAACCACAATGTTTACCTAGACATGCTACAATAGCCTGCCAAGTCCCGGTTCCTTTATCCAAGGCCAAGGTCGCACAATTTGACTTAGAATTTGCGTTTAGCAAAAATGTTGACCCACCCGTCTGTCTGTAACATCTCTAACTCAAGTTCCCCTTGGTGGATCCTTCCCAAATTTAAACACAATGTTTATCTAGACATGCTACAGTAGCCTGACAAGTCCCGGTTCGTTTATCCAAGGTCAAGGTCACACAATTGGACTTAGAATTTGCGTTTAGCAAAAAGGTTGACCCACCCGTCTGTCCGCAACATCTCTAACTCAAATTCCACTTGGTGGATCCTTCTCAAATTTAAACACAATGTTTATCAAGACATGCTACAGTAGCCTGCCAAGTCCTGGTTCGTATATCCAAGGTCAAGGTCACTTAATTGGACTTAGAATTTGAGTAAGTAAATATGTTCACCCCATCTTGTTTGACAATGACGACAGACGAGCGTTTGCACCCGCTTGTGGTGCTCTTGTACAATGCCAGTGTCAAACCATTTGGATTCTGATCAGATGCAGAGTTGCATACATGTACACACCATATCTGTTGTTGATCTAAACTGTTTGTATATGAATGCCAATGTAAAGGTTAACTACCCACTGGGGTCGAAAACTAGGTTAGTGAAACCATAAATAGAATTTGACTGAATCTAATGGCTTCACAGATCTACATCCTTCATTTCTTATATATGCCGATAATACACGACAAGTGGAGTCCGGCATTATAGATAGATAGATTATACTATTTTCAAGAAACTTCAAACACATGCTTTCAAAACATCACTTCTTGTGCTAGTTTGTATGTTGACCATCTGGGATAAAAAGCTAGGTCACTGTTACTATAAATAGAACTTAAATAAATCTAACTGTAACTGCTCTTCAGCCTTCATTTCTTTTCTGTTTTTCATGAAACTTCAAACACATGCTCACAAAAATTACTTCTTGTGCAAGTTTGGGGTCCAAAACTATTTGTATCACCTCCGATGCCTTGTTAACTCTACCACATAAAATTTTGTCAAGATCATGCAAACTATTTTATCAAGGCAAATTATTTAAGGTCTTCTGTTAAAAACTTCTGAAGATTGGAAATTGTACAGTGATGATCAGCAGTTGTCATTCTGAAATATTGGCTACAGTCAAGCTTGCTGCAATTCAGGCATTCAATTATGCACTCTGCAATTTCAAAATCTGTCTGTTTTGTTTGTTTCATGTTTAGTCATAATTCTCAGAGGACGTAGGGTATGTTGGACATCTGAAAGTTTGATCGCTGCATGATGATGGTACAAAATGTGCAGTTTGATACAAATTGTGCAAATTACTACCATTTTGGATGAAATACCTGTAATTCTTAAAAATAGAATCAATATTAATTAAAAAATTTAAATCTTATTTCACATGCTACTGAGAAAGTAGTTGACATTAAAAACTGAAACTTAAACTTATCAATATGAATTTGCAATCTTTCACTTTGGCTCATGTATATGATTTTGCCGATTGAAAATTGATTAGCAGTCATTTGTTTGATTATATGACTTTGACTATAATATTTAAGGATGTTAGAGGAATCTGTGTCCTATAATCACTCTACACGCCCAAATGGTACACCAACGTTCTGAGGTAAAAAACATTCAGAACATCTCCAACTGAAATAGTATAGAGGTTTGAAATCAGACTAAAATTATGGCATGTCCTATAACCCTTCACACATCAGATACACTTTGTTTATTCCAATGAGATCTGTTACCACAACACAGTAATATGGCATTTTAGTTCAACTCAAGATAGAGGTGTGTCGCATATTCTTTCTAGGACTGGTATAATCTTGGTCTCTGACTTCCTTCTCGAGAACTCGTATACATGTATAATAGTACCTACCTGTATGAAGGCGTAATGTTGTGATTAGGTAAATTTTAGGATAGATATATGTGGTGTATCAATCAGAAAATATTTGACAAGTGTACAAACATTTGGAGGTAGGTCACTCTACACACCCAAATGGTATACCAACATTCTGAGGTAAAACACTCAGACCATGTCTAAGTGAAATACTAATAGTGTTTCAAATAGGACTAAGCAAATTTGCCACGTCCTATAACCCCTAACCCCATTAGAGACACCTTTTTACTACAGTACGATCTGTTACCACAGCACATAGCAACATGACATGTTGGCTCAACTCAAGATAGAGGTGTGTGGCATATTCTTTCTAGGATTTGTACATGTATGATCTTGGTCTCTGACTCCTTCTCGAGAACACATATACATGTACATCAGCACCTATAAAACATAATATATTGTTTAGGTGAATCTCAGGATAGATGTGTGTGGTGTATCACTCAGAAAGTAACAGACAAGTGTACAAACGTTTTGAGGTAAATCACTCTTCACGCCCAAATGGCATACCAACGTTCTGAGGTAAAACATTCAGCACACCATCAAATGCAATACTTTACAGGTTTAAAATAAGACGGAACAAATCTGACATGTCCTATAACCCTTCACACCTTAGAAACACCTTTTTAGGCCAATGAGGTCTGTTACCACAGCACATAGTAATATGACATCAAGATAGAGGTGTGCCGCATATTCTTTGTAGGACTAGTATAATCTTGGTCTCTGACTTCCTTCTCGAGAACACGTATACATGTACAATAGTACCTACCTGTATGAAAACCTAATGTTGTGATTAGGTGAATCTTAGGATAGATGTGTGGTGTATCACTCAGATAATAATTGACAAGTGTACAAATATTTAGGAGTAAATAGCCATGCCCAAATGGAATACCAACATTCTGAGGTAAATACACTCAGACTACATCCAAGTGAAAAACAGTACTAACAGTGTTTGAAGTCGGACTGAACACATCTAATATGTCCTATAACCCTTTACCTTATTATAGATAACTATCTTACGCCAATGAGAATTGTTAGCACATAGCAATATAACATGTCGGCTCAGCTCAAGATAGAGGTGTGTGGCATATGCTTTCTAGGACTTGTATAATCTTGGTCTCTGACTTCCTTCTCGAGAACTCGTATACATGTACAATAGCACCTACTGGCATTAACACCTAATGTTGTCATTAGGTAAATTGGACTGAACAAATCTGACATGTCCTATAACCCTTTGCCCTATTAGATACACCTTTTAACTTCAGTGAGATCTGTTACCACAGCACATAGCAACATGACTCGTATCCCTGAATTCATTCTCAAGAACACATATACATGTACAATAGCACCAATGAAAACCTGATCTTGTGATCAGGTGCATCTCAGGATAGATGTGTGTGTGTATAACTGACAAGTGTACATACATTTGGAGGTAAATAACTCTACATGTCAAAATGGTAACCCAACATTCTGAGGTAAAACACTCAGAACACATCCTGGTAAAATACTACCAATATGTGAAATCTGGCTGAACAAATTTGACATAAGGTGTGTCTCGTATTCTTCTCTGTACTTATATGACCTTAGTCCCTGACTTTTCGAGAATATGAGGTCTTTAGCTTAACTCCTATACCTGTTCAAACAACACGTGTCCTATATCCCTTTACCCATTAGAGACACACTGTATGCCAATGAGATATGTTTCCACAGCACATAGCAATATGACATGTTGGCTCAACTCAAGATAGAGTTGTGTCACATATTCTTTTGAAGGACTCTTATAACTTTCTTCTCTGACTTCCTTCTCGAGAATATGTATACATATACAACAGCACTTATGAAAACCTAATGTTGTTAATAGGTGAATCTCAGGATAGATATGTTTGGTGTATCACTCAAAAAATAACTGACAAGTGTACAAACATGTGGAGGCAAATCACTCTACACACCCAAATGGTATACCAATTTCTGAGGTAAATACGCTCAGACCACATCCAAATGAAATGCTAACAGTGTTTGAAATCGGACTGAACAAATCTGACCTGTCCTATAACCCTTTATCTCATTAGATACACGTTTACACGCCGTTGAGAATCAGAACACCTTCAAATAAACTATTAAAAAAGGTTTGACTCTGACTGAACAATTCCGACATGTCCTATAACCCCTTTACACTATAGAGACACCTTTTTATTCCGATGAGATCTGTTCCCACAGCACATAGCAATATGGCTTGTATAATCTTGGTCTCTGACTTCCTTCGCGAGAACTCGTATACATGTACAATAGTACATACATGTATGGGAATGTTGTGATTAGGTGAATTTTAGGATGGATGTGGGTGGTGTATCACTCAGATAATATTTGACAAGTGTACAAATATTTCGGGGTAAATAACTCCCAAATGGTATACCAACATTCTGAGGTAAATACACTCAGATCACATCCAAGTGAAGTACTAACAGTGGTTGAAGTCTGATTGAACAAATCTAATATGTCCTATAACCCTTTACCTTATTAGAGACACCTTTTTACGCCAATGCGAATTGCTACCACATCAAATAGCAATATGGCATGTTGGCTCAACACAAGATAGAGGTGTGGAATATTCTTCCTAACCCTAAACCTAACCCTAATCTTGGTCTTTGACTTCCTTCTCGATAACTTGTAGACATGTATAATAGCACATACCGGTAGGAAAACCTAATGTTCTGATTAGGTACATTTTAAGGTATAATTGTGTGGTGTTTTACACAGGAAATATTTGACAAGTGTACAAACATTTGGAGGTAAGTCACTCTACAGGCCCAAATGGTATACCACCATTCTGGGGTAAATATATTCTGAAAATGGGTGATCCCTCGGAAGCAAAAGTAAAAATGCAAAATGAGAAAATTGCAGACTCGGTTTTATTGAGTCTGTTCATGAGTAGTAATTTAAACTGCAACACCACTCACGCCCCCTAGCACCGGCTTAAGCAGTATTCAATTTTCAAAACAAATAACATCAAAACTAATGATCCCGAAGGACCAGAAAATATAAACTCTCAGACCACGTCCAAGTGAAATACTAACAGTGTTTGAAATTTGACTGAACAAATCTGACATGTCCTATAACCCTTTACCCCATAAGAGACAAATTTTTACGATCTGTTACCACAGCACATAGCAACATGACACGTTGGCTCAACTCAAGATTGAGGTGTGTGACGTATTCTTTCTAGGACTCGTACACGTATGACCTAAGTATCTGAATTCCCACCCGAGAACTCGTGTACAGCACCTACGGAAACCTAATGTTGTGATTATTGGAATCACAGGATAGATGTGTGTGGTGTATCGCTCAGAAAATAACTGACAAGTGTACATACATTTGGAGGTAAAACACTCTATACGCCCAAATGGTATACCAACGATCTGAGGTAAAAAACATTCAGAACACCTCCAAATGAAATACTATAGAGATTTGAAATCAGACTGAACAAATTATGGCATGTCCTATAACCCATCACACATTAGAGACACTTTGTTTATGCCAATGAGATCTGTTACCACAGCACATAGTAATATGGCATGTTGGTTCAACTCAAGATAGAGGAGTGTCGCATATGCTTTCTAGGACTGGTATAATCTTGGTCTCTGACTTCCTTCTCGAGAACTCGTATACATGTACAATAACACACACTAGTATAAAAAAACCTAATGCTGTGATTAGGTTATTTTTAGGATAGATGTGTGTGGTGTATCACTCAGAAAATATTTGAGAAGTGTACAAACATTTGGAGGTAGGTCACTCTACACACCCAAATGGTATACCAACATTCTGAGGTAAATTCACTCAGATCACATCCATGTCTAAGTGAAATACTAACACTGTTTCAAATCGGACTGAACAAATCTAATATGTCCTTTAACTCATTACCTCATTAGATACACCCTTTTACGCCAATGAGAATTGTTACCACAGCACAACAATATGACATGTTGGCTCAGCTCAAGAGAGATGTGTGTGGCATATTCTTTCTAGGACTGTATAATCTGGGATTTGACTTCTCGAGAACTCGTATACATGTACAATAGCACCTACTGGTAAGAAAACCTTATGTTTTTACTCGGTAAATAGTAGGATGGATGTGTGTGGTGTATCACTCAGAAAATATTTGACAAGTGTACAAATAGTTGGGGGTAAATACCTCTACATGCCCAAATGGTATACCAACATTCTCAGGTAAATACATTCAGACCACATCCAGGTGAAATACTATCAGTGCTTGAAATCGGACTGAACACATCTGGAATGTCCTATAACCA